>CM035096.1:33195606-33795606 GCA_020205505.1 Panax japonicus | reverse complement strand
TTATTCTGTTGGAATATCATGTCTGTGCGTTTTACGCCGGACCTGATTCTGTCTTTATTATTATGTTGGAATATCCTGTCCGTGCGTTTTACGCTGGACCTGATTCCGTTATTTATTATTCTGTTGGAATAACCTGCATGTGCGGTCTATCGCATGCCTGGTGATTTCTTTTGTTATTCCATTCCTTATTATACTCAGTTGGTTAAAGTTTTGACTTCTATACTCCATGAAATTAGTGGAATATCCTTGATATTTGCGCTTCATCCAATATCTTTTCATGAAAATATTCTTCTGAGCATTCTTGAATTTTACTCTATAAAACAGTATCATGTTGATAATTTAGACGTTATTAGTTCCTGGATAAATTAATTCTTGAACTTGTTTTATTGAATTCTTATATCATTGTCATCATCCTCATGTTTATATTTTGTTGAAAGTCATCTGTGGCCTATAGTGCATAGATGGACTTGGTCTGATTATGACCAGGGATTATTCGGTGTAATCATGACCGTAATGTTACAAATGATGTGGTAAAAGTCATCATTGGCCCGTAGTGCATTGATGGACAGTTGTTGGCATAATCATGACCATTAATGAATACATAAATATTCTTGGCCCGTAGTGCATGTATAATTGTGGTCGTGATATTAAAGAATATCCTTGGCCATAGTGCAGGGGTGATTCGATGATGTGGATTATTTATTAAGTTGAGTCCCAACGATAAAAGTGATGAAAAACCTTCTAAATCATAAAAGATAGTAGATTTTATTCTCTACTTGACTCTTTTAATAGATTGCTTATTCCGCTGCAGTTAAACTTGATGGTTGTTATATTGTATCAGTTTAACACTGTTGAAGGCTAACGATAATATATTCTGCATTATCTTAGTCATAATATTTCCTACTGGGCTAGTTGAGCTCACCTTTTTACTTTTATTATTCTCTTCAGGAAATGAGAACGTAGCAGGTAGTAGTCGGGGAACGGAGTGACGGACCAGATGATAGCATTAGTAGTCCTCACTATTCTGTGAAATAGTGTAATAATAATTGTAATAAGGACTCCTTTTGAGTTTGTATAATCTCTAGTAGACAATATTTGTATTCAAACTCACAGTTTATATTTTATCGTATTGTACACGACAATTGTATTATTAAGTTGTATTTGAATTTATGTACCATGTAAGTGGCGACCCAAGATGAGTGACGTATACCTAATTTTGGGGGCGTCACAAATACAAAGAAAATAATACCCCTTACGGGTACAACAAATAATATTCCCTACCTTAGAAGAAGACTGGATATAGGAGTAGTGAAGTAGCATAATACTTTTCTTTTTTCTCTCTATAGTTTCCCTCTATAATAATTGCTCTAAAGCTTTAGTGAATTGGTGAGAAATGAAGGAAGAATGAACTTCTATTTATAGAAAAATATAGTTTCGATAATTGCACGTTTTGGGGCTCGAAATATTACAGTATAATACCTTCTTCTTTTTCTTCATTTTTAATTTAGTCCTGCAAGTATTATCAAACTTACACCACCTCCACTAATAGTAAATAATGTGAATCAATAGTAAATCATATGACTCAATAGTTCTAATCATGTGATAAAAATAATTACAGTATAGTACCTCCATATATACCTCCATTTTTAACTTAGTCATGCAAGTATTATCAATCTTGCACCAACTCCCCTAATAGTAACAAGAATGTGAAACAATAGTATACACATGTGAACAAATAGTTATAATCATATGAATTAATAGCAATCAATTGCTCATTTATCCGGTTAAATACATGATTGGTCAATATAACCTCCAGACATCAATTATTATCGAAATAAATGTCGATTTTCAATAACACAAACAATACCAACATAATGAAACTATTTTTATTAACAATATAAATTTTGAAATTTTGAAGCTTGAGTTTTTTCGAAAAAGGCAACTGTTGACTTTTTGACCAAATAGTGAATCCAGAAAAATTTTATGTTTATAGACTATTTTTACTAATTTCATCGTTCCGGACTCAAATGTCACGTCCGCGTCTCCAAATTCAACTTCGAACACAACTTCAATTTTAATAACATTCATCATTAATATTATAACTCACAATATTTATCAACCAGGTCGTTCCCAGGAAAGAGAGGGCTTTCCGATAAGGATTTATCCTTATTAGCGCGCAATTAGGTGACCAAATCTCTCCTTGACAAAACTTTCTAGACATTGTCAATATTACAAATAATAATATGAATAACTTTGTCGTCTCAATTATTGATTTAATAATAATAAATATTATGCAGGTGATAGTGTGACAATAATTGAATCAATAATATGAGAGATATGATGCAGCAATTACTGTAGCAATAATTGAGTATAACTGAGTGACTTCTCACGTAAGCATCAATAATCAATACCGTGTGCTACTATGCAACCACGCGTATTACTGTACTTTTAACACCGGGTGTTTCAACAGTTAACGGTAAAACTTCTGTCGTTATTTTCATAAAGTATTTTTGTCGTTTTCTCAATCCGACAATAATTCTGTTGTGGGGTCCACCAATGATTGTACCGTCGTACGGATATTCCCCGACAAAAAAAATATTCCCCGACCAATCGAATATTATATAACAACTTGCTTACTTTGCAAAATTTATAAATATTACCCACAACTATAACATTATATCAAATCCACACCATAATATTTAAAAAAAATTATTTCCAGAAAATTAAATCTTTATTCATAAAATCTGGGGTCTCACAAATCTATCAAAAATACAGCCAAATTCAGGCCAATACTCTCAATTTCATATTACAATTCCAATTTCAAACTCAAATCAAAACTAAACCCCAAAAATAGAATATATATATATATATATATATATATATATATATATATATATGAACCCTAGCTAAATTAACAAATTAAATTGAACATACCTTGCAAATTAGGAACAAATGAAGTGTAAAAGCTAAGGATGAGGTGGTGGTGGATGAATGACCGGAAGGGGCGGCGGCTACCGCGACAACGGTAGATGTGGCGTTGGCGGCGACGGCAGCAGGGGCGGCAGTGGTGGTCTGATGAGTAAGAGAAGGTACGGGAGATATGAGAGAAAGATAGAGAGATAACTTATGAAGCGGCTGAAGGAATGAGACGTGGTTTAGGTTTTAAAACATATCCTCGACGGAATGTGTGTCAAACTTCGGTCAGTCAAAAATAACTTATTCCCGATGGATGTTCTGTCAAAAATAGCCTCTATTTCCGTCAACCTTAGTACTGGCGCTGGTGGGAAACTTAGCGCCAAACAGTGGCGGAACCAGAACATTTTTAGAGGGGGGTCAAAATACATCAGTAAAAAAAATTATATATTGACGCTTTGAATGCTTCTTTCAAATTCATTTTGCTTAATTATAGTATTTCACAACATCCTATTTTTCAACCTTTGAGTTGTGAGTCTAATGGCTTTAAATACATACACACACACACACACACACACACACACACACACACACACACACACACACATATATATATATATATATATATATATATATATATATATATATATATATATACGGTCCGGATCAAGTGTATACCCCTTATCTTACTCACCCGTGCTCACCCCCCTTTATGCGACGGTTTCGGTCATACAACCGCCGTCTATACTTTTAGCGACGCTATATGTTGTCCGTTGCTAAAAGTATAGACGACGGTTGTATGACGAGTGAGTAAGATAAGGGGTATGCATTTGATCCTTGCTATATATATATATATTCAAAATCTTATATTGTGGTTCTGGTCATCTTCCTTGAAGACAACTGAGAAGAGCCACTCAAAGCAAGAAAATGAATTAAGTTATTCTCAATTACAAAAAATTGATACCAATGTATGATTAAATTAGTAAGACAAATGAGTGCAATATTAATTAATTAATTATCAAACTTATTTAACATTATTTTATCTTATAATAATATTGTTGATTTATTTTAGGTAGACGAACATGAAAAAGCAAATAAATTAATATCATCTCATAACAAAGATCAAATTTAACTAATATTAACATGCTTCAGATTTCAGGGTTAGGGGGTCATATGACCCCCTGGACCCCTCTAGTTCCGCCATGGCACCAAATGATGCCCCTTGTTCTCGACGGAATTCGGTCGATATTAATTCAATTTTGACAGAATTAGAATCGACGAAATAATCCATCACAAATAACGTATTCTCGACTGTATAGATTCCGTCGACTTTAGTTTCGTCAAAATTAGCCAGTTTTCTTGTAGTGTGTGTGTGTGTGTGTGTGTGTGTGTGTATATATATATATATATATATATATATATATATATATATATATATATATATATATATATATTCCGGACTTTAAGCTCACTCATTATCCAACTCAATCGAGCTCACCCCCCTTTAGCGACGGATCCGGCGTCGCTAAAGGGGGTGAGCTCAGGTGAGTTGGATAAGGGGTGAGCTTAACATCCGGGCCGTATATACATACATATATATATATATATATATATATATATATATGAGTAAGGATCAAGTCCATACCCCTTATCTTACTCACCTGTGCTTACCTCCCTTTAGCGACGGACCCGACGACGGTTTTGGTCATACAACCGTCGTCTATACTTTTAGCGACGGACGACATATAGTGTCGCTAAAAATATAGACGACGGTTGTATGGCCGAACTGTCGCCGAATCCGTCGCTAAAGGGGGGTGAGCACGGGTGAGTAAGATAAGGGGTATGCACTTGATCCGGACCGATATATATATATATATATATATATATATATATATATATATATATATATATATATATAGGCGAGTGAGTTCGGACGCACCTACTGAATTTTTTCGAAGTAGAAGTGTAAAACTATAGTAGACTGAAGTCTGGGTGAGTGAGATTGTGCTTCAGGCTCAAACATTGTACCATTGTGCATGCACAATCTTGTACAACAATTTCAATTTTGTTTTTATTATTTATTCAAAAAGCATCACAAGTATCACAGTTATGCTATTTAAGGATTATGCTCTTGAAGTTTCTCATATATATATATATATATATATATCATGGATCCTTGTAGCATTGGGAAATGAAATCAAGATACATGATCATCACAAATTGATGGTCTTTGTACCAAAATGGCAAAGAAAGTAAAGAAAAAGGATTGGAATCTGATCATATATTTATTTTCTGGTAGAATTTGCATTTCTTTCCTTTTGGATTTTCCTTGGAAAATTTATTCTTTTGTGTGTGTGTGTGTGTACACAAGGAATGTGAAAAAAAAGAGTTGAAGTACTGGATTAGGATGGGCTAATGATTGCAGTCCATTGAAGAACTAGAAGCTCAAGTAGGATGCTTGCTTTATTTTTTCATACATGTTGAAATTAGGATCCCTCCATATATATATTTTTTTAATTTTTTCTTAAAATATATTTATACGACACAAAATAACACAATTATCTACATGAGAAATCACATTTTGTTCAAGTAAAAATTTATACATTTTATACTTATTTTAATGACACTTTGAATTTTTAATGACAATTAATATTATGATAATATAATTATTATTTTGATATTATCGGTGTTCTTTACTCTTTCGTGAAGTAAAGAATTTAAAATCTTCTTTTATAAATGCAAAAACGATATATACTATTGTTAAGAAATATCCTTTATTTTTATTTTTTTATAGAATTACTAAACATTATAAAACATTAATTGTTATATACCTTATATTCTTTCTTTAAAATAAAAATAATTTTAACTACTATACCATTTGCGTTATTAGAAAAAACTATCATACTATTTTTTGGAAATTAATATTTTCACAAAATTTTTTGATATTTTCTCATGAAAAGTGTCGTTAAAGAGTATAGTGACGGTGAAAACTGTCGCTATAGAATCTATAGCGACGGTTTCATGTGAAAATAACATTTTTTTATGAATTTATCAGTTTCCTTATTTTAATGTACAAAAGGAAAGATGTAAAATTATTTTATGTCATCTAAATCCAAGTATTTGGGTTAATGTTTTTTCTGTGAAATAAAAATCATATAAACCAAAGCAAAAAAGTAATATATTTTAGGCTGTACGTATTACTATATCAAAAATAATGTTGTCAGAGTAACATATTTTGCTTAAAATATTAAATGTTGTTAGAAAATTGTAAAAATATTTCAAAATATATATTTACTCTGGCAATGTCACTAAATACTAGTATTCATTATTAGTTGAAGCAATTATTTGTACTTAACGGAGAAGTGAGAACTGAATTAGGATTCTCTTCATTATATTTATTTTTCAATTTTCTCCAATACACATTCAGTGACCCAAATATTATATTTATCGACAATAAAATTCGTTACAAAAATTAGTCATATAATTAAATTTATTGTAAACAATTGTCACTGAAATGTGTATCGAACCAGTGTCACTAATACAGTGCTGACAAGGAGGGTGAGATCATCTTCCGCCTGTATATCGACATTATATTAGTCAATTGACCTAAATTAACTTCATACTAACGACTACCAAAAAAGACTAATTTAATTAGGTATCCTATAAGGTTTAAATGACAAATTCTTGGAATTTTTTAATAAGAGTAAAATGCAATTTAATACCTATGATTTACACTGTTTTACACTTGGCCACCTATGGTATAAGAGCATCTTCAGCAGTGTCAGCGTACACAAATTCTAGACTATATTTAGTCTAAGAACACAAATCTCGCTCCAGCAGATGGACTAAATATAGTCCATCGAAATTTTCGGCTAGGCACAAAGACTATATCAAGGAACAAGAGTTGGTGAACTATAATTGTGACTATAATTTTTAATATATTTAAATGGAAGAGATGGCTGAAGAAGAAAAATGAGTTTTTTGGAATTCATTGATTATTTTAATCTTTTTATATTGTAGTTCACATGATAGTTCATCTTTTGAAAAGATTGAAGACTAAAGGATATCTGTTGATATCATATGAACTAAATATAGTCCACGGGATAGTCCATCTACTAGAGATGCTCTAAAAACCGCCAATTTATATAAATTATAATAATAAAAAAAAAAGTTGCAGTCTCACCTGATGCTTGATGTAAGCTAACGCCGTTAATGGAATTTGGTAATTGACATAATTACCCCGTGCAGAAATACCATTACTTTTTTGTAGACTAATTTACCCTTTTCATTAAAATTGTTCAAGTCATTACACTAAACGTAACTAAACACTCCAATAATGGTTCCCATAAGATTGAAACACCTTCAAATCAAATAAATAAATAAATGAAAAGAAAGAAATACTCTCTTTAATTCGCGAGAAGAACCCTATTTAATTCTTTTTTCCTTGTCAAATTGTAAAAGCTTAAAATTTAAAATTAACCTAAATTTATTTAATTTTGATTGATGCAATAATAATATTGTAAATTACAACTTAAAAAGTATTTTTAAGTATAAAGGCATTATTTTAAAACTAAAAAGAATTCAAATCACAATTTAAAATTTAGAAATTAATTAACTAAGATTAGGTAAATAAGATCCTTAAATCATAATTTGGAAATATAAATGTAGACAACCAGTAATATCAAGCAATTCCACATTGCATATATTATCCTTGTCCAATTATACTAACAAGTCTAAATTATATATAGACTTTGCAGCGGATAAAAATATAACTGTCACAGAATAAATAGATTTAAGAATTACCAAGGTTTCCCAAAATTTTAATTAATTTATAAAGCCCTAAAATTCAAATTGTAATATTTTATTTAAATATTTGAAATAACAATTTTGTACATAATATTTTTCTAAGTAATTTATAATATTAGCTACTAGATAATTTATCTCAAAATTTGAACGGCCCAGATAATTTATTGAGTGAACGAAAAATTTAAAATTATTTGTATTTTATTAGATAGATTATATTAATTAAAATCAAATAAAACACCAATTTAAAATTGCAGAATTTCATTAAATGATAAAAAAATAAAATTAAAAGACTATATATCACGATTTGGGTTTCAACAAAAATCATAAATACTAATAGAAAATAGTAAAACCTTCAATATAAAGTGTGTAACATCAATTAGTCCCACAATAATAGAAGGTTATATAAACCTTTCAATATCTAATCAAATGTATCCCAATAAGATGACCTGAGCACACAAACCGATTACAGTAAGTAAGGATGTAAATGAATCGAGTTAAGTATTGAATAATTATTTAAATTCAGCTTATAAAATTTATTGAGTATAAAATATAGTTTAATTAAAACTCGTTTAGCTATCGAGTCGAGCATGATTTCGAATCGACCCTGAGTAATTTGAACTTCTTGAGCGAATATGATACTAGTATCAATAAAAAATTACAATTTAAAAAGGTGAATTTTAAATTTACTCATATTTAAATTATTTATATTTTAAGTCGAGCTTAAATCAAACTTTTTATCTAGTTAATACGATTCGAACTCGAACTGTTTGGTTCATTTTACAGCTTTACCGGTATGTAAATTACCTGTGAAAAATCAATTACGAATTTTTCTTCCAATCTGACGGGGAAGAAAGAATGGATAAAATTTGGATAGGTTAAAGTATTATTTTCAAACTTCTTTCTAGTAACAAACTTGTTTGTTTTTTGAAAATTTGTGAGAATTAAGGTTGATTTGAGGTTAAGCGGTGATGGGTTGCCCACATAAGATGGGATTGACGGGACTTTATTTAAGGAGCTTCTTTATTGAGAGGGTAATTAAATCCTTACCCATCAACCGAGAACTCTTGGGTAAAATCCCTTGTCTTTAATTTCTTAAATTCTTTTTTCTTGACAGGATATTTACTTGGCAAAAATAAGGAAAAGAGAGGAAGTTGTTATAAAGTATTGCTAAAATCAAGAGAACAAAAATAACAAGAACATAGAGAGTATTTGAATAATCTTTTCTATATATCACCAACTCCCTTTACAAATGATATATATATTTATATACTCACATCAATACTAGGAGGTTATAAAACTCAAAGGTCATGAGTTTTATAACTCAATTAACATGGGAGTTACAAGATAAGAATCAATCTAGACATCCTATGAATCTAAACATCCACTATGATTTTATAACACTCCCCCTTGGATGTCTATTGTATAGCCATACGCATTGAAAGCTGCCTCATTAAAAACCTTACCAGGAAAAATCCAATGGGAAAAAACCTTGGTTAAGGAAAAAAGAGTGCAGCGCGTATTGGCTTCCCCTCATGAATGTATCCTTAAGTCCTTCAGTTGTCGCATTCCAATATTGCGACGCAGTCCTTCAAACGTCGAAGTTGGTAATGCTTTTGTGAATAAATCTGCTAGATTATCTTTTGAGCGAATTTGCTGAACATCAATGTCACCACATTTATCAAGGTCATGCGTGAAAAAGAATTTTGGTGAGATATGTTTTGTTCTATCTCCTTTGATGTATCCACCCTTTAATTGAGCTATATATGCAGCATTGTCTTCATACAAAGTGGTTGGAGTTCCTCTGCTGGAGGATAAACCGCATGTTTCACGAATATGTTGAGTCATTGATCTCAACCACACACATTCTCGACTTGCTTCATGAATTGCAAGTATTTCAGCATGATTAGATGAAGTGGCAACTAATGTTTGCTTTGTAGATCTCCATGATATAGCAGTATCACCACACATAAAAAGATAACCTGTTTGAGATCGACCTTTATGTGGATCAGATAGATATCCTGCATCAGCATATCCAACTAATTTATGATTATCATTTTTTGAATAAAATAATCCCATATCTATAGTTCCTCGTAGGTAACGAAAAATATGTTTAACCCCATTCCAATGTCTTCGGGTAGGAGAAGAGCTATATCTTGCTAACAAATTCACAGAGAATGCTATATCAGGTCGTGTATTATTAGCAAGATACATTAATGCACCAATTGCACTGAGGTATGGTACTTCAGGACCAAGTAATTCTTCATTATCCTCACGAGGTCTAAAAGGGTCCTTTTTCACATCAAGTGATCTAACAACCATTGGGGTACTCAATGGATGAGCTTTATCCATATAAAATCTTTGAAGGACCTTCTCTGTGTAAGTTGACTGATGAATGAGAATTCCATCTACTAAATGCTCGATCTGCAGGCCGAGACAAAATTTTGTTTTTCCTAAATCTTTCATCTCAAATTCTTTCTTTAAATAATTCATTGTCTTTGGAATCTCTCCATGAGTTCCAATAATATTTAAATCATCAACATACACAGCAATGATAACAAAATCGAATTTCGACTTCTTTATAAAAACACATGGGCATATAGGGTTATTATTATACCCTTCTTTCAATAAATATTCACTAAGACGATTGTACCACATGCGTCCTGATTGCTTTAACCCATATAGGGACCTTTGCAACTTGATTGAGTAAACTTCCCGGGGATTCGAATTATACGCTTCAGGCATTTTAAATCCTTCAGGGATTTTCATATAAACATCATTATCAATTGACCCATATAAATAGGCTGTAACAACATCCATTAGGCACATATTTAATTTTTCATGAGTTGCTAGGCTAATAAGATACCGCAATGTTATGGCATCTACCACAGGAGAATATGTTTCATTGTAATCAATGCCAGGTCTTTGTGAAAACCCTTGTGCCACAAGTCGTGCCTTATATCTTATGATTTCATTTTTCTCATTTCTTTTTCGCACAAAGACCCATTTGTATCCAACTGGCTTTACTCCTTCGGGTGTTTGGACTACAGGTCCAAAAACTTCACGTTTTGCAAGTGAATTTAATTCTGCCTGTATTGCTTCTTTCCATTTTAGCCAATCATTTCTGCGTCTACATTCTTCGACAGAATTAGGTTCAGAATCCTCGTTTTCATTAATTATATCAAGCGATATATTATATGAAAAACTGTTGTCAACGACTATCTTACTTCGGTTCCATCTTTTCTTTGTAGAGACATAACTTATTGAGATCTCATCATTTTTATTATTTTCAGGTACCTGAACCTCTTCTGGGGTTTTATGATTAGTTATGTCTATATCCTCATAAATATTTTCCTCCTCAATAATGCCAACTTGTTTATTTATTTCTTTTCTTTTTCGAGGATTTTTGTCTTTTGAACCGATTGGTCTACCACGCTTCTGGCGTGCCTTATACTCATTTGCTACAATTTTTGCGGATTGTCCTATTGGGACTTCAATCCGAGCTGGAGCATTTACAACTGGTATATGAGATTTGGTTACTCCTTTTGAGTCAGTGAATGCATTTGGTAGCTGATTTGCTATATCTTGCAAACGAAGTATCTTTTGAACTTCTTGTTCACATTGTTTTGTACGAGGATCAAAATTCAATAATGACAATGCATTCCATGTAATATCTTTATCCAGCTGTTTAATTTCTCCCCCTAATGCTGGGAACATAGTCTCATCAAAATGACAATCAGCAAATCGTGCCGTAAATAAATCACCTGTTAAGGGTTCAAGATATTTAATTATTGATGGGGACTCAAACCCAATATATATTCTCAGCCTCCTTTGAGGACCCATCTTTGTGCGTTGTGGAGGATAAATTGGAACATATACCGCACAACCAAAAATTCTTAGATGGGAAATATCTGGCTCATGACCAAAAACCAATTGTAATGGGGAGAATTTATGATATGATGTTGGCCTAATGCGAATAAGTGCTGCTGCATGTAAAATAGCGTGCCCCCAAACAGAGACAGAAAGTTTTGTTCTCATGAGCAATGGTCTTGCAATTAACTGGAGGCGTTTAATAAATGATTCAGCAAGACCATTCTGAGTATGAACATGGGCAACAGGATGTTCATTATTTATCCCAAGAGACATACAATAATCATTAAATGTTTGGGATGTGAATTCACCAGCATTATCAAGACGAATAGTCTTGATTGTTTGATCCGGAAATTGTGCTCGTAATCTAATAATTTGAGCAAGTAATCTCGCAAACGCCAGGTTGCGAGTTGATAATAAACACACATGTGACCATCTTGTAGATGCATCTATTAAAACCATAAAATATCTAAATGGTCCACTTGGTGGGTGAATAGGCCCACAAATATCACCTTGAATACGTTCTAGAAACTTTGGGGATTCAGTCCCAATTTTAGCTGGTGATGGTCTAATGATCAATTTACCTTGAGAACAAGCAGCACATGAGAATTCCTTAAATTGAAGAATCTTCTGGTTCTTTAATGAATGTCCATGTGAATTCTCAATAATTCTTCGCATCATTATTGATCCAGGATGACCCAATCGGTCATGCCAAATAATAAAATTATTTGGTTCATTGAACTTCTGGTTCATTATTGCATTGACTTCAATTGTACTAATACTTGTATAGTACAAACCTGAAGATAAAACGGGTAATTTTTCAAATATTTGTTTTCCAGTAGAGACATTTAATATAATGTAAAGATATTCAATACCATTTTCATTGGCTGTCTCAATATGGTACCCGTTAAGTCGTATATCTTTAAAACTTAGCAAATTCCTCCTTGATTTAGTGGAAAATAAAGCATTCTCAATAATAAATTTTGTTCCACTAGGAAGTATTATATTGGCTCTTCCAGAACCTTCAATCAAGTCTGCTGAACCTGATATTGTATTTACTTTTGCTTTCATCATTCTTAGATTTGAAAAATATTGCTTATGTCTGAGAATGATATGTGTCGTTGCACTATCTGCTAAGCATATATCTCCACCATTGATATTAGGCTCATCCATATTTTCTTCATAAAAAGGAATAAATATAATAAGTTTATAATAAGACATAATATTATATATATTTAATAACATAATTCTTCACTAAATAAACAAAATACATAAATAAACTAACATGAAAGGAAATACATCAGCATAAAAGAAACACACTTAAAAAGGACTAACATAATTCTGAACTAATTATTTTCATTACAAGGAATATTAACTTGCTCATTAGTAAAAAAATCTGCAACGTCAAGGTGTGTCATATCCATAGGATCAAAATAGATATCATCGTTATCTTGACGTGGATGAGAAAAATTTGTTTCTATATTTTTCTCTTTTCCTTTCAATGAGGACTGATATAAGTCAACAAGATGTTTGGCTGTACGACAGGTACGAGACCAATGTCCTTTCATTCCACACCGATAACAAATATTTTCTTCCTTCTTGGTATCTCTATTATTTATATTCTTCCCCTTTTCTTGTTTTTCCTCATTCTTTGAAGATTTGGTATCATGGTTGCGGTAATTAAAACTTCCTCGTCCTTGGCCACGACCACGACCTCTATTACGACCACGACCACGACCATGACCACGACCACGACCATAATTATTATTATATCTTGTAACATTCGCTTCAGGGAATGGGGCTGAACCAGTTGGTCGCGATTCATGATTTTTCATTAAAAGCTCATTGTTTTGTTTAGCCACAAGGAGACATGAAATCAGTTCAGAATATTTCTTAAAACCTCGTTCTCTATATTGCTGCTGCAGGAGCACATTCGAGGCATGAAAAGTAGAGAATGTTTTTTCTAACATATCTCCATCAGTAATATTATCTCCACATAATTTCAATTTTGAACTGATTTTAAACATTGCAGAATTATATTCACTTACTGATTTAAAATCCTGCAATCGTAAATGTATCCAATCATAACGAGCTTTTGGAAGTATAACTGTCTTTTGATGGTCATATCTTTCTTTCAAATTTTTCCAAAGAATAAGAGGATCTTTTACTGTGAGATACTCTATTTTCAACTCCTCATGGAGATGATGGCGTAAGAAAATCATGGCCTTTGCCTTGTTTTGATTAGATGTTTCATTACCATCTTTAATGGTGTCTCCAAGACCCATGGCATCAAGATGAATTTCGGCATCAAGGATCCATGATAAATAATTCTTACCCGTAATATCAAGTTCCACGAATTCAAGTTTGGCAAGGTTTGTCATTGTAACTTCAAAAAAAATATCAAACATTATTAGAAATACATATTGAAGAAACATTAAGTCAAACGTTAAATATAGCATTGTTAAACCTAAGAATGATCTTAAGATTTTTTTTTTTTAAAGCATTATTTGGACGTTGCACAATCAAATTCCACTGGTGTTTAAATAACTATTAGATGCGCTCATAAACCTACTACCAAAACAGTATGTGGTGCAAAAGAAACTCCAAATCAATTGTGTGAGCTAGTGTTTAAATAATGAACGAGTAAAAGGTAAATGTGCATAACGCACAATGATGATAATATTCTGTCTATAACTTGCAAACTAACAAGTAAAATGTCAAAATTGCGAATCAAAAGTATATATATAGAGGGTTATACCTTCTTTTGCTTCGAATCAAATATCTTCAAGACAAAATTTAAAAGCAATCGTGCTGATAACGTGTTATAAAGTATTGCTAAAATCAAGAGAACAAAAATGACAAGAACATAGAGAGTATTTGAATAATCTTTTCTATATATCACCAACTCCCTTTACAAATGATATATATATATATACTCACATCAATACTAAGATGTTATAAAACTCAAAGGTCATGAGTTTTATAACTCAATTAACATGGGAGTTACAAGATAAGAATGAATCTAGACATCCTATGAATCTAAACATCCACTATGATTTTATAACAGAAGTTGATTAATTATAGTTGAGAGGATTTGGCAATTTAACCTTGAGGAGTTGAGTTTAATGTGTATGTATGGTGTTATTGATGAATGGCATGATTGTTAAATTTAACATAGAGTTGAGGGTATTTTAATAATTTGCACCAACAATCTAGCTCTCTAGTAAAGCTAAGCAAGTAATCAAATTGGAACCGAAATCGCACTAAAAATCACACCAATTAAAACCGCATCAACGGTTCTGGCGTATGTGGCGGATTTAGGTGGATTGAAAAACCAAATTTACGATTTTGGTTTGGTTACTAGTCAAAACCGCACGCATAAAATCGAAATCGCACCATGTTGGTAGAGTAACTTATAATGTTTCTGACTCTTTGTATAAATGGTGGAGAGAAGTGTTATGTAGAAGCTTATTATGTAGACAATATATTGTCCCCCTTTGGAAAGAAAAAAATAAAAATATGGGTTGACCTCTTGATTTTGGGGATACTCGTATATGCATGATCTTGATGTCTCTGAATGTATGTTTGTAATGAAGTCAAGCATGTTAAAAATTATTGATCACGCAATTAAAGGTTCTAAATGATTGTTCATTTAATTAAGGTGGAAAAAAATTCTATTGAAGGCTTAGACATAATGACATATTCAAGTCACTACTAGTTAGATTGGAAGGGAGATCTGCAAGTAGTGGGTGACCATAGAGTTGGTCAAAAGAAATAATTACACTAAAATTCTGCATCAAAGAAATAACCGGCTCAAGAGTAAATATTTTTCAAATATTGTCGCAAAATTAGAGTAGTGATACTAATAGGGATGGAGCTACATGGTTGTTGGAGGGGGGCACGTCCCCCCCAAGGTTTGAAATTTTTGTAAGATTCACCCCAAAGTTTGAAAATTTTATAAAACTCATTTGTACATTTGGTTTGTTTTAAAATTTTTGTAAGACTACGGCTCCTAAGTTTTGATATGTTTTAAAAGACTTTTTTTTTGCTATGTTTTATTATTTTTGTCAAAGCAAATTCTATTACTATATTATTTTTGTTTTAGTAAAAATATGTTTTATAATAGTGAAAATTTATTTTTTAGCGATGAATATATTTTATGATGTTAAAATTTTTTTTACCCCCCCCAAAGAACAAATCCTGACTCCGTCCCTGGATACTAAATTGCATAAAATTTGTTGTTTCAATTGGTTTTGGAATCGAAATCGCACAAAATGAAACCGTACTGTACAGTTTAAAATCACACCGCACCAATTACAAACAATTTCATGTGCGATTTTAGATTTGTCAAACCGTACTTCAACTGTTTCGGGTATAGTTTGGACTTCAAACCGCACCAAATCTCACCATGGTCACCTCCATTCTTTAGCACACCTCATTCAATTATTTTTGGGACTCGGATGAAATTGTGTAAAGCGCATGTGGTGAATTATATTTTACTCTCTTGATAGATAAATTCAACTGTTCGCATTTAAAGAACGTGTTAAAATATGAAATCATGTAAATTTTGGCTAGTGATAATGTCCTAGTATAATTTATATTGTTCGACCAAATATGTGTTGTTAAAGATTAAAAATGTTGTTGCAACAAGTGCAAAAATAATGCTATATGTAAAATAAATAAAAAAAGTAGATCATGTAAAAATATACTAACTTTTACTTCATTTTCTAGATTATATGAAATTTACCATATCTTACATTTGTAAATTTATTTTATATTCGTACCATTGAATTTCTAAAAGTATCTTAATAAGCTGCTATACAATAAACACTATTTTCACATGCGTTTTTGATATTTTTACATATTTACTTCTCATATAAAAGTGAGACTCATTATATACTTATGTGAGAGAGAAAAATATAAATATATCAAAAATACACGTAAAAAATTATGATTTAAACCCCTCAACTTGAACTTAATAAGGTAGGACATCGGAGTCTGCATGGGCCTTGATTTGGGCTTCTAGGGTCAAATCCCATCTAAGACTCGTGTACAACAATGGGCCTCTATTTGTTGGAAAAAATTGTACCAAGGGAGAATTGTAAAAAAGAATTAGTGATTGCTGAAATAATTTCTAAACAATATGTTGACGCTTAAATATAGGATTAATTACATATTTAGTACATTTTTAGAAATAATTATAATAATGGTGTATCCATAAAATAATTACAAAAGTAATACACTTTCCCATATTTATTTACAATATTAGTGCAATTAGGATTCCTTAATTTAGGGGATTAGTATGCAATTAAGACTCCTTAATTTAGGGGATTAATATTGGTGGGCTGACATGGCAAATCTCTCTTATCTCTTCCCGTTAATTATTATTTTTTTATTCAAACACATTCAAACACAACAGACCCATTTTTTTAATCTCTGTTTCTGTTTCTCTCTCTTTTTCTTCGTCATTTTTTTCCTACTATAAACCAAAGTGGCGGCGGTTTGCCGGGCAGAGACCGCAGTGGTTTAGTGTTCTTCTTTGTCATATTCAACTACAACTCCTATACAAGTAGCACCTTCATCAGTGGAAATGATGGACTCAGCTCGGCGTAGGTGGCTTGGAAGGGAGACAATTTCATCAGGGAGCAGAACGCCCATGCACAATCTATAAATATAAAGCAGAATCATGTTACAAACAGTAGTGCTTCTCCTCCAGGGACAAATCAATGGTATGATAACAATGTTCTGGGTGTTGAAAGTTTGAGCATAAATGGTAAGTTGGTACACAATTAGAGTTTAGAAAATTTGGCACATAAAGTTTGAGCTCACATCATGCTTACCCGCAAGCACCAAGTAGAAGTCTGGGCCCGGAGAGATTGGTAATCAAACATTCATATCAAGGTAACCAAACCTTCATACCAAGGTTATCAAACCTTCATACTAAGGTTATCAATCCACCTCCACACCTACAGTTTTTTCATAGTGCAGTTGGTAACCAAACATTCATACCAAGATAACTAAACCGTTATACCAAGGTAACCAATCCACCTCCAATTCTTCAATTTTTTGTAGTGCAGTCGGTAATCAAACATTCATACCAAGGTAACTAAACCTTCATACTAAGGTAACAAAACCTTCATACTAAGGTAACCAATCCGCACCTGCAATTTTTTCATAATGCAGTTGGTAGCCAAACATTCATACCAAGGTAACCAATTTAGTGTTATTAGGTTACCAATTTATTTTGAATGTGATGCATTTAGTAGCCAAACATTCATATCAAGGTAATCAATTCAATTTTATTAAGTTACCAATTTATTTTGAATGTGATGCAGTTGGTAGCCAAACCTTCATACAGTTGGTAGCCAAACCTTCATACCAAGGTAACTAATTCAGTTTTATTAAGTTACCAATTTAGTTTGAATGTGATGCAGTTGGTAGCCAACCATTCATACAAAGGTAACTATTTTAGTTTTTATGGGTAACTAAATAGTCATAAAAAAATTTCAGAACAGTAAAAGTTACATCTATTTATTTTTAAACTTTTTGTAGGGCGAATCTTCTTCTTCTTTTCATTGGCGTTTTGGACAACGGAGATTCGCGGCGGAGTAGCGGAGTAGCAGAGGAGAGGACAACCTGTGAAGAAAGAGATTCGCGGCGGAGTAGCGGAGGAGAGGGCTACTGTGAGGGAGATGAATATTTGAATTTGAATTTATTTTTTGTTGTTAGATCACATATATTTGAATTTGAATTATTAATTATTGCAGTTATTTCTCTTTGATTTTAGATTTCCTTATTAATGTGAATTGCGTTATTTTTGTAATTATTTTATGAATGTATTATTTTTGTAATTACTTTTTAATTGTTGTATATTAGTGTTAAGTACCCTAAAATATATACTATGACAAAAGTAATTATGTTTTTTTTCCTTTTTTGATACCCCTTAGTGCTAAGGATAGATATTGCCGCTGGGTTAGTCATGCCGGTTAGTTGTGGGTTGCTTGAGGGACATAAGTCTATCCCTAATCAGTCCTCAAGCTAGGCTTTTTTTCGTGCAGGGCTAGGACAGACCTTGGGGTAAAAGTTGTGGACTTTTCTAGGACTTCAAGTAGGGCTTTAACCAGGTCAGGCTCTAAGGCGTTAGGGGCAACTGCGCGCTAGGCGCTAGTTGCGCTGCTGCTTAGTCCAGCTAGTTTGTTGTGGGCTGCTGGAGGGAAATAGGCTATAGTCCACTTGGTTAACTAAGGGGCTTCGGAAAAAGGGAGAGATCGAGCCTTTGCAGTGGCTGGGTATCATTAGATAACAAAATGAAAAGGTTCAAGAGGTTGAGTAAGGATTCACAAAAAGCCTTAGGCCCGAAGCTTGGCTTGAAAAAGCTTGGTCATAGCTCACTCAAAAACACTCTAGTGAATATCAATGTCATTTTGCAGAAGACTATCAAGATTTAATGGCACAAATAATGAATGTCAACTTATCCTAAGGTTATGTTTATTGTTATAATGATGAATGAGATTAAAACTATTTTTACTTATTTATACTTATTAATCACGTTTTTATCCTTTGATCAATTCTAAGATGACAATCTATGGATTGTATTTTAACACCTATGTCCATTTGATACCTTAAAATGAGGGATACTATTTAATGGAAATTGATATTTCTACATAACTTTTTAATATGAGTACCATTTACTCTAATTTTCCCTATACGCGGCTAGCAATGTTGTTTCACTTCACTTTTTTTTCTCCTTTTTTTCTAAAACAACTCTGCAGCAAGAACAAATCACATGTTAATTCTTTGGTAAACTTTTTAATCCAAAACCTAGAGACACAGAGGTAAGCTTTTCGCTCGTCCATAAATGGAGGAATTAACGAGCAAAATGGCTGGAAAACCCATTCGGCTGAAAAATCATCGTGAGATTTTAGGGCACTGAGCAAACTCCCCAGTCCGGCAAATTTGGAATTCACACTAATTACAAAGCTTGTAGTGGAATTGGTAGAAATAGAGATCAGAAGAAGTACCAGTAGTAATACGAATTGAATAGTTGTAGCGCCATTACTCAATAAGCTGGAGCTGGTAGAGGTGGACGTGGAGGTGAGGAAACTTGATGATGGTCTGACCAGGGCGCCCATCACCATTTTCGTTCTCCTTCTCATAGCCCGCTTTGCTTTTCAATTTTGATAAATAATAATGTGATTTTGTTTTACTATTTTTAGAGTAAATCTATACAAACATCACTTTTTCTCCCTTTTTTCTAAAACAAATCAGCAGTATGAGCAAAACCCCCCTTTTCAAATTCCTGTCGATGAATCCAAAAACTAGAGACACAGAGTTAAGCTTTCTGCTTGTCCAAAAATAGAGGAACTGACGAGCAAAACCGCTGAAAAACCCATTCGGTGCAGAGGTAAAATCCGAGCTCAGTTCAATTTATGGTTTATTTGGGTCAATTATACACATTTGGAGTGGTGATTTTGGATATTTTTATCTCTATTGAAACAATATCTGATGATGAGTAAAATTTTGTTGGTTTAGCTGCTTATCCAAATGATTTGGGTTTCTATCATGTAAATTTTTTAATATGCTTTGGTCAATTTGTTGGAATAACTGCTTAGTGATGTAACCTCTTTATCTGATTTAAATGGAAGTTTGATCCTATTCATTTGTTGAGGTAGAGGGGGCTTATTTTAGATGTACAGAGGGATTGACAGACTGTATTTGCTAAGTTCGTTGTTTTTTGTTTGCTTTCTTTTGTTCCAGTTTGAGCAGACTCCTTGTTCACCCTCACTACAAGAAAATGGGCTATTTGCGACAGCCTATCAGCGACCGATTGCGGTCGCTGATAGGCGTCACATAAAATCTGGTCGCTGGAATGCACATCAGCGACCACTTTTAGCGACCGACTTATCTGCAACCGATATTAGCGACTGAATTCGTCGCTAAGCTGAGTCAGCATGGTTCAAGGCAAAATCTGACGTGGGCCACGTGGCAGCAACCACTATCACCGACCGCACGCGGTCGCTGATATCCTCGAATGTTTAGCAGTCGCTAATAATTATCAGCGACCGTATGTGGTCGCTGATTTTAAAAAACTGAAAACCAGATTTTTGCTGTTTTGCAAAATTCCCAAAAAATTATACCTGTTTTGTACTTGCTTTATCCCAACACACATACACAACAATACAAACAATGTGCACAACAATACACACATCCATCGTCCACCGACACATACACCAAACTAGTATATAAACTATATAAACCTTTACAAATCAATATGAATTGAATAAATATAAACAAATGTAATGTTTAAGTAACATACAAACATCTAAAGAATGAATATAAAAGTATAAGATTCTCAAAGAACTACAAAACAACACTAAATCGGTCGTCAAGCATCATTTTCTTGATCCGCATCTCCTTGATCACCCTATAATTAAAAAAATAATAAAATAAGTTACAAATATAGTAACTATGTTGATACTGGTATTACAACAATATACAAAAAATTGATTACCTCGTCGCCATCCCCATGTTGTGCTGCTGTTGCTGCCACTGCATCAGCTAACTCATCAGGACTCAGTGCCGCTAGATGCCTGCCCAATATCTTTAGAAGATCGCGATCTCAACATATATCTCTCACACAGTCAGCAGGAGTATGAACAGCTGGATGACTCGATGACTGTGAAGACTGGGTAACAGAGTTGTCTGAGCCACTGAAGGATGGGCGTCGTCGTTGTCCTTGACCTTTACTGTAGTTCTTCTTCATAACAGACTGCCCTCTCCCACTAACTCTTGATTAATTGGCGGACGTGGAATGCCTTCAGGATAACGCTCATTCAATAAATGCTTATAAGTATCATGTCATCGTGTTAACAATTAAATAGTTAAAAATAAATTCTGTAAGCATTGATAAACAAGATCAAGTTGCTAAAACTTATTATCGCTATCTGGATAGTATCAGATAGACCATCACGGGTGGCCACATACACATCCAGCCAATGGATAGGCTGACCTTGAGACTGAGACTCCTATACAAAAAATATTCAATATTACTAAGTAAATGTGATATATATTCTACAATTCATGATTGTAAACATATTAAAACTTCTAAATTTATACGTACCCTGGAAGTGATATGCTGCAACTATGAAATACTGCCGCCCTTGTATGTTCCCTTAGCTTTTTCGCCATCGGGTACACCCGAGGATTTGTTGGTGGCAGAAGTCTTTCATCTTTTCACCCAGCTTTCAGCTCTCCATTGGTCGCACATCTCAGCCCATATGGCCTGGGTGCACCACCAGGGGCTATGCTCGTGCATGTAATCCTCTCCCTGGCCTGGATGGTCGATCGATGTATTGTGAAGGGCCTTTTATTGTTCTTTATTTAAATTGTCTTTGGTACGGACGACACACTTCTGCCAAAATAATGTCTGTATCACTGAAGCATGCGCGACCTCCCATCTATATCGCTTCTGCAAATAAAACAACAATAATAACATTACTAAACAATTATCCTTAGAATATTATATTATCTCTCATAATTTAAAAAAACATACCTGAAATTCAGCCCAAATAGCATCCTTGTGGGCGATAGGTGTGCTCGCTCACGTAATCACAGGTGTAGGCCAATTCTGTAAGCACATCTGTGATATGCACTTGACGATCTTATTATCTAAAAAATCACTATAATATACAACAATTTACATCAACGATAAGTAGATATATTAAAGCAATTTACATCTAAGTTCTATATATCTTGTATAAATGGAATCTAAAATGCTTATATATAAATGATGCGGGACGTACGTGTTATTCGGAGGAGGATGAATCTGAATAAGAATCCGATCATCTAGATTAGTAGGGGCCTTGGGCACATAAATAGGCCCCCTACCCAAGCCGCGCTTTTTCTGCGCTACTTCAGAAGCCATCTATATATTATAAATTTCAAGATATTATTATGAGTTATATAAAATGACAATAATGACAGTGATATAAACATGACAGTGATATAAAGATGTTGGTATGAGTTATATTTGATTACATGCATGTATATATATGAATATAAAATGACAATAATGACAGAAAATTGCATTTAAATAGTTAAGTACATAAACATGACAATGATATAAAAAATATGAATGCTAAACATACATGAGAAGTTCAAGTGTCAATGTCTGATTCAGAATCATCTTGTATACGTATTGTAGATTCATAACCATCATCTGCTTCAGATTCAGCGTCAGATTCAGTCAATAACTCTTCCTCCTCAGTATCAATATCATCTGACACAAGTATTGACTCAGGATCTAATTCATGTGGTTCATCTCCACCATCTAACTGGATTAATTCATTGTCGTCCTCCACATTTATTATAGTTTGACTATGAAACATCTGCTCTTGGTAAATCTCCCCATCAACTACTTCTACACGACTGCACGCGGGAGTATGAATTACAACTTGCCAATCTGTAGGCGGTCTATCCCTTTTCCTAACAGGACTAGGAGTGTAGTATACTTGTACTGTTTGAGTTGGTAAAATAAATGGTTCGTTGGAGTATGCAGACCTATGGAGGTCAATATCAACGATTCTATGTCTATCAACACGTATCCCTTTTTCTGAATCAAACCAATGATACTTGAACAAGTTAATATGACCCCCGTACGTGCCCTTGTACGACAACTCTACGATTTCCTCCAACTCCCCATAAAAGGCACGACTAAGCTCATTGTAACAATCTCCTTGGACACACACTCCAGAGTTCGTTGTTCATTTACCGCGCCCATATGCCTTTGTTTGAAATTCACAACCATTTATTTTGTAACCATTGCGGCTGAATTGGTCCTTGTCTGGTCCCATAGCTAGGACTTGTACATTAGCCGGAATTTTTGATCCCTCAGTCAAAGCCTACTCCATCTTATTAAATAAAGTCATAGTTAATATGGAGTATATATATATATATATATATATATATATATATATATATATATATATATATATATATATATATGTCGTGCTTAAGAAATTGAACTTACTTTGTCCTTTAGCCAAAGTGCAATTTTTTTTATCACGATTGATTTGAATATCTTTATCAGTTATGTCGGGATGCTTCACTTTTAACTCGTCATCGTACAATCTATACAATGTTATAAACATTAACATATTGGAATAAATTTTCAAGTTAAGAGATAAATTATCAAGTTTACATGTGTACCTCACAAATTCGTCAATCTTCTCGCAATTGAGAAGAATGTAAGTATGTGCAGTATGTAATTCTTGCTCAGATAAGAATATGCGCTTCCCCTTTCCATAAATGTGGCTTGATAGACCAAATACAGAGAGCCGAACATTTAGTTCAACATTTTCCCCATCATCATCTCTCGATACTCGATTGGCCTTTGTCAAGACTTCGTCCGGAAAATAGTCTGAGACAAACGTAGATATCTCATCGAAACTGTATGCCTCACATATCGACCCCTCGATATAAGCTCTATTTTTCACCTTCCTCTTAAGGTTTCCCATCACCCTCTCGAAATGGCACATCCATCTATATTGAACTGGACCCCCAACACGAGCTTCATAGGGAAGATGGATTTACAAATGCTCAATGGAGTCAAAAAAACTAGGTGGGAATATTTTTTCTAGTTTACATATGATCTCTATGATGTTCTTCTAAAGTACAGATATGTCCTTCTCATTTAATATTTTTGAACATAAGTCTTTGAAGAAACGACTAAGATCCGTCAAAGCATCCCATATGGTTTATCAAGCAGATCCCAAAATGCTATAGGCATGAGTCTCTCTATGAACACATGACAGTCATGACTCTTCATCCCTTGCAATTTCCCACACGTAACATACCTTGCAATGTTTGACGCATATCCATCTGGTAGTTTCAGAGACTTAACTCATGTGCACACATCTTCAACTTGTTTTTTGGACAATGTGTACCTTGCATGTGGTTTAAAAATCTTACCATTAGGAGATTCATAAAGTTCTAATCCAGGACGCTTACAAATATCTTTCATGTCCAAACGTGCCTTATCATTATCCTTTGTCTTCCCCGTAACATTCATCATGGTGTTAAACACATTGTCTAACACATTCTTCTCAATATTCATCACATCTAGATTATGACGAATCAAATTTGTAGACCAGTAAGGTAGTTCCCAAAAGATGCTTCTTCGAATCCAGTTATGAGATTCGCCAAACCCATTGATTATGTTTGTGACATCAATCTTACCAAATAGGATGACCGACAATCTCATCACATGATCTCGCATCTCCGTTCCCGATAATTGCGGTGTAGACATATAATTGTCTACTTTTCCTTTCCTGAAGTGTTCTCTATTTCTTCGAAACGGGTGATCTACCAGCAAGAACCGACAATGACAGTCAAACTAGTAAGGCTTTCAACCGTTTGATAGATTGAAAGACTTTGTATTCTTCATACAATACGGATAAGCCAACTTCCCATGTGTACTCCATCCAGCTTACATACCATAAGCTGGGAAGTCACTTATAGTCCACATAACCGCTGTCCTAAGGTTGAAATTTGTTTTCGTTGCAACATCCCAAGTCTGTACTTCATCCTCCCACAATACCTTCAACTCGTCTATAAGAAGTCTTAAGTAAACATCTAAGTTCTTTCCAGAACTCTTAGGACCAGGAACCACGAGTGAAAAAAAAAAGTATGGATGTTTCATACACATCCAAGGATGCAAGTTGTACGGAGTAAAAATCACAGGCAAACATGAGTACGGAACAGCTGAGTGGCCAAACAGATTAAAACCATCGGTGGACAATCCAAGCCTCACATTTCTAGGTTCCAATACAAACCCAGGATGTGCTAAGTTGAAATCTTTCCATGCCTGCCCATCTGCGGGATGATTTAGTTCTCCATCTTTAGCTAGAGATTTCGCATGCCAACTCATATGTTCAACTGTTCTTGAAGACATGTACAATCTTTTTAGCCGATGTGTTATTGGAAAATACCTTAGAATCTTAAACGGTATACTTGATTTTTTTTGTAGTCACACCCTCTTTATTAAGCCTAAACCGATCATAACTGCAAAACGTGCACCTTGTCATCTGTTCATTTTCCTTATAAAATAACATGCAATCATTGGGATATGCATCGATCTTTTGGTATCCAAGACCCAACTTCTTCACCATTTTCTTACAAAAGTAATAGTTACCAGGTAATTTTTCACCGTCAGGTAACATACCCTTAATGGCCTTCAAGAGCGACTCAAAACACTCATGGCTCATGTTGTGAACAACCTTGATGTTAAGTAATATCACCACTGTAGAAAATGTAGTGTGTTTGGTGCAACCATGCCACAATGGCTCGCTACCCTCGTCTAACAACTTAAAGAAGTCTTTGGCATCAGAATTCATAGGTTGCTCTCTGCCTTGTTCCAAATCAAAATTTGGCCCAGCAATATCATGAACCATTTCATTCATATGATGAGTACTACTCCCCAAATTGTGTACTTCTATGATGCCACCATCTCTTCTCTGCCTATGTGCCCACCGGCATTCTTCATAATTTTTCATGAACCCCAAAATAAGTAAATGATAGTTTACCACGTCTCTGTCCATATAATTTACATTCTTACACTTCAAACATGGACATCGTATCTGCGACTGACCATTCATACATTCCGGGTGACTATACGCATACTCCAAAAATACTTGGCAACCAGCTCTAAATTCAGCTGTAGCACATATCTGGGCACTTGACTTTCGTCGTGCCATCCAACTACGGTCTGAATAGAGGTCAATGATTCCACGGTACCTACTACATACAACATTATAAATGTTAACATATGACTTGAGCATATTTGTAAGCATATGACTTGAGCATACTTGTAACCATATGACTTGAGCATACTTGTAAGCATATAATTAACATTTAAGCATACTTGTAAGCATATGATTTGAGCAACATATGATTAACATATTGCGCCCATACTTGTAAGCATATGACTTAAGCATACTTGTAACCATATGACTTGAGTATACTAGCTACTAAGCATATAACTTGAGCATATTTGTAAGCATATGATTAGGTCGTTAATATTATAAATGTTCGCAACTACCCGACCAATAATTTTTTTTTTGCTAGAGTCTCCCCTATAATATGGACTAGCCACATGCACGACGACATGCATATATTGTCATTTCTAGGCACCCAAGACACAAACCAAGAGAAATATACAAATTCCCAATATAGTAATGCAAATTAAAGCAGTAAAAAGTTATATACAATGGAGTTTGTAGGAAAAAAACTATAAATTTAAAGTTTGTTTGATAGGAAAGTAGGAAACTTTTATAATTTTACTTGTATAAGTGGCCAACTAGATTATATATATATATATATTTGTACTTTTCATTTTCTTTTTATTCTAAGATAAGCCATACTTATGGCTCATGTTGCCTCATGTTGTACTTTCATAGTATATTATTGCCTCATGTTCTTGGTCCATATCTGAACATAACAAAAACTCTTCTACATAGGACATTTGGGAAAGAAGAAGTGTGTCATTCATGTTAGAAACTAGTACTCTCTTAGTTGTCTCCATAACCATCTACATATAGAGCCAGGTTAGGTTGATTTACAAGTTACACATTCATATCAATGTTGCCCAAACTAATTAGTTCAAGTTATACCCTATGTAGATATGAATTGCATCTTTACCATTACTTCGACATTGACTTTGAAATTAAAATTTATTTATTCACTTCCCCATAAAAAAATACATGAAGGATTTCCCCATAAACAAATTTATTTATACCCTATTTAAATACTACCAAATTTATATAACCTATTTATACCTTATTTATAACAAACATAGGAGAAGAGGGTATTGTTTAAAAAATAGATATAAGCTAAAAAGGAGTTTTGCCAACACTTTTTTAAGTTTATAAGGTTGAAGCCAACTTAAGTTCCTTAACAATATAGTTGTTGCTCAGTGTATTATGCCTTTTGAAGACTTCAACTTTGTTGGTTTGTGGTGGATGTTGATTTAAATGATTCGTTGGTTTGTAGTAGATGTTGATTTGAATATAAGTTGTTCTTGCTTTTGGATAATTATATGTATACAATATCTAGCAATTGGATTTGAATAATGTAGCTTTGGAATATGGTGACAGTCTAAAATCTCCGTGGGGACCTTGAGTGTGGATTATAACCCTGATTACAACTCGGAAAACTTATACTGTGAATATTTTCATTCTAAGGATTTCCCATTTGCAACATTCCAAAAATTGCTCAGTATTCACCTAATCCTTCCCTTGAAGCATTTTTCTACCAAGTGTCTTATCTTACCCTCCTAATTTTCTAATGGTACAGCCTGCACTTCCTAAACTAAGCTAGCAATTCAACTCAACAAACTCAAATTACTAAGAATGTTTGAAAATAAAAATCAAACTGTTTGAAAAATTAAAAAAATAATAATAAAGCAAATATCTACCCCTTGAGGCCTGGTACTGGAAGTTACCTACCATAATTCAACCCATAAAGATAAAATAAATAAATAAACTGCATTTACAGAAGTTGGATGATAACCGTAAATAACTTTTTTTTTTTTGAAGAAAAGCATCAGAGCTTTTTGAATAGAGAAATTAAACTACAAAATTCATCAGATTAAATTCAAAATTCATCCTACCCAAACCAAGTAAGAGAAGTAGAGAGAACAAAGGCATAATCAACGGCAAAAACCAAACAAGATAAAATCACAGGCCATGTGTGATAAATATTAATCTCTTACCTGTGCAGGCAGCGGCAGCGCCGACGGCGGCTATAGTGGTGGTGATGGTGGTGATGGTGGCAGTGGTTTTCCCCTCTTCTCCCTCTTCTCTTCTACCCATTCTCCCTCTTTTTTTCTCCTTTTTTTTTCTTCTGTTGTGTCGAGAGTGACGAACTGATACTGGTTAATTTTTAATGATGTGGAAGTATCAGCGATCGAATGCGGTCGCTGATGGTGAGTGGTCGCAAACAACTAGCGCCAACATTTCCTGCTAATTTGTTTGGAGGTAAAATTGAACCAACAACCAATTAGTGACCGGTTTCGGTCGATAACATAATCTAGCGACCAAATTCAAGGGCGGTCGCTACTGTCGGTCGCTAATAATCCTATTTGCGATCGTAAGTGCGGTCGCTGGTATTTTTGATCGCTGTTAGAGCATTTTCTTGTAGTGCCTTTTATATTTCCTATTGGATTATAAAATCTTCATTTTCTATCTTAAAAGAATCTAGTTCTCATCTAATTAGAATGTTTGGCTCTTATATACAATACAATTCTGAAAGGGTTACCAATGAGAGGTGAAAAGTTTGTTGGCCTTATTATGGCTAATAATAAGTTGAACACTTTACAAATAGCATTACTGAGGATTGTGAAGTAAACATTCATTTGTCTGAAGCTAAGAAGCAAGAATTTATTGCAGATTTAGATAAGTCAAGACACATAACAGAATAATAAAATTTCCATTTGAGATGGAACTAGGAATGTGGCCTGGTAATTTTGTTGCTCCAAATATTGAGTAATGTTAAACTTGAGCCTTCAGGGAATTCAGGAATACTCTTTGATTTTTTTTTGACAAGTTGATGGTCTGCATAAATCTTCTTGTGTTGTTGCTTAAGATGCTTGAAAGAGACCCAAATAGTTGATTTTAATGCAGATCAAGGGAAGCAAGCCCTGTTGGCAATTTGATATTCGATTGGTTGTCAGATTTTGGTTTTGGCCTAAAAAATCTGAGATGAACCCATATAAGGAATTGTAACTGAGATTAACATACTGCAAACTGAAGAAATTCTTGAAGGTGGCTAGAATAGGACCTCCTAGGGAGTTTATGGCTAATGTAAGCTGGACAAGGTTGCTGAAATTTCCAAAGCTAGGAGAAATCTGCCCAGTCAAATGGTTACCACTTGGTGAGAATGCTTTGAGAAATGGCAAGTGACCCAAACTTGAAGGGATGTTAAATGGTTACGCCTTATAGTCACATGGTGCAATAAAGCTACACAGAAAAACTAAAATATTGTCTTATTTGTAGTTTCTTGAGCTATTAAGCTATTGTATCATCGTTTTTTTAATTACCCCTTGTAAACATGTAAATCGTGATTATAGTGTTTATGAAACGAATTCCAATTATTGTGTTCATCAATTTAGTTTGACATATATTGTGTATGTTTGGTAAATATTTAACGCCTACTAAGAGAAATTACTGAGAGCAAAACAAACATTGAAATTTGGAAAACTTGAAGGGATGAAAACAATGATTAGAATTAGAATACTTTTCGTACATCCACTAAGCCACCTCATTTTTGTTTTCACCGATCATAGTGTTGAGCAATGGACTTAAACAAAAGACAAAAATGGTCTAACCACCTATATATACTAGACCAAAGCTACAACTAAATCAAGTCAAAAGTCTTTATAGCCAACATTGAAAGTGTCTTCACCTATAGACCCAAAATTTCACACCGCACCAAGATTCAGAAGTTCATCTCCCCATATGGATTCCTACAAGTTATAGGAAAAACATCAATATTAATTGAGTTCATACATCTTAATCTTATGATCTATGAAAGGTAAAACTAAAACCAATCTATAAACAACTCTTACCACATAAACGAGGGCTCTACAATAACATATATTCAATTATCAACATATATGCACCCTTAAAAATACTCACCAATAAAGTAAAAATAATAACCATAATAATATGAAAAAAAATTACTCATATTCAAGTTAACATTTTCGTGACAACTCTTGTGTGTCTCGTGAAAAATAAGTAGCTGATTAATAGACATATCAAGCTCAAATGTCTGAAATAAAAGAAGCATAATTTCTCATTTCACGACTCTATGATCGTAGCATATATATATATATATATATATATATATATATATATATATATATATATAACAAAAAAGAAAAATCACACCTTATTCATATTCTTTGGGTTTCTTGATTCAAATTTATTTGTACCATTTTTTGTTCCTTCTGTTTGAATTTCATCGAAACGTGTTCCACGTTACCTACTTTCCTTTTATTATGAGGACGCCCCTTGCATCGATTTTTTTTGGTGAAAGTAATTTTTGACTTTTATTTGGGCCGTCATTTTCAGATCCACTTGCAGTTGACTTTTGAGTAGGTTGACTTTTTTGATAAATTTCATCCTCCGTATTCCATTCCACCTTTAGTTCAAGAAGTCGATCTACAAGTTGGTCGCATATTTTTTAAGTTTCATATGCAATGTCTGCAACATCGAAAAAAATATTGCACAACTTGTCATATCTCTGTCCCAATTCTGTGTCTTTCCAAACAATATAAGTGACTTTAGCTTTAGTATGTCGTCGTTTTATGTCCTTTCTCCACCTCCTCAAAATGTATTTTGTAAGACCCCAACTTTTTATAAATAAAATCGAATTTCCTCTAATTATTATTCTTGATTAATAAGGTGGTAATTTGATATAATATTTTGGTTATGGGTGAAACGTGCAAAGTTTACAAAATAAGCAAGTGGTTATAAAATATTCATTATTGTCAGGGAATATTCGTTTGGTCGTGGAATATTCTTTTTGTCGGGAATCTCCGTACGACGGCGCAGTCATTTGTGGGCCCCATAATGAAAAATAGTTGGATGAAAGAAAACGACAAAGATTGAGTTTTATAAATAACGGCGTAAATTGTTACCGTTAACACTGTTGGGTTACCTGGTGGTTAAAATACAGTAATATGCGTGGTTGTACAGTAGCACACGGTATTACACAGTATTGTTGAATTATTGATTCGTACGTAAAAAGGAACTACTCAATAATTGTTACAGTAATTACTGTTCATTATTTTATTTTATTGATTCAATAATTATTGCGTTGATATTTATATTATTATTGTTTCAATAATTGTCACTGCACAGTATTTTCCATTATCAGATCAATAATTCATATTATTTGAATAATATTATCAGATAACATTATTGGCATTGTCTAAAAATTTCTGTCTAAGGAGAGTTTTGGTCACCTAATTGCGCGCCAGTAAGGAGAAATCCTTATTGGAAAGCCCCCTCTTTCCTAGGAACGATCTGGTTGTCAGTACTGTGATTATGTAATATTATTTTTAAATAATTAATTATTGATTATTATGATAAAGAAAATATTCATTTTATGTGGATATAGATGGAGAAAATTTTTAATGTGACAATTGTTGAAAATTAATATTTTATCTTTTTCTGATAAAATAATTCATTTAAATATATTATTTTAATAATATATTAACGGTGATATTTTTACAATGAATGTGAGATATATGAGTATATGAGGAGGAAGAGTATTTTTATGCATTAAATGTTTAACACATGTTTTGTGTGTCGGTGGACACAATTCTTGACCGAAAATTGATTATCGACTGTAAAATCGGCCGTTTGTGGATTTCGGATTAGTTTTGTTTGGAATTTGGAAAAATTTTCTTCTGTAACGTTGTAGAGAATTGAAATTTCTATAAAAAATCGCGAGATTTGAATTTTCTGATAAAAGGGCTATTTATTGTGAATTATTGAAGTTCTGGGGTTCCGAAATAATTGATTTTTGAAAATTTAATTATTTTTTTATTTCAAAAACGTTTTTCAAAGGTTGGTTGGCATCTTTAACATGTGTTGTGGCTGATTTCTTTGGTCAAAATGGTGGGCTAAGGAAAATTATATAAATAAATTAACATTTTATTAATTTAGTCTTCTTTGGCGTTCTAGCATTTTCCTATAAATAGAGGACTAAGTTAGAATTAAAAATCACACCAGAAATAAAGTTTTCTCTCTTTCTCTCTCTATATTATCGAGCGTATTCTTGTGAGTATACTTTGAGTGTTGCTATACGGTGCGAGTTTCTGTCAGCACTATACCGAAATTCAGTCAGAAGTACGGTTATTTTGAGGTAAGGGATGTTATTTCTTTCGCAAATGGTATTATTTTCTTCAATATCATTATGCCAAAATATTGGTTGAACTTTTTATCAAATTTAGAACTTATTGTGTCGGGGTTACTATTCATGTATACGATACTATTCACGTATACGACACTATTCACGAATACGACACTATTCATCGAAAAATAAAAATTTTCCTTTTTGTCCAAGATGTCTATTTTGGCTACTATCTTTGATTGTATCCATGTTTTGATCGTTATTTTTGAATTCTGCTTCAAAATTGGTTATTATGGAGTATTATTGTTCTTGGATAAAACTGTTGTACGAATCCCTAATATTTGTCCTTCTATCTCACTGGATTCGTTCTTAAAAATATTTTTAATCATCCTCAGTCCTTAATGGTGATACTTGATGAATATCTTTGGCCTGTAGTGCAAAGATGAATGATTAAACTGATGAATCTCTTTGGCCCGTAGTGCAAAGATGAACAGGTGTTGAGATGAACATGACCAACTGGTGATACAAATGAATATCTTTGGCCTGTAGTGCAAAGATGATTAAAGATGTATATTGATTATTGTTACAGGGATAAAATATTGATGATGGACTTTTAAATCTTAGAAGACAGTAGAATTCATTCTCTACGTGACTCTTCTAATGGATTGCTGTTTCCGCTGCATTTGTTGATCTAAAACTTGTTGTCTATTATATTTTATCAGATTCTTCCCTGTTGAAGACTAACGATAATTTGTTGTATATTATCTTAGTCATAATATTCTTTACTGGGCTAGTTGAGCTCACCCTTTCCTTTTTGTTCCATTTTTCTCCTCAGGAGGTGAGAACATAGCAGGATCGAGTCGGGGTATGGAGTGATGGTTCTAGGAAGATGTTTTAGCAGTCCTTACTATTTCTATAAAATAGTGTTTGAATAATTGTAATGAGGACTTATTTACGTGTGGATATTGTCTAGAAGACAATATTTGTATTTAAACTCACAGTATGTATTGTCGTATTTCACACGACATTTGTATTATTGAAGTTGTAGTTTGCTTTATGTACCATGTATTTGTCGACTCAGAATGGGTGTTGTATACCTATTTTGGGGGCGTCACAGTTGGTATCAAAGCTTAAGGATATGGTCTCTGGCGGAGATCGGGGAATAGAACTAGGTGGGGAGAGATGAGTAAATCCTTTGCTAGTGTGTCCTACTAAGCTTATTTGTTGGTTGGTCATAATATAGGGATATTATGTGATATATTTAATAACCCTTTATGGCAGTATTTAAGAATGGCTGCTGAGAACGTTAACAATGGAGTGTACGAGACTGTGGAGCAACCTTTATTCACAAGCCAGGAGAACGTGCAACAGGAAGACACTATTCCTCCTGTAAACAACGTTACCGAGCAAACGATGAATGATGGAATGTTTAGGAGCTTTTTGCAGTTCATGCAAAATTAGACGAGGGAGACTCGTGTACAAAATACGGGTGGAAATGATAACAACGCACAGTCTGTCACAACTAAGAAGTTCAAGGAGTTGGGACCACCAGATTTCCATGGAAAGCCGGATCCGATCAAGGCAGAAACGTGGGTCAAGCAAATTACCAAGATATTCGATGTCTTGGGGTGCACGGAGGAACAGAAGGTTCCATTCGCTACCTTTATGTTTCGTGGTGAAGCAGATTACTGGTGGGAATCTGTGAAGCGTACCCTACCAGATGCACTCAACATGTCTTGGGAAAGATTTCAGAAACTTTTCAATGACAAGTACTTTCCTGAAAGTATTCATCATATGAAAGAGGTAGAGTTTATTAGACTCGAACAGAATAACATGACGATGTCTCAATACGAGGCAAAGTTCGTAGAGTTGTCCAGGTTTGCACCTCATTTGGTGGAGAATGAGGAACGCATGGCGCGGATGTTTCTGAGAGGTTTAAAACCCGAGATTCGTCAATACCTTATATCTAATAAATTTTCTTTATATTCAGATGTTGTAAACATGGCTCAGTTGTTAGAGCGAGATAGTAAGTATACTCAACCGAGGGACCACAACCAGGGTTATATCGGTGACAACAATCATCAGAACGATGATAACCAGCGAAGAGGAAAGAATACGGACAAAGGCGGTAACCACTCAGGTGGTAATCGTGGACATGATAATAGGAGAGGTGAGTCAAGTGAAAATTTCAGAAAGAGAAGATTCAACAATGACGGGAAGACATCAGCAGCAGCACCAACACCAATAACAAATTCATAGGGAGGAGAATGACCGCCAGTTAGATGTTAAAAATGCGGGAAGGAGGGACATATCAGCCCAAACTGTCCACAACAATCCAAGGTATGTTACAACTGTGGAAAGGAAGGCCACATTGCTCAAGATTGTACTATAGCGAAACCCAGTCCAGCGGGGATGGTGACTCCAAAGGCTGTCTCGGACAAGTCAAAGTCAACGGTTACTGGAAGAGCGTTTTTCGTGACTGGTCAGAATACGAGGAACCCGAACGAAGTTAGCACGGGTTAGTTAATTATAAATTCTTACGAAGTTTATACCTTATTAGATACCGGTTCTACCCATTCTTTTATCTCTCCTGCTTGTGCTCAACTTTTAAACTTGACTCTAGAGAAATTAGATTTTGATTTATCTGTTGAAACTCCGTTATAAGAAACTTTCGTTACATCCACTGTTTATAAATCTTGCTTGATTCAAGTTGGCACCATCGCATTACCTGTTGACCTTATTTCTTTAAAGATACTTGCTTTTGATGTGATTTTAGGGATTGATTGATTAACTACTCATCATGCGAAAATTGATTGCTTTCGTAAGGTTGTTAGTTTTCATATTCCTAAGCAACCTATTATTCGAATTCAAGCAACCAAACAATTAAAGTCAAACTCTTTCATATGAAGTCATAAAGCTATTCGTTTATTGAAAAACGGATGTCAAGTTTTCTTATCCCATGTTGTGGATTTGAATAAAGACACATCAGATTTGAATAATATTCCTGTTGTTATTGAATTTCCTGACGTATTTCCTGAAGAATTTCTTGGCCTACTCCCAGAGCGTGATATTGAAGTTGTATCGACTTTGAATCTGGTACAAAACCCATTTCTAAAATCTCATATTGAATGACTCCTATTAAACTTCAGGAGTTAAAAACCCAACTATAGAAGTTGATACCCGAGCCTCTATCTTATGACTTCCTTTGTGGAATGCACCGAAGCCAAACTCTCCGTAGGGGACGCCATATTCGTGCGGTAGTAAACTGATAGGTACTATTGTGATGTGCTATCCAAGATTGGGATATGAGTCACAGTTGATAGCAACCTAAGTATGTAATCGAAATACGTAGCTTTCTAGGCTTAGTTGGTTATTATCAGAGATTCGTTGAAGGATATTCTCGAATCGCTATTCCATTAACGCAGCTGACTCGTAGAGATACAAAATTCGAATGGAGCAAGAAATGTGGGAAGAGCTTCGAAGAACTCAGGAGGAGACTTATTTCGGCACATGTTCTGACCATACCGTCTTGAAAAAGCGAACGTGGTAGCTGACGTGTTGAGTAGTAGATCGTATACGAGTACGAGTGCGATATTGTCAAAGAACCATTTTATATAACTTACAAATGATAGATATAGAGTTAAAGACTCTAGGGACTCACGTGATGATATACAAGTAGAACCGACTTTAATCGATAAAGTTAAAAACGTTCAAGCTACACACCGGAGCTGATGAATATGAAGAAGGAGGTACAAGAAGTTGTTATTCCAAAAGCGAGAATTGGCGAGGTGAGGAAAGCTCAAACCTTCGATTTATTAGTCCATTTGAAATCCTAGATCGAATAGGAATTATGGCCTATAGACTCGCTTTACAACTAATTATGACGCGTGTTTCACGTATTGATGTTACATAAATATGTGGACGACCCGAACCATGTTATTGAGTTAGAACCGAACGAGATAGCCGAAGACTTAACGTATGAAGAGGTGCCTATCAAGATTTTGGATAGGAAGGAGCATGTCTTATGCACGAAGATTATACCACAAGTTAAAGTTTTGTGGATAAACTATGCTATTGAGGAAATGACCTGGGAGTTGGAAACGGAAATGAAAGCGAGGTATCCTCATTTTTTCGAAACACCAGGTACGTACGTCAATTTCGAGGACGAAATTTCATAAGGAGGGGAGGTTGTAAGACCCCAACTTTTTATAAATAAAATCGAATTTCCTCTAATTATTATTCTTGATTAATAAGGTGGTAATTTGATATAATATTTTGGTTATGGGTGAAATGTGTAAAGTTTACAAAATAAGCAAGTGGTTATAAAATATTCATTATTATCGGGGAATATTCGTTTGGTCGTGGAATATTCTTTTTGTCGGGAATCTCCGTACGACGGCGCAGTCATTTGTGGGCCCCATAACGAAAAATAGTTGGATGAAAGAAAACGACAAAGATTGAGTTTTATAAATAACGGCGTAAATTGTTACCGTTAACACTGTTGGGTTACCTGGTGGTTAAAATACAGTAATATGCGTGGTTGTACAGTAGCACACGGTATTGCACAGTATTATTGAATTATTGATTCGTACGTAAGAAGGAACTACTCAATAATTGTTACAGTAATTACTGTTCATTATTTTATTTTATTGATTCAATAATTGTTGCATTGATATTTATATTATTATTGTTTCAATAATTGTCACTGCACAGTATTTTCCATTATTAGGTCATTAATTCATATTATTTGAATAATATTATCAGATAACATTATTGGCAATGTCTAGAAATTTCTGTCTAAGGAGAGGTTTGGTCACCTAATTGCGCGCCAGTAAAGAGAAATCCTTATTGGAAAGCCTCCTCTTTTCTGGGAACGGTCTGGTTGTCAGTACTGTGATTATGTAATATTATTTTTAAATTATTAATTATTGATTATTATGATAAAGAAAATATTCATTTTATGTGGATATAGATGGAGAAACTTTTTAATGTGACAATTGTTGAAAATTAATATTTTATCTTTTTCTGATAAAATAATTCATTTAAATATATTATTTTAATAATATATTAACGGTGATATTTTTACAATGAATGTGGGATATATGAGTATATGAGGAGGAAGAGTATTTTTGTGGCATTAAATATTTAACACATGTTTTGTGTGTCGGTGGACATAATTCTTGACCGAAAATTGATTATAGACTGTAAAATCGCCCGTTTGTGGATTTCGGATTAGTTCTGTTTGGAATTTGGAAAATTTTCTTCTGTAAAGTTGTAGAGAATTGAAATTCCTATTAAAAGTCGCGAGATTTGAATTTTCTAATAAAAGGGCTATTTATTGTGAATTATTGAAGTTCCGGGGTTCTGAAATAATTGATTTTTGAAAGTTTAATTATTTTTTTTATTTCAGAAACATTTTTCAAAGGTTGGTGGGCATCTTTAACATGTGTTGTGGCTGATTTCTTTGGTCAAAATGGTGGGCTAAGTAAATTATATAAATAAATTAATATTTTATTAATTTAGTCTCCTTTGGCGTTCTAGCATTTTCCTATAAATAGAGGACTAAGTTAGAATTAAAAATCACACCAGAAACAAAGTTTTCTCTCTTTCTCTCTCTATATTATCGAGCGTATTCTTGTGAGTATACTTTGAGTATTGCTATACGGTGCGAGTTTCTGTCAGCACTATACCGAAATTCAGTCAGAAGTACGGTTATTTTGAGGTAAGGGATGTTATTTCTTTCGCAAATGGTATTATTTTCTTCAATATCATTATCCCAAAATATTGATTTAACTTTTTATCAAATTTGGAACTTGTTGTGTCGGGGTTACTATTCACGTATACGATACTATTCACGTATACGGCACTATTCACGAATACGGCACTATTCATCAAAAATGAAAATTTTTCTTTTTGTCCAAGATGTCTATTTTGGCTACTATCTTTGATTGTATCCATGTTTTGATCGTTATTTTTGAATTCTGCTTCAAAATTGTTTATTATGGAGTATTATTGATCTTGGATAAAACTGTTGTACGAATCCCTAATATTTGTCCTTCTATCTCACTGGATTCGTTCTTAAAAATATTTTTCATCATCCTCAATCCTTAATGATGATACTTGATGAATTTCTTTGGCCTGTAGTGCAAAGATGAATGATTAAACTGATGAATCTCTTTGACCCGTAGTGCAAAGATGAACAGGTGTTGAGATGAACATGACCAACTGGTGATACAAATGAATATCTTTGGCCTGTAGTGCAATGATGATTAAAGATGTATATTGATTGTTGTTACATGGATGAAATATTGATGATGTACTTTTAAATCTTAGAAGACAGTAGAATTCATTCTCTGCGTGACTCTTTTAATGGATTGTTGTTTCCGCTGCATTTGTTGATCTAAAACTTGTTGTCTATTATATTTTATCAGATTTTTCCCTGTTGAAGACTAACGATAATTTTTTGTATATTATCTTAGTCATAATATTCTTTACTGGGCTAGTTGAGCTCACCCTTTCCTTTTTGTTCCATTTTTCTTCTCAGGAGGTGAGAACATAGCAGGATTGAGTCGGGGTATGGAGTGATGGTTCTAGGAAGATGTTTTAGCAGTTCTTATTATTTCTATAAAATAGTGTTTGAATAATTGTAATGAGGACTTATTTGCGTGTGGATATTGTTTAGAAGACAATATTTGTATTTAAACTCACAGTATGTATTATCGTATTTCACACGACATTTGTATTATTAAAGTTGTAGTTTGCTTTATGTACCATATATTTGGCGACTCAGAATGGGTGTTGTATACCTATTTTGGGGGCGTCACATATTTAGTTAGAACGGTAAATATAAACCTTTCAAAATGAAGTACTTTAATTATATGCTTACATAAAAATCCCCGAAATTCGAATAATTTACAGTTACACTTCAAATCAAATTTAAATTCAATTTCCCCTTCAATGAAGCAAACAACAAACTTTGAAGTTCATAGTTTTTGGGTGATCTTTTTTTCCTCTAAAGTAACAAAGTTGTTTCACTTCGTAATGGAATATTTTATCATGAGATTGGACAAACCTTGAATCACAATATACATTCCGCCATCCGCCACTTCTGTTTGAAACTCTATAAACTTGGAATTGGTATAAACTTCTTGGAATTATTTTTCAATGGCATGATGTGTAACACAAGACACATGTGAAGTCAAAGAATGAGAGTCCGCTACTATTTATTTTTCCACTTTACTCCTTAACGCATTATCATATTGGTCCACAAATTCTTTCAAGGAAGTTTTTGTATTGACAAATCCATCAAAAAATGCATTCATGCTTTCACTTCTTTGTGTCGTAGACATTCCCGCCCAAAAACAATCTTTGACAAAATAAGGAACCCACCGGTGCCTTTCATTTTACAATCCTTCCAACCACTCATTGTTCTCAAGATCATAATTTTCTATCTTTGCCTTCTATTCACATTTAAAATCTTTTACACTCAAAGAATCATAAACAACGTTATGTAATGTAAATTTAATTGATTCATAATGCGTATACCCTTTTAATTTTTCAGGAACTTTCTTCAGTATATGCCACAAACACCATCGGTGGCAAGCATCGGGAAAAAACTATCTCAATCTCATTTGTCATCGCTTTGTCTTGATCAATAATAATGGCGTGTGGAACTTTTCTAGACATGGAAGAAAGCCACGTATCAAACAACCAAACAAAAGTGTTAGTATCTTCATTCGATATCAAGCCACAACCAAGTAGTATGGATTGTCTATGGTGGTTAACTCCAAAAAAAGGAGCAAACAACATATCATATTTATTAGTCAAATAAGCGGTGTCAAATGTGATGACATCACCAAACTCCTCATACGCAGCTCTAGACCTTGAATCTGCCTAAAAAAAATTTCTGATCCGATTTTCCTCATCTTGGTCTATAACATAGTAAAATTTAGAATCCATTGCTTGTACTTTAGCAAAATAACTTTGAAGTGCACTAGCATCACCCTCAGCAAGCCTTAAATTTTTTTATTTTTCCATATAATTTTCACAATCTTTCTTTAAACAAGGCATTTCATTTTCTCCATACTCAATTCTAAGTGAATTATAACTTTTATTCATTGGTATCCCAGCATCATTGTTTAGCTCAAGTCTCCTCTTTATATAAGGGGTTACATGTCGATTACACCGATGAAAGCTAGACTTACTTGGACTTGAACCATGATTGTGTGCAAGTTCCAAAGTGGTTATACCCCAGTTTCCATCATTCAAAAACCTAGCACAAATCTTAGCCTTATAAGCTAGATGCGGTTTTAAAGTAATTTTTGAGTTCTTTTTTGGCTCTCCATATTTGTGACATACAACTGTCATATATGTAACCACTCCGTCAATTTTTTTAGTACTTCTTTTAGTCACTCCAAATCCTTGTTGCGCACCATATTTTCTATAGTATTCATAAACCTCATCAACATTGTCAAACACCATATGTAATTTGGGCTCTTCCACTATTTGATTATTCCGTTTTCCATTCTCTTCTACTTCATCATCCCTTTCTTTGTTAGATAGACCATCTACGTCAATATCCATATTTGTAAAGCTAATATCTATTTCCAATTCCATTGGTAGAACTTGCATAGTGCTATAAAAACTGAAAATAATTTTTAAATTTTTTGTTAATGTATGTACTTTAAGAAAAAAAATCAATAACAAATGTATATTTTATATTTAAATATTGAGTATCAACTAGATAACACCATTTTTCATCTAAATATAGAAATAAGATGAAAACCAAACACTTTCAATACTTTTGGTTGTAAATGAAACAATTTCAATACTTCGTTCCAATAAGTGATTCTTTCAATTGCACTTCATATTTTGTTAAAAAAACTACAATATAAGTAAATAAGGAAACATGTCAAATTGATATATGTATATCAAACATACACACACACACACACACATAGGGTACCTGGTTTGTGAAGGAGGGGCGAGAGTGTTGAAAATGTCCTACTGCTCAAATGTCCTACTGCTTAAAGGAGGGGACAAGAACGTAGTGGGAAGTTGAAAATGGGGTTTTGATCTTGCTGTTGATTTGTTTTAGAAAAGAGGGAGAAAAAAAGTGATGTAAAATAACATTTTAGCGGGAGATTGAAAAGGGGGTGCTAAGTTGTTTTAGAAAAGAGGGAGGAAAAAGAAGTGATGTACAGCGACATTGCTAGCCGCGTATCGGGAAAATCAGAGTAAATGTGATGTTTGTATAGATTTATCCTTTTAATATTTTCATATGAAAACCGTCGCTATAGATTCTTTAGTGACGATTTTCCTCATATTATGTAATTCCTAGTAAGATTGGTTGGCAATAAAATATAATATAAAAAAATTCAAAAGATTGTCATCATATAGTTTAAAGCATAAAGCATTTATAAATATTAAACTAGTATAAATAAGTACGAATAGTAAAATTTCATGTAATATAATTGCAAACAAACATTTCCCTTCTTCTGTTTTTTCCTTCTAAATTGGCTTTAATCTTCTTTTCACTACTTTGAGATTTTTTTTTCTCTTTTCATTTTCTTCCTTAATTCTTCTCCCCCTTACTCAAGAATTGGATATAATCTAATACGACAAAACTAACAAAAATTTCACTATAGTTGACACGTTTTACTTGTTACATTATTAAATTTTTAAAAAATGAAATTACCCCATTGAAATAATTAAAAATTTAAAATTACACCATTCCTGTGATGCCCCCAAAATAGGTATATATCACCCATTTTGAGTCGCCAAATACATGGTACTGAATACAAATACAAACTTAATTATACAACATGAGCTGAGAGTTTTTACACGAATATTGTCTCATACACAATATTACATTACATTTATTATCACACTAAATAGTGAGGACTACTAAAACAACCATCTCAGACCGTCATTCCATTCCCCGACTAGTCCCGGCTACGTTCTCATTTCCTGAAGAGAATAATGAAAGAAAATGGGTAATCTCAACTACCTTAGTAAGAAATATTATGACTAAGATAATGCAGAATAATTTATAGTTAGCATTCAACAGTGTTAAACAATAAACAACAAGTTTAACTGTATCGGAAAAAGCAATCCATTAGAAGAGTCAAGTAGAGAATGATATCTACTATCTTCTATGATTTAAAAAGTTTATCATCAACATCATCGCTAAGACTCAGCTTAACAAATAATCCACATCACTGAATTATCCATGCACTATGGGCCAATGATATTCATTAATAACACGTCCACGAATTATCCATGCACTACGGGCCAAGGATATTCGTGTAATCACCAATGGTCATGATCATACCAGCAACTGTCCATCAATGCACTACGAGACAATGAGGACTTTTACCACATCATTTGTAACATTACGGGTCATGATTATACCAAATGATCCCTGGTCATAATCATACCAATCAACAGTCCATCTATGCACTACGACCAAAGATGACTTTCATCACAATATAAGCATGAGGATGATGACAATGATATAAGAATTCAATTAAATGAAAGAAAATGATAAATTTTAAAGATTTATAATTTAATTTATCCAGAATTTAATAATGTCTAAATTGTCAACATGATACTGCTTTGTGGAGTAAAATTCAAGAGTAATATTGTATCAAAAATGATTTGGACCAAAAGAAATTATTTTTTGTCATGAATAGTACTCTGGGTGAATAGTACTCGAGTGAATAGTACCCCGTGAATAGTAATTTATGAATAATACTTTGTGAATAGTACCCATAAATAGTACTTTATGAATAGTATCCATGAACAGTACTCCGACATGATAAACTTAAAACTTATCAAGAATGCTCAGAATAATATCCTTGTGAAACGATACTGGATGAAGCGCAAATTTCAAGGATATTCTATTAATTTCACGGAGTATAGAAGCAATACTTAACAGAATGAATGTAGAATTAAGAATACAAAACGAATTAATATTACTCACATACTACAGAGTATGGAAGAAAATATTATTTCTTACAAATAATGAACAAAAATAATATCCCTTACGAATAAAAAATAAATAACACTCCTTGCCTTAGAAGAAGACTAGATACTGGAATAGTGAAGTAGCAGAATACTCTTTTTCTTCCCCTCTATAGCTTCTCTCTCTATAAATGTTCTTGTGAGTCTTAGTGAATTAGTGAGAATGAATGAAGAATGAGCTTCTATTTATAAGAAAATATAGTTTCGATAATTGCACGATTAGGGGCTCGAATTATTACAGCATAATACCTTCATCTATACCTCCATTTTTAATTTAGTCATGCAAGTATTATCAATCTTGCACTACCTCTCCTAATAGTACATACATTTGAACCAATAGTTCCATACATGTGAATCAATAGTAATTTTCATGTGAACCAATAGCAATTAATTACTCATTTATCCGATTAATCGCCCGTTTGGTCAATTTAACATCTAAAAATAAATTATTATTGAAATAAATGTCGATTTTCACTAACACAAATAATCCCAACACAATGAAAATATTTTTATCAATAATTTTATCTTTAATCAACACGAACTTATTCATTATTAATATTATAACTCACAATATTTAACAACCGGATCATTCCATCGAAAGATGAGACTTTCCGATAAGGATTTCCCTCTATTGGCGCGTAATTAGGTGACCAAACCCCTTTCCTCGACAGAACTTTCTAGACATCGTCAGTAATGCAAATAATAATATGAATAACTTTGTCATCTCAATTATTGATTTAATAATATAAAATATTATACAGATGATACTGTGATAATAATTGAATCAATAATATGAGAGATATTATATAGTAATTACTGTAGCAATTACTATAGCAATAATTGAGTATAACTGAGTGACTTCTCACGTAAGCATCAATAATCAATACTGTGTGCTACTATGCAACCACGCGTATTTCTATACTTTTACCACTGAGTAGTTCAATAGTTTAAGGGTAAAACTTTCGTCGTTATTTTTATAAAGAGATATTTCTGTCGTTTTCTAACTTCGACAATAATTCCGTTGTGGGGTCCACCAATGATTGTGCCGTCGTACGAATATTCTCTATTAAAGCGAATATTTCCCGACCAATCGAATATTTTATAATCACTTGCTTACTTTGAAAAATTTGTAAATATTACCCACAAATATAACATTTTATCAAATCCACAACATAATATTCAAAAATATATTTCGAGAGAAATTAATCTTTATTCATAAAAGTTGGGGTCTTACAATTCCGTTTAGACCTGGCAAAAAATAAGTTTGAGTTAGTTTTGGGTTACACAAAATAGTTATGGGTCGATTAAGGAACCAAAATCATATTACCTATATTTAATATGGGTTATGTGTTTAGATTTAAATGGTTATAGGTCGAATCCAGGTCGACCTATTTTTCAAATTATAGTTTTACTAAAATCTTAATTTCTGTTATACTAAAAGAGTCTTATTTTAATTTTGTAGAACCAAGTTTGGAACTAAATTTTTTAATTGATGTGACTAATTTAAGTATTAAAAACATTAATTTTGTGATTATAGGCACTTTCAAAAAAAAATTACATTAATAATTACTCTATTAATTAAAATTAATAAAATAATTGAGAATTTTATTACAATAATTAGTAAAAAACAATTTGGAATGTATATATAATCAGTAAATATTATTTTTTTTGGGGAGTGGGGGTAGGGGTAGGTGGGACGGGGTGTGTGTGTGTGGGGGGGTGTATACATAATCACTAAATAATATTTTTTTGGAGGTGGGCGGGGATATATAAATAATAAATATGATTTTTTTAGTGGGGTGGGGGTGTATACATAATCAATAAATATTATTTTTTGCAGGGGTGAGAGGTGGGGGTAAGGAGTGGGGTGGGCGGGGTGAGAGTGTATACATAATCAATAAATATTATTTTTTTGGAGGTGAGGGGTGTGGGTGGGGATTGAGGAAATTAAATTAAATTATAGAATATAATATAAAACAATTTATGGAGAGAAGGGGAAATTTAATTAAATTATATAAATTGTATAATTTAAATGAGTTATTTTAATTAATTAAGGGATGAGATATTAATTATTTAAATTAGTAGTTCGTTACACTAAAAGTGTTAACTTTATTATGGATTAATTCTATAATTAGTGAAATGGTTTTTATACATAATTACAAATATATAAATTACAAAAGTATGTAATATATATATATATATACGGTCCGGATCTTAAGCTCACCCCTTATCTAACTCACCCGAGCTCACTCTCCATTTAGCGACGGACCCGACGACGGTTCGGTCATACAACCGTCGTCTATACTTTTAGCGACGGACAACATATAGTGTCGCTATAAGTATAGACGACGGTTGTATGATAGAACCGTCGTCGTGTCCGTCGCTAAAAGGGGGTGAGCTCGGGTGAGTTGAATAAGGGGTGAGCTTAAGATATATTCCCTATATATATATATATATATATAATGTAATATGTGTAATGTATATATGTTATATAAGAATGTAGTGTAATAATGTATACATATTGATGTATTAGCTCTATAAAGTGCAAAAACCTATTATAGACTAATATGAATCAAAACTAGTTAAACTAGATCAAACCCATATTTGTAATAATAATATGAATCCAAAATCAAACCAATCCATAACATAAAAACTAGTTAACCAACCAATAGATTCAAGTTGTTTTGGTTAACTATATGGTTTTCGACCTAAGTTGTCAGGCCTAATTCTATTAATAAGACTGGACGGACGTCAAATTGGCTCAGATTCTTTCAGGTAAAACTAAGTTAAACCAATATAGTTGACACGTTTACTTATTACACAATTAAACTTTTAAAAATTAAAATTATCCACTGAACTAATTAAAATTTTGAAATTACACCTTTTTGTTAATAAGATTGGATGGACATAAGACTTTCACAAACAAATAGAAACTAATGCATGTTTCTCAAAACTAAACTAAAAATTCTTTCATCTACTGATCTCAGAATTCTGCAATTCATGATTTCATTGTTTAAGTGATATTTAAAACCTTTCTTCCCCTTTCCTTAGTGCAGCATGCTCTTCTATTAAATCTGTTCAGTTAAAACTAGAATTCTCGCCTCATGTATAGTTGTCATATTTTTCGTCTTCTCATCACAAACAACTAGCTCCCCCCCCCTCCCAATGTGCAATATTTCCACAAGTGAGAACCCTTTCCTTCATTCCGAAGTGTGTTAGGTAGCTTTTGCCTTTGCTTGATTAATTTGGTTGACTTTGTTTTTGAAAAAAAGGGCAAAAAGCAACATTACCCCCTGTTGTCGTCGACTTGTAAGCAATTAGCCACTGAACTTTAAAAATATGCAATTGCACCACTGTTCTTTCTAAAAAAGAAAATTCAGGTCATTCCGTCCAATTTCTTGGTCGGACATCAAATAATTACACACGTGGCATTGAAAAGAAAAATCAAAAAATTATTATTTTCTTATGTGGCAATACAAAAAATAATAATAAATAAAATCATTGATTATGTGGCAAAAAATGATTAAAATAATAATAAAATTAAAATAAATAATAATTAATTTATTTTAAAATAATTACTTTTTAAATAAAATAATTAATTTTAAAAATAAAATAATTAATTTTAAAATAAAACAATTAAAATAAATATTTGGAATTAATGACATCCGTTTTTCAATAAATGAATAACTTTATGGCTTGAAATGACCGTGATTGATTTTAATGGTTTGGTCGCTTGAATTCGCATAATAGTTTTATTAGGAATATGAAAGCTTATAACCTTACGAAAACAATCAATTTTAGCATGATGAGTAGTTAACCAATCAATCCCTAGAATCACGTCAAATGCAAGTATTTTTAAGGAGATAAGATCAACAGGTAACGTGTGGTTACCGATTTGAATCAAACAAGACTTATAAATAGTGGATGTAATGAAGGTTTCTCCTAATGGAGTTTCAACAGATAAGTCAAAGAATAATTTCTCAGGAGTCAAATTTAAACGTTGAGCACACGTAGGAGAAATAAAAGAATGGGTAGAACCGGTATCAAATAAGGTATAGACTTCACTAGAGTTTATGATAAGCTTACCCGTGATAACCTTGTTCGGGTTCCTTGCTTTCTGTGAGGTCACAACAAACGCTCTCCCTTGCACTACCGGCTTTGAATTTTCTGGGACGGCCTTTGGTGCCTCCATCCTAGCTGAACTTGTCTTCAGTGAACGACAAAATCGAGCTAAGTGACCTTCCCTTCCATAATTATAACATGCTTTGGACGGCATCGCGCAATTTGGATTGATGTGTCCCTCCCCTCCGCATTTGAAGCATATGATATGTGGTCGTTCTCCTTCCTTGACAACGGGTGTTGGTGCTGACGTCTTTCCATCATTGTTGAATCTCCTCTTCTTGAAATGTCCATTCTTATTGTCTTGGCTATGATTACCACAGAAGTGGTTACCATTTCTGGCATGTTGATTCCCTCCACGCTTGTTGTCACCGTTTCGATGACTGTTACCACTGGTATTTTCATGCTATCGGCCACTTTCTCTTGGTTGCGTTGTCTCGTTACCGCGCTCCAATAACTGAGCCATATTTATAACATCTAAGTACAAACACAGTTTCTGAGAAATAAGATATTGATGTATCTCCGGTTTCAAGCCTCTTAAACACATTCGCGTCATTCGCTCCTCATTATCGACCAAATGGGATGCTAACCGGGATAACTCCATAAATTTAGCCTCGTATTGCGACACGGTCATATTATTTTGTTCCAACTTGATAAACTCCACCTCCTTCATGTGACGAATACTTTCGAGAAAGTACTTGTCGTTGAATAGCTCTTGGAACTTCTCCCAAGACATCTTGAGTGCGTCAGGCTGGGTACGTTTTACAGATTTCCACCAGTAATCTACCTCTTCACGCAACATGGAGGTGGCGAAGGGAACCTTTGGCTCCTCAGAACATCCCAAGACATCAAATATCTTGGTGATCTGCTTTATCCATGCTTTAGCCTTAAGTGGTTTTGGCTCTCCAATAAACTCCAGTGGTTCCAGCTCCTTGAACTATTTAGCGGTAACCGTCCGAGAGTTTCCAGTGTTTCCACCTACATTTTGGACAGGAGCCACTCTCGCCTGATGTTGCATGAATTGCATAAAGCCTCTGAACATTACATCGTTCATCATTTGGTCAGTGTTGTTGTTTGCATGAGGATTATCGCCTTCTTGATGCACATTGTCCTAGTTATTGATCTGTGAAGACTCAACGGTCTCCTGTGCTCCATTGATGTTCTCAACATTCTCGGATGCCATTTCCAAATACTACCACAAAACAAGGGTTAATTAACATGAAACATATTATCCCTACACTTTGACTGACCAATTAAATACCAAATAAACTTAGGTAGGTCATAGTAGCAAATGAATTCCCCGTCTCTCCCCTCCTAGTTCTAGTCTCACATCTTAGCCAGGGATCATATCCCTAAGCTTTGATACCAACTATGATGCCCCCAAAATAGGTATACATCACCTATTCTTAGTCGCCAAATACATGGTACAGAATACAAATACAAATATAACTTAATTATATAACTGTTGTGTAAAGTACGACAAAACATAAGCTGTGAGTTTTAATACAAATATTGTCGTCTAGAAAATATACAAACTCAAATTCAATATTATTACATTTATTTTCCACTACTTCACTGAATAGTGAGGACTACTAATGCTATCATCTGGTTCGTCACTCCGTTTCCCGACTAGTACCTGCTACGTTCTCATTTCCTGAAGAGAACAATAAAAATAAAAGGGTGAGCTCAACTAGCCCAGTAGAAAATATTATGACTAAGATAATGTAGAATATATTATCGTTAGCCTTCAACAGTGTTAAACTGATACAATATAACAACCATCAAGTTTAACTGCAGCGGAACAAGTAATCCATTAAAAGAGTCAAGTAGAGAATAAAATCTACTATCTTTTATGATTTAAAAGGTTTTTCATCACTTTTATCGCTGGGACTCAGCTTAATAAATAATCCACATCATCGAATCACCCCTGCACTACGACCAAGGATATTCTTTAGTATCACGACCACAATTATCCATGCACTACGGGCCAAGAATATTTGTGTATTCAATAATGGTCATGATCATGCCAACAATTCATCAATGCACTACGGGCCAATGAGGACTTTTACCACATCATTTGTAATATCACGGTCATGATTACACCGAATAATCCCTGGTCATAATCATACCAAGTCCATCTATGTACTATAGGCCACATATGACTTTCAACAAAATATAAACATGAGGATGATGACAATGATATAAGAATTCAATAAAACAAGTTCAAGAATTATTTTATCCAGGAACTAATAACGTCCAAATTGTCAACATGATACTGATTTGTAGAGTAAAATTCAAGAATGTTCAGAAGAATATTTCCATGAAAAGATACTGGATGAAGCGCAAATATCAAGGATATTCCACTAATTTCATGGAGTATAGAAGTCAAAACTTTAACCAACTGAGTATAATAAGGAATGGAATAACAAAAGAAATCAACAGGCATGCGATAGACCGCACAGGCAGGTTATTCCAATAGAATAATAAATAACGGAATCAGGTTCGGCGTAAAATGCACAGACATGATATTCCAACAGAATAATAAAGACAGAATCAAGTCCGATATAAAATACACAGACAGGATATTCCAAGAGAATAATAAAGACGGAATTAGGTCCGGTGTAGAACACACAGACAGGATATTCCAACAGAATAATAAAGACGGAATCAGGTCCGGCGTAAAACGCACAAACAGTATATTCCAACAGAATAATAAAGACGGAACTAGGTCCAGCGTAGAACTCACAGACAGGATGTTCCAACAGAATGATAAAGAATGAAACAACAGAAGAATTTCACCAAGTATAGGGTAGCCCGCGTATACAGGTTATTCCAACAGAATAATAAATAATGGAATAACAGAAGTTTTCTTCATAGATAAGAAAGTAATAATACTCCCTACCTTTAGAAAAACTAGATACTGGAATAGTGAGGTAGCAGACTTCTCTTCTTCTTTCTATAATTTCTCTCTATAATAATCGCTCTAAAGCTTTTGCGATTTGGTGAGAAATGAAGGAAGAATGAGCTTCTATTTATAGAAAAATATAGTTTTGATAATTGCACGTTTTGGGGCTCGAAAAATTTCAATACAATACCTCTAACTTTTCCTTTATTTTTAATTTAGTCATGAAAGTATTATCAAACTTGCACCACCTCCCCTAATAGTAAATAATGTGATTCAATAGTAAATTATGTGAATCAATAGTTCTAGACATGTGAAAATACAAATTACAGTATAGTACCTCCATCTATACCTCCAATTTTAACTTAGTCATGCAAGTATTATCAATCTTGCACCAACTCCCCTAATAGTAACAAGAATGTTAAACAATAGTATTACACATGTGAACAAATAGTTACAATCATGTGAAATAATAGCAATCAATTGCTCATTTATCCGGTTAAATACCCGATTGGTCAATATAACCTCCATACATCAATTATTATCGAAATAATTGTCGATTTTCACTAACAAAAATAATTCCAACACAATGAAACCATTTTTATCAAAAATATAAATTTTGAAATTTCAAAGTTTGACTTTTTCCAAAAAAGTCAACTGTCAACTTTTTGACCAAATAGTGAATTCCGGAAAATTTTGTGTTTATAGACTATTTTTACTAATTTCATCGTTCCTCAAATATCACGTCCGCGTCTCCAAATTCAACTCCGAACACAACTTCAATTTTAATAACATTCATCATTAATATTATAACTCACAGTATTTATCAGACAGGTCATTCCCAGGAAAGTGGGGGCTTTCCAATAAGGATTTCTCCCTCTTGGCGTGCAATTAGGTGACCAAACCTCTCCTTGATAGAACTTCTAGACATTATAAATATTGTAATTTAATAATATGAATAACTTTGTCATCTCAATTATTGATTTAATAAAATAACATATTATGCAGATGATACTATGACAATAATTGAATCAATAATATGAGAGATATGATGCAGTAATTACTGTAGCAATAATTGAGTATAACTGAGTGACTTCTCACGTAAGCATCAATAATCAATACCGTGTGCTACTATGCAACAACGCGTATTACTATACTTTTACTACCGAGTAGTTCAACAGTTAACGGTAAAACTTTCGTCGTTAGTTTCATAAAGTATTTTTGTCATTTTCTCAATCCGACAATAATTCCGTTGTGGGGGTCCACCAATGATTGTGCCGTTGTACGAATATTCTTTGTTAAAATGAATATTCCCCGACCAATCGAATATTATATAACAACTTGCGTACTTTGCAAAATTTATAAATATTACCCACAACTATAACATTATATCAAATCCACACCATAATATTCAAAAATATATTTCGAGAAAATTTTATATTTATTCAAAAAGTTGGGGTCTTACAACCTCCCCTTCATATGAAATTTCGTCCTCGAAATTAGGGTGCATATCTGGTATGTCGAAGAGGTAAGGATATCTTAATTTCATCTCAGATTCTAACTCCCAGGTCATTTCTTTCACATCGTGGTTTCTCCACAAATCTTTGACTTGAGGTATAACCTTGGAGCGTAGAATATGATCCTTTTTATCCAAGATTTTAACAGGTAACTCTTCATACGTTAAATCTTCCTCTATCTCATCTGGTTCGAATTCAATAATGTGGTTCGGGTCTTTCACATATTTACGTAACATAGATATGTGAAAAACGTTATGAACACGAGACATACTTGGCGGTAAAGCGAGTCTATACGCCACAGTTCCTACTCGATTGAGGATTAAAAATGGGCCAATGAATCGAGGGTTGAGCTTTCCTCTCTTTCCAAATCTTGTAACTCCTTTCCATAGAGCAACACGTAACAACACATGATCTCCAATATCGAATTCTACGTCCTTTCGATGAAGATCAACATAACTCTTTTATCGATCTTGTGAGGTTTTTATACGTTGTCGGATCGTTTGAATCTTTTCCGTAGTCATACGTACCAACTCCGGTCCCAACAACGTTGCTTCACGCACCTCATCCCAACATACTGGAGAATAACACTTTCTTCCATACAACGCCTCAAATGGAGCCATGCCAATACTTGCTTGATAACTGTTGTTGTAGGAAAACTCCACCAATGGTAAGAACTTATCCCAACTTCCCTTGAAGTCAAGAAAACAGAGTCTTAATAGATCTTCAAGAGTTTCAATGGTCCTCTCCGACTGCCCGTCCGTCTGAGGATGATATGCCGAGCTAAATCGTAAATCCGTGCCCATAGCTTTTTGCAAACTAACCCAAAATCTTGAAGTGAATCTTGGGTCTCGATCAGAAACTATGGATACTGGCATGCCATGAAGTCTTATAATCTCGTTTATATACATACGAGCAAGACGTTCAAGTGTATAAGTTTCTCGTATAGGTAGGAAATGAGCAGACTTGGTCAATCTATCAACAATGACCCAAATTGCATCTATGCCTTGAGAAACCTTGGGAAGACCAGTAACGAATTCCATAGTTATGTGTTCCCACTTCCATTCTGGAATTTCAAGTGGTTGCAATGGACCTTTTGGTACTTGATGCTCTGCCTTGACTCGTTGACAAGTTAAACACCTTGAGATAAACTCTGCTATCTCTCTCTTCATATTGCTCCACCAAAATGTATGTCGAAGATCACGATACATTTTGGTACTCCCAAGATGGATTGCAAACGGTGTGTTGTGCGCCTCTATCATGATTTTTTACTTTAAATTAGGGTTGTTAGGAACACAAAGTCTAGAGTTGACTCGAAGTATTCCTTCCTCATCGATTCTTTCTTCCGGCATAGCACCTTCTTGCACTTTCTTCTTCATACGCATTAGCTCCAGGTCTGTAGCTTGAGAACCTTTAACTTTATCGATTAAAGTCTTTTCTACTCGTATGTTTGCCATCATCTTGTGGGTCCCTAGAGTTTTTATCTCTAACTCCATCATTTGCAAGTCATACAAAATGGGCCTTTGCGTTGACAATATTGCACTCGTACCCGCATATGATCTTCTACTCAGTGCGTCAGCTACCACGTTTGCTTTTCCAGGATGGTATTGGATGGTATGATCATAATCTTTCAATAGTTTAAGCCAACGTCGTTGTCGCATGTTGAGTTCCTTTTGGGTGAAGAAATATTTGAGGCTTTTATGATCCGTGTAGATCTCCACCTTCTCTCCATACAGGTAATGCTTCCAAATCTTAAGCGCAAAAACGACACCTGCCAACTCTAGATCATGAGTAGGGTAATTCCTCTCAAATTTTTTGAGTTGTCGTGAGGCATAGGCTATGACTTTTCAATGTTGCATGAGAACACATCCTAACCCTTTTCCTGAAGCATCACTATAGATGACAAATCCCTCCGAGCCAGATGGTATTGTCAGAACAGGTGCTGAAATGAGTCTCCTCTTGAGTTCTTGAAAACTCTTCTCACATTCCTCACTCCAACCGAACTTTGTATCTTTTCGAGTCAGCTGAGTTAATGGAGTAGCGATTCGAGAAAATCCTTCCACGAATCTCTGATAATAACCAGCTAATCCGAGAAAGCTACGTATTTCGGTCACTGATTTGGGTTTCTCCAAGCTTTGAATAGCTTCAATCTTTGTCGGGTCAACGGATATTCCATGACTTGATACTACGTGCCCAAGGAATGCTACTTGCTCAAGCCAGTACTCGCATTTCTTTAACTTGGCATAAAACTTATATTCACGAAGCTTTTGGAGTATCAGCCTCAAGTGTTGCTCATAATCTTCACGGCTTTTGGAATAAATAAGGATGTCATCAATAAAGACAACCACAAAGTTATCCAAATATTCCTTTAATACTCGGTTCATCATATCCATAAAGTCAGCAGGAGCATTAGTCAATCCAAAAGACATGACTAAGAATTCATAATGCCCGTACCGAGTTCTGAAGGCAGTATTTGGAATATCCTCAGTTTTAACCTTCAGCTGATGATATCCAGAACGAAGATCAATCTTTGAAAAAAATTGTGCTCCTTGTAACTGATCAAACAGGTTATCAATACGTGGAAATGAGTAACTATTTTTGATGGTGACATGATTCAACTCTCGATAATCAAAACAAAGTCGCATACTCCAATCTTTCTTCTTCACGAATAGAACAGGAGCACCCCAAGGAGACGTACTAGGACGAATAAAACCAATGTCTAACAATTCCTGCAATTGGGTCTTTAACTCCTGAAGTTCAATATGAGCCATTCGATATGGGGCTTTAAAAATGGGTTTTGTACCGGGTTCAAGGTCGATACAAAATTCAATTTAACGCTCTGGGGGTAGGCCAGGAAGTTCTTCAGGGAATATGTCAGGAAATTTATTAATAATAGAAATATCCTTCAAATCTGACGTATTTTTGTTTAAATCCGTGACATGAGCTAAGAAATCTTGACATCTGTTTTTCAATAAATGAATAACTTTATGGCTTGAGATGACCGTGATTGATTTTAATGGTTTGATCGCTTGAATTCGCATAATAGGTTTATTAGGAAAATGAAAGCTAACAACCTTACGAAAATAATCAATTTTAGCATGATAAGTAGTTAACCAATCAATCCCTAGAATCACGTCAAATGCAAGTATTTTTAAGGAGATAAGATCGACAGGTAACGTGCGGTTACCGATTTGAATCAAACAAGAATTATAAACAGTGGATGTAATGAAGGTTTCTCCTAATGGATTTTTAACGGATAAGTCAAAGTCTAATTTCTCTGGAGTCAAATTTAAACGTTGAGTGCACGTAGGAGAAATAAAAGAATGGGTAGAACCGGTATCAAATAAGATATAGACTTCACTAGAGTTTATGATAAGCGTACACGTGATAACCTCGTTCGGGTTCCTTGCTTTCTGGGAGGTCACAACAAATGCTCTCCCTTGCACTACCGGCTTTGACTTTTTTGGGACGGCCTTTGGTGCCCCCATCCTAGCTGAACTTGTCTTTGATGAATGACAAAATCGAGCTAAGTGACCTTCCCTTCCACAATTATAACATGCATTGGACGGCATCGCGCAGTTTGGACTGATGTGTCCCTCCCCTCCGCATTTGAAGCATATGATAGGTGGTCGTTCTCCTTCCTTGACAACGGGTGTTGGTGCTGACGTCTTTCCATCATTATTGAATCTCCTCTTCTTGAAATGTCCATTCTTATTGTCTTGGCTATAATTACCACCGAAGTGGTTACCATTTCTGGCATGTTGATTCCCTCAACGCTTGTTGTCACCGTTTTGATGACTGTTACCACTTGAATTTTCATGCTGTCGGTTGCTTTCTCTTGGTTGCGTTGACTCGTTACCGCACTCCAATAACTGAGCCCTATTTAAAACATCTGAATACAAACACAATTTATGAGAAATAAGATATTGACGTATCTCTGGTTTCAAACCTCTTAAAAACATTCGCGTCATTCGCTCCTCATTATCGACCAAATGGGATGCTAACCGGGATAACTCCATAAATTTAGCCTCGTATTGCGACACGGTCATATTATTTTGTTCCAACTTGATAAACTCCACCTCCTTCATGTGACGAATACTTTCGAGAAAGTACTTGTCGTTGAATAGCTCTTGGAACTTCTCCCAAGACATCTTGAGTGCGTCAGGCTGGGTACGTTTTACAGATTTCCACCAGTAATCTACCTCTTCACGCAACATGAAGGTGGCGAAGGGAACCTTTGGCTCCTCAGAACATCCCAAGACATCAAATATCTTGGTGATCTGCTTTATCCATGCTTTAGCCTTAAGTGGTTTTGGCTCTCCAATAAACTCTGGTGGTCCCAACTCCTTGAACTGTTTAGCGGTAACCGTCCGAGAGTTTCCAGTGTTTCCACCTACATTTTGGACAGGAGCCGCTCTCGCCTGATGTTGCATGAATTGCATAAAGCCTCTGAACATTCCATCATTCATCATTTGGTCAGTGTTATTGTTTGCATGAGGATTGTCGCCTTCTTGATGCACATTGTCCTGGTTATTGATTTGTGGAGACTCAACGGTCTCCTGTGCTCCATTGATGTTCTCAACATTCTCGGACGCCATTTTCAAATACTGCCACAAAACAAGAGTTAATTGACATAAAACATATTATCCCTACACTCTGACTGACCAATTAAATACCAAATAAACTTAGGTAGGTCATAGTAGCGAAGGAATTCCCCGTCTCTCCCCTCATAGTTCTAGTCTCACATCTTAGCCAGGGATCATATCCCTAAGCTTTGATACCAACTGTGACGCCCCCAAAATAGGTATACATCACCTATTCTGAGTCGCCAAATACATGGTACATAATACAAATACAAATACAATTTAATTATACAACTGTCGTGTAAAGTACGACAAAACATAAGCTGTGAGTTTTAATACAAATATTATCGTCTAGACAATGTACAAACTCAAATTCAATATTATTACATTTATTTTCCACTATTTTACTGAATAGTGAGGACTACTAATGCTATCATCTGGTTCGTCATTCCGTTCCCCGACTAGTCCCTGCTACGTTCTCATTTCCTGAAGAGAACAATAAAAGTAAAAGGGTGAGCTCAACTAGCCCAGTAGAAAATATTATGACTAAGATAATGTAGAATATATTATCGTTAGCCTTCAACAGTGTTAAACTGATACAATATAACAACCATCAAGTTTGACTGCAACAGAACAAGCAATCCATTAAAAGAGTCAAGTAGAGAATAAAATCTACTATCTTTTATGATTTAAAAGGTTTTTCATCACTTTTATCGCTGGGACTCAGCTTAAAAAATAATCCACATCATTGAATCACCCCTGCACTACGGCCAAGGATATTCTTTAGTATCACGACCACAATTATCCATGCACTACGGGCCAAGAATATTTGTGTATTCAATAATGGTCATGATCATGCCAACAACTGTCCATCAATGCACTACGGGCCAATGAGGACTTTTACCACATCATTTGTAACATTACGGCCATGATTACACCGAATAATCCCTGGTCATAACCATACCAAGTCCATCTATGCACTATAGGCCAATATGACTTTCAACAAAATATAAACATGAGGATGATGACAATGGTATAAGAATTCAATAAAACAAGTTCAAGAATTATTTTATCCAGGAACTAATAACGTCCAAATTATCAACATGATACTGCTTTGTAGAGTAAAATTTAAGAATGCTCAGAAGAATATTTCTATGAAAAGATACTGGATGAAGCGCAAATATCAAGGATATTCCACTAATTTCATGGAGTATAGAAGTCAAAACTTTAACCAACTGAGTATAATAAGGAATGGAATAACAAAAGAAATCAACAGGCATGCGATAGACCGCACAGGCAGGTTATTCTAACAGAATAATAAATAATGAAATTAGGTCCGGCGTAAAACGTACAGATAGGATATTCCATCAGAATAATAAAGACGGAATCAGGTCCGGTGTAAAACACACAGACATGATATTCCAACAGAATAATAAAGATAGAATCATGTCCGGCGTAGAATGCATAGATAAGATATTCCAACAGAATAATAAAGATGGAATCAGGTCCGGCGTAAAACGCACAGACAAGATATTCCAACAAAATAATAAAGACGGAACCAGGTCCGGCTTAGAATGCACAGACATGATGTTCCAATAGAATGATAAAGAATGGAATAACATAAGAATTTCACCAAGTATAAGGTAACCAGCGTATACAGGTTATTCCAACAGAATAATAAAAAATGGAATAACAAAAGTTCTCTTCATAGATAAGAAAGAAATAATACTCCCTACCTTTAGGAAAACTGGATACTAGAATAGTGAGGTAGCAGACTTCTCTTCTTCTTTCTATAATTTCTCTCTATAATAATCGCTCTAAAGCTTTTGCGATTTGGTGAGAAATGAAGGACGAATGAGCTTCTATTTATAGAAAAATATAGTTTCGATAATTGCACGTTTTGGGGCTCGAAAAATTTCAATACAATACCTCCAACTTTTTCTTTATTTTTAATTTAGTCATGGAAGTATTATAAAACTTGCACCACCTCCCCTAATTGTAAATAATGTTATTCAATAGTAAATTATGTGAATCAATAGTTCTAGACATGTGAGAATACAAATTACAGTATAGTACCTCCATCTATACCTCCATTTTTAACTTAATCATGCAAGTATTATCAATCTTGCACCAACTCCCCTAATAGTAACAAGAATGTGAAACAATAGTATACACATGTGAACAAATAGTTATAATCATGTGAAATAATAGCAATCAATTGCTCATTTATCCGGTTAAATACTCGATTGGTAAATATAACTTCCAGACATCAATTATTATCGAAATAATTGTCGATTTTCACTAACACAAATAATTCCAACACAATGAAATCATTTTTATCAAAAATATAAAATTTGAAATTTCAAAGTTTGACTTTTCTCAAAAAAGTCAACTATTGACTTTTTGACCAAATAGTGAATTCTGGAAAATTTTATGTTTATAAACTATTTTTACTAATTTCATCATTTCGGACTCAAATATCATGTCCGCGTCTCCAAATTCAACTCCGAACACAACTTTAATTTTAATAACATTCATCATTAATATTATAACTCACAATATTTATCAACCAGGTCGTTCCCAGGAAAGAGGGGGCTTTCCAATAAGGATTTCTCCCTATTGGCGCGCAATTAGGTGACCAAACCTCTCCTTGACAGAACTTCTAGACATTGTAAATATTGCAAGTTAATAATATGAATAACTTTGTCGTCTCAATTATTGATTTAATAAAATAACATATTATGCAGATGATACTATGACAATAATCGAATTAATAATATGATATATATGATGCAACAATTACTGTAGCAATAATTGAGTATAACTGAGTGACTTCTCACGTAAGCATCAATAATCAATACTGTGTGCTACTATGCAATCACGCGTATTACTGTACTTTTACTACCGAGTAGTTCAGCAGTTAACGGTAAAACTTCCGCCGTTATTTTCATAGAGTATTTTTTGTCGTTTTCTCAATCCGACAATAATTCCGTTGTAGGGGTCCACCAATGATTGTGCCGTTGTACGAATATTCCCTGTTAAAATGAATATTCTCCAACCAATAGAATATTATATAATAACTTGCGTACTTTATAAAATTTGTAAATATTACCAGCAACTATAACATTATATCAAATCCACACCATAATATTTAAAAATATATTTCGAGAAAATTTAATCTTTATTTAAAAAGTTGGGGTCTTACAGTAGGGGGTAAAGGTACTTTTTGCCGAAAGAAAAGTATGAGTAAAATGCATACTGTATGAGTATTTGGATATTGCGCCCTTTTTTTAGTCAATGCAAAACGAACCCTTTACTATCTAAAAAATTGGATTGTGAACAATGTTGTGTCATGTGCCATGTGATGTTAGACTTGTGCACATGATACGTTGACGTGTCAATTTAACACATTTGAACTAAAAATATCCATTCTCTCAAGATTTGAAACTAAAACCTTGTACTCCCAAAACTAAAAAAATATTTGATTACCAACTAAGTTAAGAATATTAATATTATCTCTTATAAAAATATTAATAACAGTAATAGTATTCATACACCTTATTAGTTATTAGTAATATTATTAATAAGCTATTAGTAATTACTTATTAATAATTCTCTTTAACATAATTTTACTTCATAGTTAAATATAAATATATTATCTTAATAATATTATTTATTATTATTATGATATATTAATGTTATTAATATCAATATACCTACAATATTATTGTTATTAATATACATTAATACTAATGAAAAAATAAGATATTTTGACAAAAAAAGATATAAATTCAATTTTTCTTTCTCTCTGTTTAGTTTCTCATGTAGGAATGTAAGAACGGGTGAGAAGAGTCAAGATCCTTAACTAAAGTCATCTTAGGAATTTTATTATTTGTTTATTTATTTTTTATTCTATTAATTTTATCCTCTCAAACTTCGTTATTTCTTGCAAAAGATGAAATCTAAAAAAATAATTTAAATATATTGAATAAATAAAGTACTTATTATTTTTATAAAATATGCGGTCACAAGACTAAATTATTTATTTATTATAACTATTGTATTATTGTTATTATGATAAATTATTCTTAATAGCATATATTACTTCAATTATTATTTTGTTAAAAAATAATAAAATAAAAAATAAAATAAGGTTCATTTTTTTAACATTAATGTAGATTATAACAGTGATGCTATTAGAATACTAATGTTACTAATACCATTATTATATACTAATATCTAATAAGTAATGTTATTAAGATAATATATTATAAGTATTTATTCAAGTAATATCATGTTAAAGAGAATTATTAATAACTAATAAGTAATTACTAACAACTTATTAATAATATTACTAATAACTATTAAGTTGTATTTTTATTATTAGTGTTAGTAATAATTATCTAAAAAATAATATTAATTCTTAACTTAGTTGATAATCATTGTTTTGTTAGTACTGAAAGTATGATGTGTTAAATTCAAATCTTGGAGAATAAATATTTTTAACCCAAAAGTGTTAAATTGATGTGTCAACGCTCACATAACTCAATAAAGTTCACAATCTAAAATTTTAGATAGTAAATAGTTCGTTTTACATTAACTAAAAAATAAAGATGTAATATTTACATCCAAATACTCCTATAGTACATGATTCACTTTTGCATTTTACTCCGAAAAGGTTTGGTGGCCGGTATGAGATGATGTATGTGACCAAGAGCGTTTGGCTAGATATAATCATGTAATTTTCAGATATATATAATAACTTTTTGATTAATAAAAAAAAAAATTACGAACAAACTTAGCAAAGGATTCAAGTAACAAGTCAAAAGATATATAATAATGTGAATATGTATGTATGTATGTATGTATATTAATTACATATGTTAGTTATTGCAGCATTACAAGCATAATGAGGACTGAGGAAGGTCACATGACTCATGAATCACTTGCACAGGTTGAGAAAAGCTTCTTTTAGTGAGTAGTGGTTTTCAAATTATTTACTCCAAGTCACCTTATTGATTAAAGAAATGGAAACCTTTTAATTATTTAACCTAATTTGATTAAATGTTAATAGTTTTTTTGTTGGAAGGTGCATAATTTATTTTATAAAAATCTTCAACTACCAAAAAAAATATACTTAAAACTAATAATCTTATTGGAGTGTTATGGTATAAAACTAAATAATTTATAATATACTAAAATTAGGGAAACAATATTTAATTTCCGAAGATAGGTTTTTAAAAAAAAATAAAAATGAAACCAGGATCATATTTATGGGTTTATACGAAACAACAAATATATATTACATGTATCTTGTCGACGTCGGAAAAATAATTCCTCTTTTCTTGGAATTCCTCTTTTTTACCCTTTATGCTTTATATGTGTTGAATTTTATTTGAAAGGGCTAGTTTGAAAAGAGTCTGACACAAAATGTCGACGATTTAAAAATTCAGAGTCATCAGTTGGTAGTTTTGAAATGGTTGTACCAACTCAACCGAATTTAAAAATGTACTTACACACAAGCCCAATTACTGGACTCTGTTCAACAAGTCTTGGAAACCGAGATTCATAAAGTTCAGGGGCTTGATTAAGCGGGGGGAAGATGTTAGGCACCCCTCGACTTCCGTGAAAACACGATTACCGCGTCTTTTCAATTCTCTAATTTATTTGAAGTGTGTGTGTTAATTGGGCCCAAGTGCATTATTTGGAAGTAGTGATATGTTTCGTTTGCTATACAAATGGTTTGATTTGTATAAAAATTCAATTTTAAACAATATGTGCAGAAATGATGTTTTAAAAACATGTTTTCAAACACTTATGCGCACATAGTAATTGAGGCCTTTGATACTTCCGTATTCAGCTTGATTTGATTTTATTCTCGAGATGCGAAGTATCTTCGACAAAATAATATACATATAAGTGTCGGGCTACTCATGGGCATGAAAGCCATCTAAGGATAGTCAAAACACCATAAGTAAGATTTACAAGCTACCTGTAAAGCTGAAAAAGGTCCATCATGGGAATCAGATCTAGATCCGTCAACTAGATCTTAGATCCCGTGGATCCTAGGCTCACATGGTTGATTAATATTTACAAAAAACCAGAAAGAAAACTAGATTTAAATGAATCTTAGTCATTCTAGCTCAACGGTTTCAGTTTTGTAATTTTTGAACCAATTAAAAGTTAGATATGACTAGATTTAGATAAATCTAGTCCACAGATTTACATATTATGGATTTATATTGAATGAGCAGTTAAAATAAATATTTAAACGCAGTAAACAATTAAAATTTGATGTCATAGTATATATGTATACAAGTGTTTAGAAAGAAGAATATTGAAGTTAGGAACACTATAGGAGGGGTTAAGAGCTGAAATGGACAGAGTTTTCTATATTTTTCTCCTTTTTTCTTTTCTTTTTTGTTGATGGGGGTCTTATTTATAGACCAAAATATCTTCGGGTCTACTCGCGGCTACCCGGGTGGGCCCGGGTCCCGTGGATTCCATTATCTCAAAGTACGTGCACTTCGAAACAACGCATTGTTCGCTCAAACCTTCATAACTTTCAATCCGGGAGTCCGATGGAGGTGTGCCATACCATTCCGGAAAGCTCTTTCGAGAGCTACGTAATGACATAGGGCTTTCCTTTTTCCGAATTCAGGAAGATGAGTCCATGACCAAAATGACATCTTCGGGTCTTCGCATGCAGTCTGTTGAGCTATTTTACATAGTTTGCACTCGGAAGTGCTGCAATGGCTCTTTGTGACCCTATTTGCAGCTGTATTAGTTTTATTGAAGTTGACTTGTCTAAATGACTATTTTTCCCTTTCAGGGGTTATCTCCAAACTTGACAGTGCTGTAGTTGTCTTTCCTCAGGGCTATTTTTGGGGTTTGACTGCTGTTGACTATGTCTTTTCTCAGGGTTATCTTCGAGGTTGATTTGATGTTCCATAGGGATGTCTCTATGGTTAGATTTAATGTTGTAGGTCCTCTAGGGTTATCTCTGAAGTATGAAAAAGTCGCTTTTATCCTCCTTCATGGTTAGTAACAGGAAAGTGAAATTCCGAGTGTCTACAGATGCCCCACTTTATCATGTTTATGCAATACAATGGAATGAACATGATAAAGATTACTAAAAACTTAAATATGACAATGTATATTTAATGATGCAAATCGCAATGTAATGAATGTTATGATGAATATTAAAATGTTCTCTCAAATCGTACTTTTCAAATCGCACTTCGCAACTCGCACATCTCATTTCTTAAATCGCAACCTGCACTTTGCACATCGCACATCACTTTACCATTACCGGTTATTACTGATGCCTATGTTGGTATTGACTCCAACGGTTTGGTTTTTTATCTGTGTTATTGATGTTTGTTTGATGAAGATAAATTGCGATGTTTTCTACATCTCTGCCGGGGATGAAATTTTGAAATCATTGGACATTCTCGATGTATACACTGGTAGTTTACAACGGTGCCTACCTTGCTAGCAGTTAACAACGATGCCTACCCTACTAGTAGTTGACAACGGTGCCTACCATGCTGGTAGTTGACAACGGTGTCTACCTTGTTGGCAGTTGACAACGGTGCCTACCCTACTGGTAGTTGACAACGATTGATCACTAGGTCTGTCTCGATGCCTACTCGAACGGTAGTTTACAAAGGCGATTTTTTTTCAAGTCTGGGCATTTAATGTGTATGCATATTTGACTCTATTGGGGATGCATGCTTAACTTTTTAATGGAGATGTGCACTGATATAGCACAATTGCATATGTGCAGATCATGCATGATGCAATGATCTTAGGAGTCTATTGTCCTATGTTGATGCACATGCTTAATTGACTTGACTAGATGAGAAAACATACCTCACCCTTTCTGAGACAACTTGGAGTTTCTTTTAACTATTGGGTGCTTGTGCCCCATTTCCTTGTGCTTTTTATTCGTGACCCGACTGGACTGATGATCTGGGTGCCGCTGACGTCCCTGGAGGGTGCGAACCCATTCTTTTACTGTCCCAAATTTGAACTTCGGTGTAGAGGCATTAACATGTGAGGACTTGGCACAGGTTAACATGTTTGATGATGTAGATTTCATTCGTTGGACCTTTTGTCGTTGGGCTTCTGCTTTTGAGTTAAGGACTTTCTTGAGAATTTTCCCCTTCTATTGTAGGGGCAAGCTTATGTCGCCATGATTTCTTTCAGAAGTTCTCCCCTTTCTTTTGATGAGAGGATTGATCCCTCCTTAGACTCCTTCCCTTTCCTGGAATCGAAAAATGCCCCAGTTCTTTCTCATGTTGTTAATGAGGATTCATATAAGAAACTGTCTTTGTTGAACAAATCATGAGTGAGCAATATCCTTCATATCAAAAGAATAAAATGCACACAATCTTTGTTCATGGGTAGAATTAGATTCAAAAGAATTATCTCCCTATATCAGAGACACTTCATCTTTGCTCTAGATGTTATTCTTTGCATAATTGATTTCATATGACACACGCATTATGAGTGACGCAAGTTCTTAGTAGGGGTTTCATTTCTATGACTTTTAGATGATTCCAAATTTTATTTATTTTTTCATTCGCTTCACTTGTCTTGTTTTCTTAGGCTATTCAGAGTTACCCATTTAACGAGTTTTGGACCAATGACTTTCAAACCCTAACAGCTTTAGGTCACTAGGTGTTAAGACACCCCTTCGGGTTTAGTGGCTCGAGTAACAAAGGCCACACTTCGAGCTAAGTCAAGCGACCACTCTATTTGCTTCTTTCCTGAACTTGTGCAATGTCCATTTTCTTAGGCTCTAACCCATGTAGTGAGTGTTGGGTCGGTGACTTCCAAACCAGACGGCTTTAGGGCACTAGGGTGTGAAGACACCCCTTAGACTTAATTGCTCGAGTAATCTAGACCATGATTCAGATATGCTTAGGTTTTACCTTTTCTTTTTTCAATGCATGCTTTCTTAGGCACTAAGTTACCCATATAACGAGCTGTTGGTTCGATGACTCCCAAACCAAATGACTTTAGGGCACCAGGTGTAAAGACACCCCTTAGGCTTAATAACTCGAGCAACTTAGGCCACAATTTGAGACATTAGGCTAGCGACTTATCTGTTATCTTTTCATTAATTGACATTATTTTTGTCATAGCTTCATACCCACAACTAAGAGTCAAGGCAATTGATAAGTAGGTTTTATACCTACTTATCCGGTATCTGTTACTTAAATTAGTTGCTCAAACTCATGTTTTATAGTTACTTTTATGCATTTTATGTTCATTTTGTAGATTATATGCTTGGGAGCTGTGTGAGAAACTATTGGTATGAAAACGTAAGAAAAGGCGACTATTGGCATGAAGAAGCAAGAGGAAAGCAATTCAGACATCTTTTAGACTAAAATACATAAATAAATGCAAGAAGAGAAGATTGAAGGAATTTTAACACCATTTTGGATGCATGTTCTTGGCTTGGAACTTGGATTTTATTTTAGATCTACTTTATAGCTTTCTGGAACATCTTGAACCATCCCAATCAGAGTTCGGATGCAAGAGTTATAGGCCTTTTTATCATCAAAGATCAAAGCTAAGAGTTGTCATGCTTGCCATTTACATAACATCTACTTCAAGCCCGATTTTCACCTTGATCCAATCCGAATATGTCAATTCTTAGAGAATAAAAGTTATAGATCTACGTCTCCTCTTTCTGGAACATCTTGAATCATTGAAATTGGAGTTCAGATGAAGAAGTTATGGTCATTTTTCCAAAAGGACGTCAGAGTAGAAAATTTCTAGAAGGTACCCCCGCCGGGGCTGGCTATTTTGCATACAAAACCCCCACCGGGGTGAGGGTATAAGCTGGAAAATAGAAGGCATACCAGTCGGGCTAGGGCCTAGCAGCACTAAAACCCCCGCCGGGGGCGGGGGTACGGCCAGAACAAGTTTTTGATGCGTTTTGGGTCGAATTTTGATACCTTTTTGACTCCAAATTGGATTGGATTTGCTCCTAAGCTAAAAATTAGACTTGTAACCTATAACTACATGATGAGAGACATAAAAGAGAGAGGATTCCATTAGATTAGATACTATTGAAGAGTGAGATTAGACATAAAAGAGAGAGGATTATTATGAGATTTGGAGAGTGAAGCAACTTGGAGACTATTGAAGATTCAAAGTAAGAGCAATGAGAGAGCATCAAATCTAAAGATAATAGATTCTATCTTCTTATCTTCTTCTATCTTTGTCTTTTAATGTTTATTTAATTGTGGATTCTTAATTTTAATTCAATAATAATGAATAAATTCTTTGTTTAAGATTACAATGGATCTTATTGTGTAGTTTATTTTAATATGCTTCACCATCAATTATTATGTTTTATCGTGAGGATTGTCTATTGTTATTTGGACTTAATTACTTAATTGCCTAGCTAACAATTACCGTGATAATCTATATGAACTCGAGAGATGAAGTATAGATTTAGACCTGATCATGATAACATGTGTATGTGATTTCTGCACAGATAGAATTCATGATTCGTGTTTAGTATAGAGATACGCCTTTACGCCATATATAATCTTATAGAGAACTTGTGGTTTAAATCATTTTTAAATGTAATTCACATAGAGATATAATGGATTAGTTAATTAGGGTGTCTTGCTTAATTCTATCATCTGTGGATTTAAGTGAGTATGTGTATTATGCATCGAGAGATGATTTTATCTATTTTAGTGTTCTTGATTAACAATTCAGGATAGAGAATAATTGATGAGAAGCGTGTTAACTTAAATGAAGCAATAAGTGAAATTATGATTTTAAATATCCGTAATCTTAATTTAATTAGTTGAATTTAATAGTAGTTTAATTATATAATTTAAAATTCATTCGTTTAAATAAGATTGAATTGGTTATGGGTTAGTACTTGGTGATTTTTATTAAATAATTCTCATGGGAACGATACTCTAATTTAACTTTATTACTTGTTGATCACGTATACTTGCGTGTTGTGCGTAACTAGATTTTACCCAACAAGTTTTTGTAATCGCAAAGTGCAGACATGCATATAAGGTCAAGTCTGTTCCAAAAAATGCTTCAAACTAGGATATCGTGACCAATCAAAAAGGTTGAATTACCTTAATTCTCTAATCGTTCCTGTAATTCTTGCTCCACGGAAGCTTATCAGAATTAATCTAATTCATAACAAGTTAAACAAATGTTTTCTATTTTAAAACCATTTTCTAAGAATATTTAACATGTATATTATCGCTAATACATGTAAATGGAGACTGGAAGAACATAAAGAGATGAAAGATCTTACCTCACATGTGAATTATTTATTCCGAGAAAAGTATGATTGGAAAAGACCACATGATCATACTGGATCACCAGTGAAATGATATGAGGGAAGCTCTAATAATGATGGACCACGCTAATGATGCCAACTGGTGCATTTTCCTTTTTAGGATGGTCGATGAATGCCCCAGTGTTGAGTTGTCCATGTTTCCAACATTGCCCTAGTCTTGTTCGATGTAAGGGTCCCAATATCAGGTTGTCACCGATTCTAAAATTACCCTAGCCTTACTTATCGTATGGGGTAGTTGCTTTGACAGATGGGATGATAAGATGTCGAGATCGCAAGAGGCTTTTACCTCCGTACCATATGGTGAACATGTAGTGAATTTGGGCTTTGAAGCTTGAATGCCCTCAATCATTGTTTTTGACTTGTTGGCGCCTTGATGATTTTCTTTTAGTTTGATGAAGACTTGTGATTGATGGTGTTGGCTATTTGAAGGTCCTTGCTGGTGATCATGCTTGATATATCGCTATGCTGTTGTTTTAACTTTGATGATTGATGTCGAGAGGCCTTTGGACTCCACTAAATTAGCCCAAAGATCTCAGCTTGGTTTGTGATGACTTCAGCTGAGTTTGATTTAATCTACAAGGTTTAATTTGTTATCTTGATCTGGGGGAACAGGTTGTCAGGTATAGACTTTGCCACGACGGTTGCCCATGTACTACTGGAGGTCAAAAGTGATCTAGTCTTCTCGCACTTCAGGAACGATGAGTTGCTGACGAGTTGCATCTTATGATGATGGCCATTTGATCCCTGTTGCTAGTTGTCTTGATGTATCGTTATTTCTTCCTTTCCGGGACTTGTGGCAGATTTGATGGAATGACAATGAAGTGATGTTGGGTCTTCTCAACATGGGTCGCTGACTTTGAGGGTTTTTATTGGGCGTAGACTTTTTAGGTTTAATTTTTGTGTCTTGGGATTGATGTTTTGATTTGGATGTTTCTTTTGAGGGTTAGACCGCACCACTGATGGCTGCCTAATTACTCCCATGTATGCAGGAGATCAGGTCTTACGTAGTTTAGGCTTGGCCTGAATGGTTTGAATAGTGTTTATTTGAATTTGAGCTTGGTTTGAGGAGTTTTTTGGATTTTTTATTTGGTTTGACCATACCATAGATGGTTGTCTACTGTACTCCCATTAATGAGGGGAGATCAGGTCTTTCATAGTTCAGGCTTGGACAACACCTGACTGGTTTGATTTTTTTTACACGGAACTCGTACTTTATATTGAATAAGAATTTACATGGAATTGTAAAGGGAAAGGCATGAAGAGACTCCCTTTTTCATTTGGTTTATCAGAAGTTGACCTATCTTAGGCTACTCTCGCAGCTTTTCGGCATGAAGGTTCCCAGATCATTGAAATTTACTAGATGGAAAGTTAATCCAATCTTTCAATTGGAGAGGATCTGAGTGGTACCTTTCCTGAGCCTCGCGTGATTATTCTCCATTGAGTCCAGTAATCAAACACCGATGGGTTTGCCTCTTGGTGGAGGAATCACACAACATACATTCACATACAGTCGTGTCTTACCGTATAAAATGATGACATGGTGCGAGGCACTAATACAACATGTAGAGATTGTATGATGCACTAAAGTGCAATAAATAAAGAATTCATTCGTATCCATTCAATATAAATGCAGCGTTCACACTCAAGTAGAAGGGATTTTTTTGAAAAGTTTGAAATGCGGCTTAAGCCATCTACTGTCCCCAGCAGAGTCGCCACCTGTCCACGTTGTGGAAAATTTCCTCTTTTTTTGGAATTCCTCTTTTTTACCCTTTTTTCTTTTTATATGTTGAATTTTATTTAAAAGGGAGAGTTTGGAAAGAGTTCGACACAAAATGTTGATGATTTGAAAATTCAGAGTCGCCAGTTAGTAGTTTTGAAATGGTTGTACCAACTCAACCGAATTTGAAATGATTTACACAAAGGCCCAATTGCTAGACTCTGTTTAATAGGCCTTGGAAACCGAGATTCATAATTTTTGGGGGCTTGATTAAGCGGGGAGGAGGTGTTAAGCACCCCCCGACTCCCGTGAAAATACGGTTATCGCGTCTTTTCAATTCCCTAATTTATTTGAAGTGTGTTTGTATGTGTGTGTTAATTGGGCCTAAGTGCATTATTTAGAAGTAGTGCTATGCCTCGTTTGCACATATATACAAAGGGTTTGATTTGTATAAAAGTTTAATTTTAAACAATATGTGCATAAATAATGTTTTGAAAATAGGTTTTCAAACCCTTATGCTCACATAGTAATTGAGGCCTTTGATACTTTCATTTTATTACGTATTTGGCTTGATTTGATTTTTCTCGAGATGCGAAGCATCTTCGACAAAATAATATACATATAAGTGTCGGGCTCCTCATGGGCATGAAAGCCATCTTAGGATCTCCAAAAACCATAAATAAGATTTACAAGCTAGCGGTACAGCTGAAAAAGGTATAAAATGGGAACCAGGTCTATATCTGTCAGCTGAATCATAGATCCCGTGGCTCCTAGACTCACATGGTTGCTTAATATTTACCAAAAACTAGAAAAAAAAACTAGATTTAAATAAATCTTAGCCATTCTTGCTCAACGTTTCCAATTTTGCAACTTTTGAATCAGTTAAAAGTTACATATGGCTAGATTTAGATATATTTAGTTCACAGAACATGTTATGGATTTACATTGAATGAGCAGTTAAAACAGATATTCAAACACAGTAAACAGTTAATATATATATATATATATAAGACCCCAAATTTTATGAAATAAAAGTATTTACTTTTTCTTATAATTATTATTCTATTCAGTAAATGTCTAAATTGATAAAAGGTTAAAGTTAAGGGTGATATGTGCAAATTTTACAAAGTAAGCAAGTTGTCATAAAATATTCGTTGTGTCGGGGAATATTCGTTTTGTCGGAAATATTATTTTTGTTGGGAAATATCTGTACGACGACATAATCATTGGTGGACCCCACAACAAAATAACTGTCGGATATAGAAAGCGACAAAAATAACCTTTTTATAAAAATAACGACAAAACTTTTACCGTTAAACTGTTGAAATATCCGGTGATAAAAGTACAGTAATATGCGTTGTTGCACAGTAGCACACGATATTACATAGTATCTTTGATTATTGATGCTTACGTAAGAAGTCACCCAGTTTTATTCAATTATTACAACAGTAGTTGCTGCATAGTATCTCATATTATTGATTCAATTATTATCACAATATCTTCTACACAATATTTTATATTATTAAATCAATAATTGAGACAACACATTTATTTATATTATTATTTGCATTATTGACAATGTCTAGAAAGTTCTATCGAGGGGTTAGGTCATCTAATTACGCGTCAATGAGGAGAAATCTTTATCGAAAAGCCCCATCTTTTCTGGAAATGATCTGGTTGTTAATATTGTGAATTATAATATTATTGATGAATAATTGATAAAAGATTAAAAATGTGTTTATTAAAGATAAGTGATTTGTGGTAAATATTTATTCAATTTTTTTATATATAAATAGAGGGGTTTGTCATGAGGCGTTTGTTGTGAGTTTGACTTATTATTCCATGAGGAGATGTGCTAATTTTATGGACCACGGATGGTGGTTTTAATAGTAAATCAATCTGCACCGTCAGTGGTGGTTTTAATAGTAAATCAACCCGGACCGTCGGTGCTGGATTTAATAGTAAATCAATCTGGACCGTCGGTTGTGGTTTTAATATTAAATCAATATGGACCGTCGATTGTGGTTTTACTAGTAAATCAATATGGACCGTCCGTGAATCAGTTACTATTTAGTCCATTCTGATATAAATAGAAGTTTATTTCTTCTTTCATTCTCACCAATTCACTAAGAGTCACAAGAGAAAATATAGAGAGAAAGAAGAAGAGTATTCTGCTACATCACTATTGTAGTATCCAATCTTCTACTAAGGTAAGGGATGTTATTTTCGTATGGTAAGGGATGTTATTTTCGTATGGTAAGAGGTTTATTTCTTTCGTATTCGTAAGGGATATTAATTTTCGTATTCTTAAGAGATATTATTTTTCGTATTCATTCTTTAATCTATGGGAATAACCTGTCTACGCGAATTACCGCATAACAAGTGAAAATTCATTTGCAGTTTCGTATATTATTTCTTTTTATATTCTTAAATCTAAACTTACTATGGTAAGTATTGCTCCTATAATCCCTGAAATTAGTAGAATATCCTTGAGCTTTGCACTTCATCTAGTATCGTTTCTTTGGAATATTGGTCTAAACTTTCTTATTAAATTTCTATATTTCACTCAGGGAACTATTCATTGGGTACTATTCACTTAGGTACTATTCACTCGGGTATTATTCACTCGAGGATTCAAGGTACTTTGCATGACGAGTTACTATTCATTTGTTACTATTCACTCGGGGATTCGGGATACTTTGCATGACGGGTTACTATTTATTTGTTACTATTCACTCAGGGTAATATTTATTCAGGATACTTTTCATGTACGGGGTACTATTCATTCGGGTAATATTCCCGGGGTACTATTCACGACAAAAGTGATTTCTTTTCCGTCCAAATAATTTTTGATATATGAATATCATTCTTGAATTTTACTCCACAAATAAATTATCATGTTGACAATTTAGATATTCTTGAACTCTAGATAAATTGGATTATAAATATTTAAAATTTATCCTTGCTCTCACTTAATTGAATTCTTATATCATTGTCATCATCCTCATACTTATATTGTAATGAAAGTACTCATTGGCCCGTAGTGCATTAATGGACAATTATTTGGTATGATTATGACCATTGGTGATAATAATGAATATCCTTGGCCCGTAGTGCATGTATAATTCTTGAATGTGATAATAACGAATATCTTTGACCCGTAATGCATGGGTAATTCGTGGATGTGATACTAACGAATATCCTTAGCCTGTAGTGCATGGATAATTCGTAGATGTGATAACAACGAATATCCTTGGCCCGTAGTACATGTATAATTTGTGGATATGATACTAACGAATATCTTTGGCCTGTAGTGCGTGGATAATTCGGTGATGTGGATTATTTATTTTATAGACAAATGATGTGGTAAAAATCATCTTTGGCTTACGTGCAAAGATGGATTGTTGATTATTGGTTTTACATTTGTATATCTTTGGCTTACGTGTAAAAATGACTGTTGATTATTAGTTTTACAATTGTATAACTTTGGCCTACGTGAAAAGATGGACAATTGATTATTGGTTTTACAGTTGTATGTCTTTGGCTTGTAGTGCAAAGATGGACTGTTGATTTACCTGATTATAAATATGAATTAACTATAATCTTTGGTGGTTCAGGTGAAGACATATTGTAACATTCCAAAATTTTAAAGTGTAATATTAAATATTTATTGATTTATATAAGTATTTAATGGATTGTGTTTATTGTTGAATAAATAATTGTTCAATTTGAGTTGATGTGATTTAATTAATTATTTGTTGAATAAATAATTAAATATTAAATATTTATTTGCAATATTAAATATTTATTGAATTATATGGCAATTTGAGTTGATGTGGTTTAGTTAATTATTTGTTGAATAAATAATTAAGGAGCTAAGTAAATTAATTGTTATGAGATTATATACCAATGTAATTTAATAAGTAAGCTAAAGAGCTTATAGTGATTTAAATAAATTATAATATTTTAAATGGGAAATTGTAATTTAAAATATTAGTTGGTTAAATAAAATTATAATTATAAAAGAAATTATAGTTATGTGATATTAAATTATGTGCTAAAGTAATTTAATAGATTAATGTTTTAATTGATTTATTAATTAAATAAAAGTGTGACTAATAACCTTGCTATAAAGGAGTTATTAAAATAAATTAAGGGAGTTTAATTCAGTTTTGCCAAACAAGGCCTAATGCGCATTAAGTCTTTTATCTAATTGGGTTTTACCAAATAAGGAATAATGGTTAATGAGTTATTTTTATTAAGCTTAGCCAAACAAGCCTTATGACTTTTGATTTTCAAAATAAAAATAACTGATGTCAGTTAAGTTAGAGTTATATTATATATTTAATATATACATTATATCCATATACGTTATATTTTTATCACGTAAACTAGAGTTGGGAGAAGAGAGAAGAAGAAGAAGAACACAGAGAAAAATTTGAGAAAACTCTAGAGAGAAAGTGAGTGATTCTAACAGGTTTTTGAGAAAGGAATTGGAGAGAAGAAGCTTGAGAATAACCATCATCTTCTTAATCAAAGGTAGGAGCTTAATCTTTTATTTAAAAAAAAATTAGTTTTCTTCTTCTTCCAAAAAGTTCTCTGTGAAATTTTTATAAAGGATAAATTATTGTTATGTATATAGTGTTGTATGATTATTGATTATAAGGTTATTCCACGAGTTTATATATGATTATAGATAAAGTAATTCATGTATATATGTGTTTTGTGGAAGAAAGTATATTACAATGTTTACATGAAAATATATATATGAACATGACTTAGTTTAAAATAGAAATTTAAGGTTTAATTAGTTGTTAAATTGATAAATTGATTATTGGAATTGATAGAGTATGTAAAATCATAATCATGATGTTTTGAATTTACTGTTTTGATTGAAAAACAAAATTACAGTGTTGATTTCCATTGAAAATATCAAAAATGGAGTTTTTTTTTGCCAAAAACATTGAAATTGGGTGTTGTATATTTGATGTTTATGTTATTTTATGAGTAGAAACATGTTAGAAGTCTTCACAATATATTTATATGAAGTCTATATGTAAATTACATGATAAACAGTCTATTTGATTCGAGCTTTTAGGCCAATTTGGCTTTTTCTTGTACTGTTGCCGAAGCTGTCAGTCGATACTGGAGTTTTGCACCGCGGCGCGGCCCCAGCAGTACGTTAGTGGCGCCGCAGCGCCATCTCCACGCCGCAACGCGGCTTCGTAGTTCATTTACCGTGCCACAACGCCAACTCAGCGCCGCAGCGCGAACCACAGTGTAAACTGTGGCGCCGCAGCGCGAGTTAGCAGAATGATCTGACAGTGTACTTTTTGTACACGAAATTTTAAGAAAATATATTTGTGATGATAGTAGGTCTGTAAAATATAGATTTTAGTATTTCTATACTATGAATAATTATGTTATTAAGGATTAACTTATGTTATAAGTTGATTATGTGATTAAATAATCAAACCTATGTGATGAATGTATTAGTTATGTGATAATGACTAACTATGTCACGATGACATATGTATATAGGATATTGTGATTCAAATTGATTCGATTTAGTCTACGAGCAAGGCAAGTTTTCTAATCCTTTGTCTTATTGAGCTAATTATTGTTTTCAATTCGATTATCTTATAATCATTTAAGTGGTCTAAACTTTGGTTTGATGTTGAACAAGTTATTCTTGTATTTCAATTATTGATTAACACGTATAACTGAATTGCCATGCATGTTTAGTATTCAATCCTAATTAACCTTGGCTTAGTATTGTTCAAGCAAGGTATGCTATATTTATTAAAATTGTATGCTATTAGATTATTCCTAATGCATTACTTTAGTTACTATGATTGATTCAATCACTATTATTATATAGTATAGTGTTGTTGGTCTTATTCAACTACTCCTTAGTTGATGTTCGTTAAATTCCAAATTTCCTTGAAAGCTTATCCAAACCAAACTTACTTTGGTGCGGACTTGTATTCTAAATACTGAGATGAACAACTCTTTTAATAGAGGTTTACACTTAGCGTTGAAATGGTTGTGCACAATACATTGTACGAAGGGTTGATCCCCCTAAGTACGTGGAGTCCTTATAGTCTTATGACTGTTAAAGTTAAAGTTGAAAGATTACTTATAACTGTGGACATGATTCGTGGTCATTAGACCCTCAGTGAATGTTATAATTTTCAGAAAGTTAATAGAATATATTGTTCAGTTCCATTGAGCCTAGTATTGGCAATTGATGTAAAAGTTTAAAGATTTATTTATTGTTATTTCAAGTGGGCCTTGTTTGCTCACTCTTGCCTGTAAAATTTCTTACTGCTAAAGTTGAAACTGGTGACGTACCTAGCACCAGTAAGGGAAAAGGAAAGATGAACAAGTACTGAAGACTTGTAATAGATTTGATAGTTTTATCATCAGACTTTGGTTTAAAGATTGTAATGAAGTTTATTTTATTTTCCGCATTTGATTGTTTGTAATTAAAGGTTAGATAACCTGGGAGATTTTTATTTAAATTTAATCCTGTATGGGCAGGTTTTATTATTCAAAATTATTATAATTGGGTAGTTAGCAATGAATGTTTTGATTAAGTGAACACTGAATCCTGTGGAAATGAAGTACCAGGATTTGAGGGTGTCACAGGTTGGTATCAAAGCTTTAGGTTATGAACCTTAGATGGGGGGTAAAGCCTTAGGAAGTAACCTTTGAAAAGATAGTGGAGATAACTCTTATCGAGTTTTAAGAAAGAAGTAATAAAACACTTATGTGCTTATGTGTTTATAGTTTATGTACTCGTGAGTGTCGAGTAGTAATGATTAATAATTAAAACTGTAAAACTTTGTTGTCAGGATGACTAATGTCGGAGAATACAGTCAGGCTAGGGAGGAGGGACCTCAAAGGCCTATAGAGGAGGAGCCTCGTGACAATCAGGTAGTTTGGGAACAACTACTGCCACGGGAGCCAGCCCCGTTGGTCATAGTAGTTGAGGATGAGGATGATGATGTGGAGACAGCCGAGGAGGATCCCATTGAGTTACCACAGGAGGATGAGGATTATGAGGACGAGGAGGAAAGGATTCCACTTAACTCGATAGCATGCCATATATACGATGAAGTGCATGATCGTAATGTGGAACTTCAGGATACAGTTGAGGAGTTGCAGGAGATAGTAGCTGAACAATAGATTGCAATGACACAAAAAGACGGCGAGATCCAGGATCGTGAGGAATGGCTGACAAACGCCGAGGAGAAACTAATACAGACTGAAGGAGAGAAAGAACAATTGATCGAGATGGTTGCTGAACTGAAGAGCAAGCTGAGAGAAGAAGCTGCTAAGAGGGAAAGAGCTGAAGATGCATACGAGGAAGCTTATCAACGAATTGGAAGAGCAGTAAGGAACTCACAAGTGAAAATGATGCAGATGGAAGAGATGGATAAAGTATTTGACACCGCAATTAATCGAGCTCAAGATCGAGTCATGGGATATCCGATTCAGTTCGAGACGCTGTCATCATTCGTGTTATATCGCAGAACAATGTTTCGAGTTATGGAGGAAGAACGTAATAGGGCTAAGAAGTATCTTAATAGATCATCGTAGAAAATGTGCCTGTAAAGCACGTAATAAGTATTAAATAATGTGTAAATCTCTAGTGTTAAGTAACCATGGGATATGATAATAATGATGTTGTCCTGTAACTTTTGTAGTTCAGGAAAGGAATGTAAATAGCAGTGATGCTATTGTTTTTATGTTTTTTGAAGTAATGATGAATAAATAAAAGTTATTATTTTATTCAAAGTGTTATGTGTTATGTGGTTATTTCTTTTATGGAGGCAAATTAATTAGAAATACTTAAAGAAGTTGAATAATAGTCTAATAGATGTTTTAACAGAAAATGCCTCCTAGACGTGAACCACCCCGACAAAGAAATAATGAGAGAACTACCAATAACGGCAATGTTGACGGTAACCCCGTTCAACAACCAGTGACACTACTGACAGGAGCATTGCAGAATCAACCACAAAACCATGGTACAACGTTTAAGAATTTCAAGGTGGTTGGACCACCTGAATTCCTTGGGTCTATGAATCTAGTCGAAGCACAAACCTGGATTATGGAGATAGAAAAAGTATTCAATGTCGCTAGGGTAGGGGATGATCAGAAGACTGCTTTCGCAACGTTCATGTTGAAAGCAGAAGCTAGTTATTGGTGGCAGGCCAATAAAACTCGTGAAGGGCCATAAGTGATGACCTGGGATAGGTTCAAGGAGTTGTTCTTCGAGACCTATTTCCCGGAGAGTTCGAAGAGTCAGCTAGAAGTACAGTTTCTGGAACTAAAACAAGGGACGATGACAGTATCCGATTATGCCACCAAATTTAATGAATTGGCGAGGTTTGTGCCATATCAAGTCAGCACAGACGAGCGTAAGGCGAAAAGATTTGAACAGGGACTGAAGCCCTGGCTGTAAAGTAGGGTATCCATGTTCTAATTGAAGACATTTGCAGCGGTGATGGAGAAAGCAGTACTCGCTGAAGGTGGAGCTGAGGAAGTGACAAAGTTCAACCAGGAACAAAAGAAGAAGAAGAATGAGAATGAAGGTGGTAGTAGTGGAAACAACAACAACAACAACAACAACGGCATGAAGAGGAAGTGGAATGGGAACGTGGGTGCTGGAAACCAGCAGGGTAACCAGCAAAATAAAAATTTTGAAGCATGTGCGACATGCAAGAAATTCCATAAGGGTGCGTGCTTGATAGGGTAGCGAGTATGCTACAATTGTGGCCAGGAGGGTCACATCGCCCCAAATTGCACCCAACCGAAGAAGAATGTATGCTTCACGTGCGGATCCAAGGATCACTTTGCTTGTGAATGCCCTAAGAAGAGGGAAGGAGTGACAACCAGAAGCAATGGAGGTAACAATGGAGGTATATGGGCCATTGCAGGACCTACAGCATCAAACAAACCCACAGCTAGAACCTTCAACATGACTGTGCAGGATGTTGTGCAATCAAAAGATGTGGTGTCAGGTATTATCCCAATCAATGATATAAATGCTTATGTATTATTTGATTCGGGTGCTATTTGTTCGTTTATATCTGATAAATTTGCTAAGAGGTTAGAATTGCCTAGAGAAGAACTGGATTTTCCTTTGAACATAAAAATTGCGAATAAGGAAGTAATCCTTGTAAGATTCGTATACAAGAAATGTAGGGTGAACATTAAGGAGAATATCTTATTGGTAGATTTGATTCTGATTAGACTCGGGGAATTTGATGTAATTTTGGGAATGGATTGGCTGTTCAAATATGGAGCAGTAATCGATTGTCACAAGAACTGTGTAAACCTTATGACTCCGTTAAAGGTAGTATTTTATGGTAGCAAGTCGCCTAGACGAATGAAATGTCTGACGACTATGCAGGAAAAGAAGTTGTTGAGTCAAGGTTGTGTGGACTATTTAGCTTACATAATCGATACTCAGAAGAAGGGTGTGTAATTAGAAGAAATACCGGTAGTAAGAGAATTCAAAGACGTGTTTCCAGAAGATTTACCAGGACTTCTGCCTGACAGAGAAATTGTGTTCGTGATTGATTTAGCGCCGGGAACAACACCGATATTGAAGTCCCCGTACAGAATGGCTCCGGTAGAAATGAAGGAACTGATGGTAAAGTTGCAAGAATTACTGGACAAGAAATATATTCAACCAAGCGTATCACCGTGGTAAGCGCCAGTTTCATTCGTTAAGAAGAAGGATGGATCAATGCGTCTTTGCATTGATTATAGGGAGTTAAACAAGGTCACTATTAAGAATAGGTATCCGTTGCCTAGAATAGATTACTTGTTTGATCAGCTGAAGGGTGCTAAATATTTCTCGAAAATAGATTTAAGAAGTGGGTATCACCAATTGAAAGTAAGAAAGGAAGATATACCTAGAACGACATTCAGAACTCGGTACGTACATTACGAGTTTCTGGTGATGTCTTTTGGTTTAACAAATGCCCCTACTGCGTTCATGGATTTGATGAACAGGGTGTTTAAACCATTCTTAGACAGGTTTGTGTTGGTATTTACTGATGACATTCTGGTGTATTCCAAAACTCAAGAAGAACACGTGGAACATTTACGTTTGACATTGGAAACACTATTGAAGGAAAAGTTGTACGCGAATTTCTCTAAGTGCAAATTTTAGCTCGATCGTGTATAATTTTTGGGTCACGTGATTGACAAAGATGGGATTTCAGTGGATCCATCAAAAGTGGAAGCTGTAATCAATTGGAAACAACCAAGAACACAGTCAGAAGTAATGAGTTTCTTGGGACTGGCTGGTTATTATAGAAGATTTATTCAAGATTTTTCTAAGATACCCACTCCGCTAACAAATTTGACAAGGAAAGCTGTAAAATTCGTTTGGACGGAGAAGTGTGAAGAGAGTTTCCAAGATTTGAAGAAAAAGTTAAGTATGGCACCTGTGTTGACATTACTAGATAATACAGGAAATTTTGTGGTGTATAGTGATGCCTCACACAAAGGGTTGGGGTGTGTTCTTATGCAGAACGACAAAGTTATTGCGTATGCATCAAGACAACTAAAGGATTATAAGAAAAGGTATCCAACTCATGATTTGGAATTGGCTGCAGTTGTATTTGCTCTGAAGATATGGAGACACTATCTTTATGGAGAGAAATATGAGATCTACACAGACCACAAAAGTATGAAGTATATTTTCACTCAGAAGGATTTGAACATTAGTCAAAGAAGATGGATGGAAATGATAAAAGATTACGATTTTGAGATCTTTTACCATCCAGGAAAAGCGAATGTGGTTGCAGATGCTTTAAGCAGAAAAGGTCAAGAGAAGTTGATGCTGATAACAACTCAGGAGGAGCTTATTTCAGCAATAACAAAACTGGAGTTGGAAATCAAATTTCCAAAAGAATCTGACGAATAATTATTCTAGATAGAAGCTGGTCCAACTTTAGTGGACAAAATGAAGAATGCTCAACTACAAGATGAAGAATGTGGGAAAATCAAAGAGAATCTGGTTGAAGGCGGTAATGTAAAATACAAGGTCGATACCGAAGGATTACTACGATTCGAGGGAAGAATTTGGGTTCCAGCAGTACTAGAACTGAAAGAAGAAATTTTGAACGAAGCTCATAGCTCAAGATATTCGATTCATCCAGGAAGCACGAAAATGTATCAAGATTTGCGCTGACATTTTTGGTGGCCAAACATGAAAAGGGATGTTGCTGAATGCGTAGCGAAATGCTTGACATGTCAAAGAGTAAAAGCCGGACATCAAAGACCCAGCGAGTTACTTCAACCGTTGGAAATACCGGAATAGAAGTGGGAACACATCACGATGGATTTTGTAGTGGGTCTTCCAACTACTCTGAGAGGATGCGATGCGATTTGGGTGATAGTGGACAGAATGACGAAATCAGCACACTTTTTACCAATAAAGATTAGATTCAATCTTGATCAGTTGGCAAGATTGTACATTAAAGAGATCGTTTTGAGGTATGGAGTGCCAGTATCAATTGTGTCTGATAGAGATCCGCGATTCACATCAAATTTCTGGAAGAGACTACAAGAATGCATGGGGACACAGTTGCGAATGAGTACGGCTTATCATCCACAAACAGATGGCCAAAGTGAATGAACAATTCAGACATTGGAAGATATGCTGAGAGCATGTGTCATGGACTTTAAAGGAAGATGGGAAGAATAATTACCATTGGTGGAATTTGCTTATAACAACAGTTATCACGCGAGCATCGGCATGCCACCTTATGAGGCATTGTACGGCAGAAAGTGCAGAACTCCACTGTGCTGGGATGAAGTCGATGAACGCCAACTGTTAGGACCAGAACTGGTATAACAAACTGCCGACGTTGTTAAATTCATCAGGACAAAATTAGTAGCAGCCCAAGACAGACAAAAAAAGTATGCTGATCAACACAGACAAGATCGTGCATTAGACGTAGGAACTTTTGTATTTCTAAAAGTTTCCTTTTGGAAGGGGAAAATTCATTTCGGTAAAAAGGGAAAGCTAAGCCCGAGGTTTATTAGACCCTTTGAAGTGCTGCGAAGAGTGGGAGAAGTGACTTACGAGGTAGCTCTACCTCCAGAGTTAGAAAACATTCATAATGTTTTTCACATTTCGGTGTTACGACCATATAAACCCGACTACAAATATGTGATCGAGTATGAACCGTTACAGTTTGAGAAAGATTTGTCTTATGAAGAGGTTCCTATCCAGATTGTCGACAGGAAAGAACAAGTGCTCAGGAATAAAGTGATACCTTCTGTGAAGGTGATATGGAGGAACCACAACGCTGAAGAAGCTACGTGGGAACTCGAAGAGAAAATATTGAAAGAGTACCCTGAGTTATTTGTTTAATCTATGTCTTTGATTCTGGGGATAGAATCTTTGTAAGTAGGGAGGAATGTAACGAATGATTTATTTGAGTTGTGATTCTGAGGACATAATCCTTGTAAGGAGGGAATGATGTAACATTCCAGAATTTTAAAGTGTTATATTAAATATTTATTGATTTATATAAGTATTTAATGGATTATGTTTATTGTTGAATAAATAATTGTTCAATTTGAGTTGATATGATTTAGTTAATTATTTGTTGAATAAATAATTAAATATTAAATATTTATTTGCAATATTAAATATTTATTTAATTATATGGCAATTTGAGTTGATGTGGTTTAGCTAATTATTTGTTGAATAAATAATTAAGGAGCCAAGTAAATTAATTGTTATGAGATTATATACCAATGTAATTTAATAAGTAAGCTAAAGAGCTTATAGTGATTTAAATAAATTATAATATTTTAAATGGGAAATTGTAATTTAAAATATTAGTTGGTTAAATAAAATTATAATTATAAAAGAAATTATAGTTATGTGATATTAAATTATGTGCTAAAGTAATTTAATAGATTAATATTTTAATTGATTTATTAATTAAATAAAAGCGTGACTAATAACCTTACTATAAAGTAGTTATTAAAATAAATTAAGGGAGTTTAATTCAATTTTGCCAAACAAGGCCTAATGCCTATTACGTCTTTTATCTAATTGGTTTTTACCAAACAAGGCATAAGGGTTATTGAGTTATTTTTATTAAGCTTAGCCAAACAAGCCTTATGGCTTTTGATTTTCAAAATAAAAATAACTGATGTCAGTTAAGTTAGAGTTATATTATATATTTAATATATACATTATATCCATATACGTTATATTTTTATTACGTAAACTAGAGTTGGGAGAAGAGAGAAGTAGAAGAAGAACACAGAGAAAAATTTGAGAAAACTCTAGAGAGAAAGTGAGTGATTCTAACAGGTTTTTGAGAAAGGAATTGGAGAGAAGAAGCTTGAGAATAACCATCATCTTCTTAATCAAAGGTAGGAGCTTAATCTTTTATTTAAAAAAAAATTAGTTTTCTTATTCTTCCAAAAAGTTCTCTGTGAAATTTTTATAAAGGATAAATTATTGTTATGTATATAGTGTTGTATGATTATTGATTATAAGGTTAGTCCATGAGTTTATATATGATTATAGATAAAGTAATTCATGTATATATGTGTTTTGTGGAAGAAAGTATATTACAGTGTTTACATGAAAATATATATATGAACATGGCTTAGTTTAAAATAGAAATTTAAGGTTTAATTAGTTGTTAAATTGATAAATTGATTATTGGAATTGATAGAGTATGTAAAATCATAATCATGATGTTTTGAATTTACTGTTTTGATTGAAAAACAAAATTACAGTGTTGATTTCCATTGAAAATATCAAAAATGGAGTTTTTTTTGCTAAAAACATTGAAATTGGGTGTTGTATATTTGATGTTTATGTTATTTTATGAGTAGAAACATGTAAGAATTCTTCATAATATATTTATATGAAGTCTATATGTAAATTACATGATAATCAGTCTATTAGATTCGTGGCTTTTTCTTGTATTGTTATCGAAGCTGTCAGTTGATACTGGAGTTTCGCGCCGCGGCGCGGCCCCAGCAGTACATTAGTGGCACCGCAGCGCCATCTACACGCCGTAGTGCGGCTTCGTAGTTCATTTACCATGCCGCAGTGCCAACTCAGCGCCGCAGCGCGAACCACAATGTAAACTGTGGCGCCGCAGCGCGAGTTAGCAGAATGGTCTGACAGTGTACTTTTAGTACACGAAATTTTAAGAAAACATTTTTGTGATGATATTAGGACTGTAAAATATAGATTTTAGTATTTCTATACTATGAATAAGTATGTTATTAAGGATTAACTTGTGTTATAAGTTGATTATGTGATTAAATAATCAAACCTATGTGATGAATGTATTAGTTATGTGATAATGACTAACTATGTCACGATGACATATATATATAGGATATTGTGATTCAAATTGATTCGGTTTAGTCTACGAGCAAGGCAAGTTTTCTAATCCTTTGTCCTATTGAGCTAATTATTATTTTCAATTCGATTATCTTATAATGATGTAAGTGGTCTAAACTTTGGTTTGATGTTAAACAAGTTATTCTTGTATTTCAATAATTGATTAACATGCATAACTGAATTGCCATGGATGTTTAGTATTCAATCCTAATTAACCTTGGCTTAGTATTGTTCAAGCAAGCTATGCTATATTTATTCAAATTGTATGCTATTAGATTATTCCTAATGCATGACTTTAGTTATTATGATTGATTCAATCACTATTATTCTATAGTATAGTGTTGTTGGTCTTATTCAACTACTCCTTAGTTGATGTTCGTTAAATTCCAAATTTCCTTGAAAGCTTATCCAAACCAAACTTACTTTGGTACGGACTTGTATTCTAAATATTGAGACGAACAACTCTTTTAATAGAGGTTTATGCTTAGCGTTGAAATGGTTGTGCACAATACATTGTACGAAGAGTTGATCCCCCTAAGTACGTGGAGTCCTTATAGTCTTATGAATGTTGAAGTTAAAGTTGAAAGATTACTTATAACTGTGGACATGATTCGTGGTCATTAGACCCTTAGTGAATTTTATAATTTTTAGAAAGTTAATAGAATATATTTTTCAGTTCTATTGAGCCTAGTATTGGCAATTGATGTAAAAGTTTAAAGATTTATTTATTGTTATTTCAAGTGGGCCTTGTTTGCTCACTCTTGCCTATAAAATTCATTCAGCTAAAGTTGAAACTGATGACGTACCTAGCACCAGTAAGGGAAAGAGAAAGATGAACAAGTACTGAAGACTTGTAATAGATTTGATAGTTTTATTATTAGACTTTGGTTTAAAGATTGTAATGAAGTTTATTTTATTTTTCGCATTTGAATGTTTGTAATTAAAGGTTAGATAACCTGAGAGATTTTTATTTAAACTTAATCCTGTATGGGCATGTTTTATTATTCAATTTATTATAATTGGGTAGTTAGCAATGAATGTTTTGATTAAGTGAATACTGAATCCTGTGGAAATGAAGTACCATGATTTGGGGGTGTCACACATATGATGAGAGTTCTCTTTGTCTTGGGTACAACAAAGAACTGTTGATGAGTATTACATGAATGAAATATTAACGATATCCTTTTAATTTGGAGGAGATAGTAGACATTATGTTCTACTTGCCTCTTCTAATGGATTGTTGATTCCGCTGCAATTATGGTTAAAAACTTTTATTATCTACCATATGTTCTAAATATCTGATTTAGTACTGATAAAGGCTATTGATAAATTAATTATCTTAGTCATAATATTATTTACTGGGCTATTTGTGCTCACCCTCTTACTTCACAATTCCTTTTAGGTATTAAGAGTGTAGTTGGGTCGAGCGGGGATAATAGGAGAATAGTGTGATGGTCCGAGACTATGGATGTAAAATCCCAAATTTTACGAATAAAGATTTAATTTTCTCGAAATATTTATTTCAAAATTATTGTGTAGATTTGAGATAATGTTATAGTTGTGGGTAATATTTATAAATTTTGAAAATTATACAAGTTGTTGTATAATATTCGATTGGTCAGGAGAATATTCTTTTTGTCGAGGAATATCCATACGACGGTACAATCATTAGCTGGACCCCACAACTGAATTATTGTCAGATTGAGAAAACGATAAAAATATTTTTATGAAAATAACGGCGGAAGTTTTACCTGTTAAAACTGTTGAACTACTCGGTAGTAAAAGTACAGTAATACGAGTGATTGCATAGTAGCACACGGTATTGATTATTGATGTTTACGTGAGAAGTCACTCAATTTTGTTCAATTATTGCTACAGTAATTATTGCATAGTATCTCACGTTATTTAATTCAATTATTGTCGATATTTTATATATTATTAAATCAATAATTGAGATGACAGAGTTATTAATATTATTATTTGCAATATTAACGATGTCTAGAAGTTCAGTCAAGGAGAGGTTTAGTCACCTAATTGCGCGCCAATAGGAGAAATCCTTATTGGAAAGCTCCCTCTTTCAGTGGGAACGACCTGGTCGATTAATATTGTGAATTATAATAATGGTGATAAATTTTGTTTTATTATTATTATAAATGTAATAAAACAGAAAACTTTTTATATAAAACAAAATACTTTTTATAAAGTTTTGTTTTATTTGATTATAAATAGAATATATTATATTTTATTATGCGTAGTATTTGCATAGTGTCTGCATAGTGCTTGCATAGTAAAATCTTTTTATATAAAATAGAATACTTTTTATAAAGTTTTATTTTATTTGATTATAAATAGAATATATTATATTTTATTGTATAGTGCAGCATAGTATCCTTTTCCATTCTGCTATAAATAGGATGCTTAGTTAGAATTGAAAATCACACCAGAAATTCAGAGAATTCTTCTTCTATAATCTTGAGCGTATTTCTTTAGAGTTTAAGAAAGCTTTGAGCATAGAAAATAGTGCAAGTTTTCTTCAAGTATATCCCTGCCCTTACTCGTCGAAATACTCTTCTTTTTAAGGTAAGGGGTATTATTCTTTCGTATTAATGAAGAGAGTTATTTTCTTAAGGGTTGTTATTCCATTCTTTATTATTCTGTTGGAATAACCTATCTGTGCAGTCTAGCGCATGCTTTATGAATTCTGTTGTTATTCTATTCTTTATTATTCTGTTGGAACATCCTGTCTGTGCAGATTACGTATGACCTGGTTCCATTCTTTATTATTCTGTTGGAATATCCTGTCTGTGCTGGTTACGCATGACCTAGTTTTATTCTTTATTATTCTGTTGGAATAACCTGTCTACGCGGACACGCCTGGTGAATTCTTCTGTTATTCCATTCTTTATTATTCTGTTAGAATAATCTGTCTACGTGGATTACCGCATGGCGACAAAAATCCATTCGTGGTTTCATATATTCTATTATACTCAGTTGGTTAATGTTTTGGCTTCTATACTCCATGAAATTAATGGAATATCCATGATATTTGCGCTTCATCAAGTATCTTTTCATTGAAATATTCTTCTGAGCATTCTTCAATTTTACTCCACAAAGCAGTATCATATTGACAATTTGGACATTATTGAGTTTAGGATAAATTAACTTATAAATCTTTAAAATTTATTCTTGAACTTATTTTATTGAATTGTCATCATCCTCATGTTTATATTATGTTGAAAGTCATCTGTGGCCTATAGTGAAAAGATGGACTTGGTATGATTATGACCAAGGATTATTCTGTATAATCATGATTGTAATGTTACAAATGATGTGGAAAAAGTCCTCATTAGCCCGTAGTGCATTGATGGACAGTTTTTGGTATGATTATGGCTATGTATTCTCTTCGGCCAAGGGTGCAAAAATGAATTATTTTATGGAATGATCAGAACCGTTGATGAAAACACGATTATATTTGGCCCGTAGTGCATGGATAATTCGTGGTCGTGATACTAGAGAATATCCTTGGCCTGTAGTGTAGAGATGATTTAATGATGTGGATTATTTATTAAGCTGAGTCTCAGCTATAAAAGTGATGAAAAATCTTTTAAATCATAGAAGATAGTAGATTTTATGCTCTACTTGACTCTTCTAATGGATTACTTATTCCGCTGCAGTTGTTGATCTAAAACTTGTTGTCTATTATATTCTATCAGTTGTTATACTATTGAAGGCTAATGATAATTTATTCTGCATTATTTTAGTCATAATATTTCTTACTGGGCTAGTTGAGCTCACCCTTTCTTTCAATGTTCTCTTCAGGAAATGAGAATATAGCTGGGACTAGTCGGGGAATGGATTGACGGTCCAGATGGTTGCATTAGTAATCCTCATTATTCTGTGAAATAGTGTGATAATAAATGTATTGAGGACTTATTTTGAGTTTGAATACTGTCTAGAAAATAATATTTGTATTAAAACTCACAGCTCATGTTGTATATTTAAGTTTGTATTTGTATTCTGTACCATGTATTTGGCGACTCAGAATGGTTGATGTATACCTATTTTGGGGGCGTCACAGTGGAATTTTCTCAATACATTATAAAATTGCATGACATGCAATATATAATTGTATTGAGGATCTAAGATGGGTGTGTCGCTTATTATACGTCACTTAATAATTGATTTTGGTGAACAACAATAGGGTGATGAGAACCCGACTGTGAAAGCGTAAAAAATACACCCCATTATAATGAGGAGGACATAATTGTACTAAGAGCTTTAAGGGTGTGTTTCCACTATCATACATGATGTCTGACCACATACAAACTAGTGTTATCATACGATATGGTTGCGCACATTCACTTGCTGACAATATCTATGAGCATTATCTATATAATCTTGGAATATGGTTGGAGTATAATCATCGGTTTGAGACAATGGAAATAATTATATGGCAAGAAGATACCCACCATTAGAATAGAACAAGTTAGTAATCTTCTCGTTCTTCTTTGGGGTCTATTGGGTCAACCAAGGTTAATGCTCAAGGCCTGTGATATCTATTATAACTTAGATGCATGGTCTCCCATGTATGAAGGATTCCTTAAGCATTTTCCTAAAGATTTTAATTCTTAAAATAGTTATCGACTGTACCTTTATATAAAGTATCATTGGTTTGGAGTGTAAGTATTGTTATTTCTATTGAAACTCACAGCTTATGTGTTGTCGTATTTTGCACGACAGTTTAACAACTGTATAAATGAAGTTTATATTTTAATTCTGTACTGCATATCTGGCAACTCAGAATGGGTCGTGTGGACCTATTTTGGGGGCGTCACAATATATATATATATATATATATATACTATACTACTACACTACACTATATACACACACACACACACACACACACAAACATAGAGGATCAGGCTAGGACTCCCGTATTTTCTGAAAATACGGATTTTTTTTTGCTTTTTTTTAAAACAACTAAAAAAAGTTTAATATTTTATGGAACTGAAATTTTTCCATAATACAATGCTTTGGGTGTGATTTGGATACATATAACAAAACAGGTATGTATAGTCTGTACTGACATGCATTGTTATATGTATCCAAATCACACCCAAAACATTATATTATGGAAAAATTTCATTTCCATAAAATATTAAACTTTTTTTTAGTTGTTTTTAAAAAAAATCAAAAAAAAGAAGTTCAGGCGGTACTAAAATTCGGGAGTTCGAACTGGAACCGGACTCTCTCTCTATATATATATATATACGGATCGATGATCCGGACATAACTAACCGGCGAGAGTATATATATATATATATATATATATATATATATATATATATATATATATATATATATTAAAGTCGTAGAAAGTTTCAAATCTGAAAAAATCTTACAGTGTGCTGCAAAGAAGGCTTCAGACCGCTTTTGGAGCTTGAAAACTCAGTTTCCACCAGTTAAAATTTGATATGTCGTAGTATATATGTATATAAGTGTTTAGAAATAAGAATATTGAAGTTTGGAACACTATAAGAAGGGTTACTAACTTTAATAGATAAAGTTTTCTCTCTTTATCCTTTTTTTCTTTTCTTTTTGGTTGTTGGGGGGGGGTCTTATTTATAGACCAAAATAGTCGCGGGTCTACCTGCGGCTGCCTGGGTGGGCCCGATTCCTGTGGGTCTCGTCGTCTCAAAGTATGTGCACTCAGATCAACTCACTGTCCGCTTGAACCTTCATAACTTTCAATCCGGGGGTATGATGGAGGCGTGTCATATCACTACAGAAAGCTCTTTCCGAGAGATATGCAATGAATTATAATTTTCCGATTCCGGAAAGATGCGTCCATGACCGAAATGGCATCTTTTGGTCTTTGCAAGTAGTCCATCGAGCTGTTTTGCGTAGTTTGCGCTCGAAAAGTGCTGCAATGGCTCTTTGTGACCCTATTTGCAGCTGTACTAGGTTTGTTAAAGTTGACTTATCAAAATGACCATTTTGTCCTTCCAGGGGTTGTCTCCAAACTTGACGTGATTCAGCTGTCTTTCCTCAGAGTTATTTCATGGGTTTGACTGTTATTGACTATGTATTTTATGAGGGTTATCTCCGTGGTTGATTTGATGTTCCACTAGGATGTCTCCGTGTTTAGATTTGATGTTGTGGTCCTCTAGGGTTATCTTTGGAATGTGAAAAGGACGTTTTTGGCCACCTAAATAGTTAGTAACAGAAAAATGAAATTTTGAGTGTCTACATATCTAAAGTACGAATTTGTTACCTAGTTCTTGGTTGGATTAACACGATTTGAATATTCGTATAGTCTCTTATATTCTCAAGATCTTTCTTCCTATGAACTTATGTTGAACCTAAGTGTGGTCTCCAAAGCACCCTTCTAGAAAAATCCTAACTCTGTTTTTCCTAGTCTAAAAGAGAGAATACGTATTTTGGTTGTTCCTCCGATAGAAAAAGTTTACCCATACGTTTTTGATTAATGACATATATAATAACATTGATCCTTACCCTCTCTCAAGAAGTTAATCCATATTAGGCTAGGAAAGAGATACTAAAGGATTCCTCTTCTGACTCTAATACTTATCTAGATATTATTATCTAATAATAATATTCATAATAAATATTAATTAAAATTAATTCCACTAAATAATTATAATTGCACTTTAGTCCTGAAATTAATTAAGTAAACCTTTTACTAATAAACTGTAAATATAATTGTACATAAATATTTAAGAATCAATTAATATAATTCTGATACATTTAAAATAATTTCGTAAGTCCATAAGTTATCTCTATTTGACCATAAATTGATTTAACAATCAAATCAATCCTTTTAATAATAAATATTAAAAAACTCGGCCATGATTCTATGATCAATGATAAATTATCTTATAAAAAATCTTATAAATGTTTTGACAATAATTATGTCAGTAATATTAATTAATATATTAATCAACATTCTGAGGTATTAATTAACACGATGCAATCTCACTCATTAGAACATCAAATTAATATATATATATATATATATATATATATATATATATATATATATAACAATATTAAGTCCACTATAATTTCAAAATTATGAAATTTTACTAATTAGTATTTATTTGAAAATATTTTATAAATAAAATATTATCACGTGATTCGTTTAATGCACATTGTTAATGCATTAATACTTTAATTAGAAGTTCAACTTCCATTATCAAGATAAATCATCTCTGTTAAAGTATTATAACCTAGAGGATAATATCTCTAAATTATCCTAAGTTATAAACATTTATTTCTTTATTTATATATTACATATGATTTATATCTTCTGTGTGTAACATTTATTTATATACATAAACTATAACACACACACACACACGTGTATATATATATATATATATATATATATATATATATATATATATATATATATATATATATATATATAAACAAACTAAATGATCATTTAATGAATGATGAATGATGCAATTTTATTAATAAATCAATGTCCAACATAAATAAGTACACAAATAGGATTTTTATAGCAAAAAATCTAAAAATCTCCCACAGCCTATTAAATCCTATTTGGCATTTATTTAATACCAATCGCATCACAATGAGATTCAAAAACATTAGCAGGTAATGTTTTTGTGAATGGATCTGCTAGATTTTTAAATGCTGGAATCTCGTATACTTTTGATCTCCTTTATTCATATACTCTCGAGTGATATGGTATTTGTGCTCAATGTGCTTCGATTTCTTATGGTCTCTTGGATCTTTTGATTGTGCTACTGCCCCAATATTATCACAATATATAACCATGAGACTAGCAGCTGACGATACTACTCCAAGTTCCATTAAAAACTTTTGAAACCAAATAGCTTCCTTGGAGGACTCTAAAGTTGTAACATACTCTGCTTCCATAGTGGAATCAACAATAGAACCTTTCTTAACACTCCTTTAACTAATAGCTCCACCACCTAAAATCAACAAATTCCCAAAATTTAACTTTCTAGTATCTTTATCACCCATAAAGTCTGAATCAGAATATCCAACAGGAACTAGATCATCACTGTGATAGACAAGCATATAATCTCTTGTTGTTCGAAGATATTTTAGTATATGCTTACTTGCTGATCAATGCTCAGGTCCTAGATTAGAATGATACCAGCTAACCATTCCTACTGCATAAAAATGCTTGGTCTAGTACACAACATAGCATACATTAAGCTTCTTACAGTTGATGCATAAGGAACAAATTTCATGTGCTCTTTCTCAGATTATGTCGTAACAAAATGAATTGAAGAAAGATGAACCCATGTCTAAAAGGAAGTAGTTTCTTTTAGGAATCTTATAAAGCATACTTAACCAAAGTTTTATCTATATATACAGCTTGAGAAAGGCACAACACTCTTTTCTGACGATCATGGATAACTTGGATCCCAAGAATGTATTTGGTTCTCCCAAATCTTCATGTCAAAATGATTAGATAGCCAAACTTTAATTGGAGATAACATTCTTATGTCATTTTCAATCAATAGGATGTCATCTACATATAAAACTAGAATATCACCAACTTACCTTCACTTCTTTTATAAACACATGGCTCTTCAGGATTTTGTTCAAATCCAAGTGATTGGATTACTGGATCAAATATGATATTCCATGATCTCGATGCTTGTTTAAGCCCATATATAGATTTATGTATCTTATAAACCATTCCTTCTTGTCCTTTAGCCATGAAACCTATCTGGTTGAAACATATAAATGTCTTCCTCAAGATTTTCATTCAAAAAAGTTGTCTTGACATCCATTTGCCATATCTCGTAGTCAAGATGTGCAGAAATAGATAAGAGAATTCTAATGGATTTAAGCTTTGCCACTGACCAAAAGTTATCCTCGAAGTCGATGCATTCCTTTTGATTATATCCTTTTGCAACAAACCTAGCTTTATAGGTTTGAACCCTTCCATCCACCCCTCTCTTTTTCTTTTAGATCCACTTGCACCCAATAGGTTTTACTCCATAAGGTGCATCTACAAATTCCCAAACTTTATTGGAATACATGGACTCCATTTCTTATTTAATTACTTCTTGCCATGGGTTAATATCTCTATCAGCAAGTGCTTCACTATAGGTCCGAGGATCTAAATCTAGATCATCTAACACAATCTCAGTAGAATCACCCAAAAAAGTAAGTCTTTGTTGTGGATCTAGAAATCCTCCCACTATGACGAGGCTTTCCTGAGTTAGAAGATTCAGGTATTGTGACTTGTAGTGTGATTACTTGTTTATCAGGTTTTGGTGCTGATTGCGGAGAAATTTTTTTAGATATTTCCTCTAAGATAATTCTACTACTTGAATTGTATTCCATCATATAATCCTCTTCCAAAAAAATTGCATTTGCACTCACAAATACCTTTTGACTTTCAGGACTATAAAATTGTCTTGTCTCTTTTGGATACCCTACAAATAAACATACTTTTGATATTTTTCCTAACTTAATCTAAATCTGTTTTCTCTTTTTCGCACATGTGCAGGGCAACCCCATATATGAATGTATTTCAAACTAGGCTTGCAGCCCTGACCACAATTCTAATGGTGTTTTTGGAACTGATTTTAACGAAATAATATTTAATAAGTATATTATCGATTGTAAAGCATATCCCCAAAAAGATATAGGTAATGTAGAATAACTCATCATAGATCTAACCTATATCTAAAAGAGTCATGTTTCTTCTTTCTGCTACACCATTTTCCTGAGGAGTCCCTGATGCAGACAACTGTGATACTATTCCATTTTCAAACATATAACTCTTGAATTCTATAAAAAGGTATTCACCACCTCGATCAGATCGAATGGTCTTTATGTATTTACCCATTTGTTTTTCAACTTCAGCATGAAACTCTTTGAATTTTTAAAAAGTTTCAGACATATGGTGCATTAGGTATACATAACCAAATCTTGAGTAATATATCATCAGTGAATGTGATAAAATACTCATAACCTCCTTTAGCTTTCGATGTCAATAGACCACATACAATCACTATGAACCAAATCTAACTTTTCTATGGCTCTTTAACCTTTTGCTTTAAAAGGTCCTTTAGTTATTTCACCCTCTATACATGATACACGGACTTGATAAGAATTAACTTTAAGATAACTTAAAGTTCCATCATTTACCAGTCTTTCGATCATGTTTAAATTAATATGACCTAAACGTAAGTGCCATAAATTAGTTTTATTTATTGAATAAACTTTTCTTTTATTAGATATATTATTATCAATTTTAGTATTTTGCAGTGTTCTTGTAACAGGAGGGAGAATATATAAATTATCCAATAATGTACCATCACAAACAAAAGTAGAATTTCTCTTAATAACAACTTTATTATTTAAAAACACAGAGTACCCTTGCTTAAATAAAAAAGAAATCAAAATTAAATTCCTACGGGCTGTTTGGTATGTAAAGTGTATTATTCAAATATAAACTCCTATTACTATAAAATTGTAAATGAACTATTCCTACTGCTTACTGCTGCAAATGTTGTATCCGATGCTAATTGTAGATAAATTTCCCCTTCACTTAGCCATCTAGTCTCGTGGAACCCCTGCAGAGTATTGCAAACATGATTAGTGGCTTCGGAATCTACGCACCATGGTCCCATAGAAATCGCCAATAAACATGATTCAACTAGTAAATTTTGAAATTTAGCTTTATTTTTCACTTTCTCAATATGCTGAGCAATTATGCTTTTAGTGTCCCTTTTCACCACAGTGAAAACACTTCCCTTTGGGCTTAACCTCACTTTGACCTTGTATCTTTCCAACTCCCCCAGTGCCAGAAAACTTTACAATCTTTTTCTTTTTATTTGGTTTCATTTTTTTGCCAGCCCTAGATCTATAAATGCCTTTGGGAAATAACAGAATTATAATCAATCAATTGAACAAAGAAAGTCAATTCAAGAGGTATGTTACTCTATTATTTTCTTCTTCCAATAAAGAGGAATTATAAATAGATAATAACTGCAATTGTTGTCTGTGATTGCTTGGAAAATATTTCTATAAAAATATATGGGATTGATCATAATTGAAAGGTTTTGAAGTCTGAGTTTTAAACTATGCCCACAAGTTATTTGATAAAATGCTCAAATAAGAATCTCCTTCTAAAATCTTGGAAAAGGTTCAATTGATCGATAATAGTTGTGAGACCCCAGATTTTACGAATAAAGATTTAATTTTCTCAAAATATTTTTTCAAAATTTTGGTGTGGATTTGAGATAACGTTATAGTTGTGGGTAATATTTATAAATTTTACAAAGTACGTAAGTGGTTATATAATATTTGATTGATCGGGGAATATTCGTTTTAAGAGAGAATATTCGTACAACGACACAATCATTGGTGGAAACCACAACGGAATTATTATCGGATTGAGAAAATGACAAAAATATTTTTTATGAAAATAACGGTGGAAGTTTTACCGTTTAAAACTGTTGACCTAACCTATAGTAAAAGTACAGTAATACGCGTGGTTGTATAGTGGCACACGACATTGGTTATTAATGCTTACGTGAGAAGTCACTCAATTATACTCAATTATTGCTACAGTAATTGTTGCATCATATCTCTCATATTATTGATTCGATTATTGTCATAGTATCATCTGCATATTATGTTATATTATTAAATTGCAATATTTACAATGTCTAGAAGTTCTGCCAAGGAGAGGTTTGATCACCTAATTGCGCGCCAATATGGAGAAATCCTTATTGGAAAGCCCCCTCTTTCTTGGGAACGACCTGGTTGATAAATATTGTGAGTTATAATATTAATAATTAATGTTATTTAAAATTGAAGTTTTGTTCGGAGTTGAATTTGGAGACGAGGACGTGATATTTGAGTCCGGAACGATGAAATTAGTAAAAATAGACTATAAACACAAAAAATTTTGGGTTTTACTATTTGGTCAAAAAGGCAACAATTGACTTTTTTTAGAAAAAGTCAAACTTCGAAATTTTAAAATTTATATTTTTGATAAAAATAGTCTCATTGTGTTGGAATTATTTGTGTTAGTGAAAATCGACATTTATTTCGATAATAATTGATGTATGGAGGTTATATTGACCAATCGGGTATTTAACCGGATAAATGAGCAATTGATTGCTATTATTTCACATGATTATAACTATTGATTCACATAATTTACTATTGAATCACATTATTTACTATTAGAGGAGGTGGTGCAAGATTGATAATACTTACATGACTAAATTAAAAATAAAGAAAAAGTTGGAGGTATTGTACTGTAATTTTTGGAGCCCCAAAACGTGCAATTATCAAAACTATATTTTTTTATAAATAGAAGCTCATTCTTCCTTCATTTCTCACCAATTCTTGTTTAAAATCTAGAAGGCAATTGAGGACTCCATTGAGAGCGGATATTGTCTAGAAGACAATATTCTTGTTTAAACTCTCAGTTTATGTTTTGTCGTATTTTATACGACAGTTGTATAATTGAGTTGTATTTGATTTATGTACCATGTATTTGGCGACTCAAGATGGATGATGAATACCTATTTTGGGGACGTCACAATAGTAGTACTTTAAAATTTGAAAAAGTAGTAGAAGCTTGGTTTTAGTTATCTATAATTGTGATATAGCTACTAAGTATCAAAGTAGATGGTTTGTCGAATGGAATTCAAGCTCTACAAAAAAAAAAATCAGAGCCTGTTTTGAAACTGTCTCGAAGTGGCGCGGGCCGCGCCAATTCCCAAGCCAAAACCAGCGCAGTCGCGTTGGTTTCAGAAAATGAAAATTGTTTTATTTATAATTTGAAATTTTGGGCATGTGTAGATGAGTTATATATGCAGTATTATATGCCTAATATGATGTCCAAGCCAGCTATGCATGTATTGACTTTGCAAAACATGAATTGAATGAGTTTTCAAATGAGAAACTAAAAGAAATTCTTGAAAAGTAAACTTATGGACATAACTTGGTTAAAGCTTTCAATTTCTTGATATATGTGATGTGTACCTCAGGATTATCATTTGTTAGGCTTCATCGCTCATCCCTTACAATTTTTACAGGTCCCATCGTTGAAAGTTGTGTACTTGTGTGATGCATTTGGAATAGCCAGAATTTAGTTTTAGGACATTATTATTTTTTGTTGGATTTTGACAAAACTCTTAGTTTCGAGGAGCTACGTCTCCATTATTCCAATTTTTTATTTCATTTAAATTGGATTAAAAGATTTTTATTGTTGGGTTCTAATCTAAGATTATGTCAAGTTATTTTATTTAGGTTGCACGTTATTGATATTGTTGCTTTGTGGGCCTTTGGGCTTGCGACGTGTAGCACTTCAGGCATGTTGCAGGTTCGGGGTGTTACAGAGCAGATGTTTGTGTTTTGAGTGTGTTTTTGTGCGTGTGCTCGACGTTTTAAACTTGAATAAATATTAAAATATTGGTTTTGAGATTCTAAGTTTGGCCAATATTTTTCATTTTCTAGTATTGAGCTGAATTAGAATTGTAATTCAATTAATTCCAAAATTAATTTAAGGGGTGTTTGATAAAACTGAACGAAATAGTTATGAATGTTTAAGCAATCTAAATGAGCTGAATAAAGCAGAGTTCTGAATACTGAAGGAAAAAATTTGTTTGATAATTGACGTGTCTGAAACATTTGAATAAAGGATTTTTATTATTTTACCCCTATGAAAAAAATTAAAATTATTATAATTTATTTAATATTACTTAATATAATAGTTAATAGTATATAAAAAATTAAATATAAAATACTTTATTCAACATTCATTCAACTAAAAAAATTACCCTTGGCTATTCAACTCAAAAAATTGACTGATTCAGCCATTTAGTCAATTTTTATTCAAAATAAACGCACTGAATGGCTAGTCGATTCAGCCATTCTGCTCTATTCAAATCTAAACAAACGCCCCCCCCCCTCCCACACACAGTGTATATTATATGAGATAAAATAAGAATTTTATAAAATTTAGAGTAAATAGAAAGATATAAAAAATTAACATTAAAAAGGACAAAATAGTAATATATCTAAAGTTGTAAGGGCGAAAGTGTAAAAAGAAAAATAATATCGACGCTGAGAAAATTTTGGTTCCTAATTGTTTCTGCCATTTATTATTTCGCTAGGTTGATTTATTTGTTTAATGGGTGAGATTTAGGAAAGGACCGACATACATGTCGACGATTTTGAAAATATTGATTTTAATGCGATTAATGCCGAATTAGACAACGTCACCAGTTGATATAAGTTTAAATGGATGTATCAACTCATCCGGGTTTTGAAAGGTTTTGCAATATGGCTCAATATATGACTCTATTTAATTTGTCTGAAACCCGAGATTCATAGAGTTTTGGGGCTTGCTTAAGCAAGGTGAAGGCGTTAGGCACCCCTCGACTTTCGTGAAACTCGGTTACCGCTAATTTTTTATTCCCTAAGCATGTTAAGTGTTTGCGCGTGTGTGTATGTAAAGGTGCTTGAGTGCTTAATTTGAAAGTAGTGTTGTGCCTCTTTGGACCTATGCACAAAGGGTTTGATTTGCAAAAAGTTCATTTTTCAGTTAAAGCATATGAAAGTGAGGCTTGTTCAATAGGATTTGAGGCCCTTTGATACTTCTAATTTTATTTCAGAAGTAACTTGAGTTGATTTTATTAAGATGCGAAGCATCTTTGACAGTAATTGAAACTATTTACAAGTGTCGGTCTCCTTGTGAGCATGAAAGCCATCTAAGGACGCCCGAGCACTACACACATGATTTTGCACTATATTAGGGCCTTAAATTCGAATACTGTTTTAAGTTCCTAGGTTTACATTTATAATGGATTGCAAGCTAGCCTTACAATTTAAACAAGTCCATCACAGGAACTAACTCTAGATCCATTGATTGAATCGTCAATCTTGTGGCTCCTAGGCTCACATGATATCATTTAAAGCTTGCAAGATACACACACACACACACACACACACACACACACACACACACACACACACATATATATATATATATATATATATATATATATATAACTTGAAAACTTCGCTAAACAAGAGATTTATTGATCAAATCCTTGTATGCGAGCAAAATAAGCTTCACGTTTCCTCTAGATACAGATCTAGGGTCACTTGGTTGCTAAATATTTACAAACTAGAAAGTAAACTAGATCTATCTAGATCCTAGACAATCTAGCTTAAAAGGTTCACGTTTTACAATTTTTGAACCGGTTAAAAGCTAGATCTATGCAATACTAACTAATAACTATATATAACACTTATATATATATATATATATATATATATATATATATATATATATATATATATATATATATATATATAGGGTCTGGATCAGGTAAGGACTCCCTTACTTTGTTAAAATACGGACTTTTTTTTTTGGTTTTTTTTGGTTTTTTTTAATAACTAAAAAAAAAAGTTTAATATTTTATGGAACTGAAATTTTTTCATAATACAGTGTTTTGGATGTGATTTGGGTACGTATAAAAAAATATGTATGTACAGTCTGGGCAGACTGTACCACCACTTTTTGGTATAGGTATTCAAAACACGCACAAAATATTATATTATGAAAAAATATCAGTTCCATAAAATATTAAATATTTTTTTTAGTTGTTTAAAAAAAAATAAAAAAAAAACAAAAAAAAAGGTCCGCATTTTAACAAAATAAAGGAGCCCTCACCTGATCGGTTCTGTATATATATATATATATATATATAGTAAAGCAAGAAATGAACACAGATCTGAAGAGATCTTATAGTCTTGCACGAGATCTGCTGTTGGTCGTTTTCACAATCAATATATGCGTGCAAGTATACACGGTCAACAAGTAATAAATTGAAAGTAGAGTATCGTTCCCACGAGAAATTATTAATAAAAATTACCAAATACTAACTCTTAACCAAACTAATTTTATTTAAACAATTAATTTAAGGTTTTGAATTAAATTATTTAATTAAAATAATTCTAATTACCACTATTTAAAAATCAGATTATAGATATTTAAGATCACAATTTCACTTATTGCTTCACTTAAATTAATACACTTCTTATCAATTATGATCACTATTCTGAATTGTTAATCAAGAACACATTAATAAATATGACCATCTCTCAATGCATCATACTCAAATCAACTTCAATCCAAAGATGATAGAATTAAGAAAAATACCCTAATTAAGTAATTCACTATATATCTATGTGAATTACAATTAAAGAGGATTTTAAGCACAAGTTTTCTATCAGATTACATGCGATGTATATGTATATCTCTATCCTAGACATAAATCATGAATTGTCAACGCCATGCAGAAAACACAATCACATGCTATTATGACCATATCTAAATTTATAATCTGTTTCTCAATTTCATGTAGATTATCACGGTAATTGTTAGCTAGAAAATTAAATAATTAAGCACAAACCATAATAGACAATCCTAAGAATTATCAACAATAATTAACAAAGTAGCATATTAAAATATGTTATGCAACAAGCTCCATTGTAATCTTAAACAAGAATTTAGTTCATGATTATTGAATTAGAACCAAGAATCCACAATTGAATAAACATTAAAAGATAAAAATAAGAGTAGAGAAGAAAATAGAATTTGTTGTCTGCAGATTTGATGCTCCCTTCTTACTCCTGCTTTGAATCTTCAATGGTCTCCAAGTTGCTTCAATCTCCAAATCTAATAAAAACTAGGGTTTTTGTCCTAATTTAATGAAAACTAATCTAATGGAATAAGCTCCCTTAGTCCTTTTGAATTATCCTCCTTTTATATCTCTATTCATGTATCTTTTAGCTCTCCTTAAAGTCCTTGAACCAACGAGCCAAACAAATCATTTTCGAACTCAAGTTTTGAAAACACCTATTTTTCTTCCCGACACCCTCGCCCAGCTGGGTTTTTGTACTACGAATGCCCGCCCCTGGCGGTGTACATTATAACTCAGCCCGACATGTATTTTACACTAAGGATTGTAGCCCCGACGAGCTTTCCTGACTAGAAATTACATAAATACCACTAAGCTATATTTTTCATGTTATGACCTTCCAAAGCCGTTTCCTACAACACAAACACAAAAGCTAGTAAAATGACAATAAAAATACTTAAAGTTAACAAAGAATTAAGCATAAAAAGATGTCCAAATTGTAGGTATAAAACTCACTCATCATCTGCTAACGAACGACTTTTCGCGCCTTAAAACTCGATTTGCACCGGTTAAAACTTGATATGTTGAAGTTTATATGTATATAAGTGTTAACAATTGAGATTTACAATGTTTAGAAGCAAGATTTGAGCCATTCTCTCTCTAAATCTCAGATTTTCTCTCTCATAAGCTTCCTTTCTTTCTCCAAAACTTCTTAAATGAGCTCGGGGGGTCTCATATATAGACCCGGCCAGCCACAGGCAGACCCGCGGCCAGGCCCAGTGGGTCTCACTGCCTCGAAGTTCGTTCCCTCGACCGCTGTGTTGTCTGCTGAACCTTCTGTATCTTACAATTCGAGAATCCTATGGAAGTTTGTTATACCATTCCGGAAAGCTCTCTCCGAGAGCTACAAAATGACATAGGGCTTGGCCTTTCACGAATCTGGTAAGATGGGTCCATGACCAGAATAACATCTTCAAGTCTCCGTAGGTAGTCCGTTGAGCTGTCTTGCACAATTTGCACTCGGGGTTACTGCGATGGCTCTGTAGGGTTTTCGACAAATAAAAGCAGCGGATTATAAAATTTTTCAAAGCAATTTCTGAAACCCTAAAACAAGATCCATGTGAAAACATATTAATTCAGTGGTTTAGATTTTATACCTATTATAGAAAACTCTGAAATGGCTTCGAATCTCCAACGTAATCCAACCGAACTGCATCTCTATGGTATCCACACGAACGCCTCGCGAATCGTCGCACAATCTGCAGTAAAAGGAGCTGCAGTAAAAGGAGCTGCGGTACTAGCCACCAAGGATCAGGATTTTTGAAACTTTTTCTCTCTAGTCTCTCTCTAAGAGCGGCTAGGGTTTTTTAGGTTAATGATGTAATCCCTAAATGGCTGATATATATCATATATATAGCAGTTAAAAGGAATTAATCAAAAACCTAATCTAATTAAAATAAAATCCAAATATATATATATATATATATATATATATATCTTAATTAAGTCTTACTTAATTAATATACATATATACAAATTATCCTTTTAATTTAAATTCGTGATTTAAACACTATCAATCATATTGATATATTTAAATTCTTACAATTTAAATTAATTCCCTTTTAAATTACGTTCTATGTGTGTGACCATATAGTATATTATTACATTGGTAATAATTTTAAAATTATATTATAAAATTATAAATAGTGAGCGGCATCTAGTAATGCATCACTGCTACCTAAGTAATAATAAGATCGATGATTCGATGCAACCTTTTCGTGACCAATGTTTCAATGTAATTTAATCTATTAACCTTGACATCCTAGATTAAACTCGAGTCATGGAATGTGTCATACTTTTCATAATTTAATCTGAGTTTTCTTGATCAATGAGTATACTATATGAAATAAATCAGTATTTGAGCATGACCATACATTTCATAGTCTTACTCAATCAAGAGGTCCTATGGATATCACCCCTAATATATAGGAGGGTTAAATTCCATCTAGATCACTCATATTCCTCACACGATTCATGATGTACCCAATAATCACATTTATTGTCCACCCTATTAAAGGTGACTTTTGATGATATCAAAGTACAAAAATTCCTGTGTAGTAATATAGTGATTTCAAGTCGAGGGATCATTACATCATTGTCATTGAGAATCACTAATGCCATTTTGCATAATGCTCCACGTAGAATTCTCATGGTGGTTCTGTCCAGTACATCATTCTCTAACATGTACCTATGCATTGACTCAATATCTCATATATTTATGACTAATGAGATTTGGTCATCAGTCAATCCACATACTAGTCTCAGTGTATCATTGTTATCCCATTAACAATGATACTTGACTAAGGACATTTAAGAGCAATGATACTAATTGTAAGTATATAATCTCATGTTCAAGTCAAATACTTGAAGCTATATAATTTGTATCATTATTCTAAGGACTTTTATTATGCTAACATTTATATAATGCAGTAAATAAAACCATAATAAAATAATTCATTTATTCAATCAAATATAATATCAAAATGTTAATAAATTATATCAAATAATTGGCCTCTTGAGCATAAAATCTAACATTTGTGACCCTATCTACAGCTGGATAGTTGTTTGTTGTGATGTCAATATTCCATCTTTGGCCATCTCAGGGTTGTCTCCGATGTTGATGTGGCTTTTGGCTGTCTGTTTGGGCTGTCTCCAGGGTTTGACTACAGCCAACTCTGCTTTCACCTCAGGATTGTCTCTGAGTTTGATTTGATATCCCACGGGGCTGTGTCCGGGATTCGACTGTTGTTGTAATCTTTCGGTATTGTCTCCGGAGTGGGAAAAGACACTTTTGTCCTCTTACATTGGTTAGTAACAGAAAAATAAAATTTGAGTGTCTACAAACACATGTGACCCAATTACACTAAACTTGTGGAGGAAGCCCCCATGGAGACTTTATTATATAGATATGCATCTCTATTGCAAAGCCAGAGAGAAAGTTGGTGGTTATTTTAAAATTGTAAAACGGGAAAAAAATGTGACTACCCCAAAAGAGGTATACATCACCCATCTTGGGTCGCCAGATAAAAGGTACTGGATATAAATACAACTTAATTATACAACAGTCGTGTAAAATACGACTAAACATATGCTATGAGTTTTAATACAAATATTGTCATCTAGACAATATACAAACTTAATGGGGTCCTCATTACATTTATTATCACACTATTTCACAGAATAGTGAGGACTACTAATGCACCATCTAGGTCCATCACTCTGTTCCCCGACTAGTCCCTGCTACGTTCTTATTTCCTGAAGAGAACAGTGAAAGAAAGGGTGAGCTCAACTAGCCCAGTAAGAAATATTATGACTAAGATAGTTCAGAATAAATTATCATTAGCCTTCAACAATGTTAAACTGATAAAATATAATAGACAACAAGTTTAACTGCAGCGGATCAAATAATCCATTAGAAGAGTCAAGAAGGTATAAAATCTATTATCTTCTATGATTTAAAAAGTTTTTCATTAACTTTATCGCTGAGACTCATCTTAATAAATAAAATTGAATCATCCCTGCTCCACGGCCAAGGATATTCATGTAATCATCAATGGTCATGACTATACCGAATAATCCCTGGTCATAATCATACTAACAACTGTCCACCGATGAACTACAGGCCAATGAGGACTTTTACCACATCATTCGTCACATTACGGTCATGATTATACCGAATAATTCCTGGTCATAAGTCATCTATGGACGTAAGTCCAAAGATGACTTTCATCACAATATAAGCATGAGGATGATGACAATGACATAATAATTTAATAAAACAAGTTCAATAATAAATTTTAAAGATTTATAAATTAATTTATCCAGGAACCAATAACGTCCAATTTGTTAACATGATACTGCTTTGTAGAGTAAAATTCAAGAATGCTCGGAAAAATATTTTCATGAAAAGATACTGGATGAAGCGCAAATATCAATGATATTCCACTAATTTCATGGAGTATAGAAGCCAAAGCTTTAACCAACTGAGTATAATAGAATATATGAAACTGCAAATGGATTTTGCACCCGCCATGCGGTAATCCACGTAGACAGATCATTTCCACAATTTAATAAGGAATAAATACGAAGGGATCATTCACCATGCATGTGGTAATCCATATAGACAGATTATTCTAACAGAATAATAAAGAATGGAATAACATAAGGATTCACCATGCGTGCGATAGACTACACAGACAGGTTATTCACAACAGAATAATAAATAATGGAACCAGGTCCAGCATAAACGCACACACAGGATATTTCGACAGAATAATAAATAATGGAACCAAGTCTGGCGTAAACGCACAGATAGGATATTCCATCATAATAATAAATAATGGAACCAGGTCCGGCGTAAACGTACAGACAGGATGTTCTAACAGAATAATAAGGAATGGAATGATAGAAGAATTTCACCATGTATGCGGTACTTCACATAGACAGGTTATTCCAACATAATGATAAAGATTGGAATAACAGAAGAATTTCACCAAGTATAGAGTAGCCCGTGTATACAAGTTATTCCAACAGAATAATAAAGAATGGAATAACAGAAGGTCTCTTCATGAATAAGAAAGAAATAATACCCCTTACGAGTATAACAAATAATCTCCCTTACCTTAGAAGAAACTAGATATTGGAGTAGTGAAGTAGAATAAAACTTTTCTTCTTTCTCTCTATAGTTTTTCTCTCTAGAGTTTCAGTGAATTCATAAGAAATAATGAAGGAATGAGCTTCTATTTATAGGAGAATGGACTGAATAGTAACTAATTCATGAATGGTCCAGATTGATTTACTTTTAAACGGACGGTCTATATTGGTTTACTATTAAAACTTAAAGCAACGGTCCATACTGATTTACTATTAAAACTTTAAACCAGCGATCCATATTGATTCACTATTATAACTTTCCACCAGCGGTCCATATTGATTTACTATTATATCTTCAACCAACGGTCTGAAAAATTAGCACATCTCCTCATGGAATAATATTGTACCCAAAAATGATTTGGACCGAAAAAAAAATATATCTTACAGGTGAATAGTACCCCGTGAATATTAACTCGTGAATAGTAACTCGTGAATATTAACTCGTGAATAGTAACTCATTAATAAAAACTCGTGAATAGTAACTCATAAATAATAACTCGTGAATAGTAACTCATGAATAGTAACTCATGAATAGTACTCTGACACAAAAAGTGCCCCGAATACCCGATTGAACAATATAACCTCCAGACATCAATTATTATCGAAACAAATGTCGATTTCCTCTAACACAAATAATTCCAACACAATGGAACTTATTGAATTCATCTTTAATCAACACGAACTTATTCATCATTAATATTATAATTCACAATATTTAACAACTAGGTCGTTCTCAGGAAAGAGGGGTGTGACAACCCCAAAATAGGTCCATTCTATCCAACACATTCTGAGTCGCCAAATACATGGTACAGAAAACAACTACAACTTTATTACAACAATTGTCGTGCAAAATACAATAAAACATATGCTGTGAGTTTGGATACAAATATATACCAACTGTAACTCTGGACACCAACTTTGGATAGCATGTCACAATGACACCTTACATAAAGGTATAGTCAAAAATTGTTTTAGAAATTAGAATTTTTGGGAAGTGCTCAAGGAAACCTTCGTACATGGGAGGCCATGCTTCTAGGTTATGATAGATATCATATGGCCACAAAATTATCCTTGGTTGACCCAATAGACCCCAAAGAAAAATGAGAAGATTACTATCATATTCTTCCCAATGGTGAGTCTTCTCTTGACATATCATTATCTCCACTGTCTCTAATCGGGTATTATACTCCAAATAAACACCAAGATTATATACGTAGTGCTTGTAAATATACTCAACAAGTGGATGAGTACAACCCTGTCTTATGATGACACGAGGTTGTATGTCATTAGACATCTTGTATGATAGTGGCAAAACACCCTTCCAAGTTAAATTCACCTCACCCTCAACATCTATAGACCACCGTTCTATTCCCCTGTTATTCCCCGCTTGTCCCAACTACACTTTTATTACCTAAAAGGAATTGTGAAGCAAAAGGGTGAGCACAACTAGCTCAGTAAAGAATATCATGACTAAAGATAAATAAATTATCAATAGCCTTCTACAGTAATAAATCAGAGATTTAGAACATATGGTAGATGATAAAACTTTTTAACCATAGTTGCAGCGGAATGAGCAATCCATTAGAAGAATCAAATAGACCATAAAATCTATTATCTTCTCCATGTTAAAAGTCCATCAACAATGTTTTATCCCTATAACATTAATCAATAATTCATGTCCACAATCACGTGTATAACTCATAATCGTAATTGTAGTTCTAAATTCCTTTCCTCATCCAGGACAAAGTTAATTTTCATCACCTGAAACATCAAAGATCATGGTTATACCAAATCACAGTTCTTATTCATATTCATACTGATAAATTCATCTTTGCACTACGGCACCAAAGATATTCATCAACAGTTCATCTTTGCACTACTGGCCAAAGATATTCAACAATATGTCATCTTTGCACTACAGGCCAAAGATATTCATCAGTTGGTCATGTTCATCTTCGCACTATTGGCCAAAGATATTCATCTGAAATCATTCATATTTGTACTACAGGCCAAAGATATTCAATTATATCATCATTTAGGACTGAGGATGATGAAAAATATTTTAAGAAAACGAATCCTGTGAAACAAAATAATAAATATTAAGGATTTGTACTTCAGCTATTCCATGTCCAAAAATACCTCATAAATAATCAGAGTGGAGTAAAATTTAAGTATGATCAAAACATGGATACAATCAAAGCTAGTATCCATAATAGATATTTTGGACGAAAAACGAAAATTTAATTTTTTTGTGAATAGTGCCGTATTCGTGAATAGTGCCGTATAAGTGAATAGTAACTCCGACACCAAGAGATAGAAATTTCACAAAAAACATTATCATGCTTCGTGAATAGTAACTCATGAATAATAACCCCGACATAAAAAAGTTCCAAATTTGATAAAAATTCAAACCAATATTTCGGCATAATGATATTGAAGAAATAATATCATTTATGAAGAAAATAATTTCCCTTACCTCAAAAAGAAAAGTACTTCTGACTGGAATACTAGATATAGTGCTAAAAAAAACTTACACCGTATAGCAATACTCGAAGTACTAAAATACTCACAAACATACGCTCGATATATAGAGAGAGAAAGAGAGAGAAATCTTTAGTTTCTGGTGTGATTTTCAATTCTAACCTAAGCACCCTAATTATAGAAAAATGCTTAGAACACCAAAGCAGAAAATTTAATAAAGTAATAATATATATATATATATATATATATATATATATATATATATATTAAATTTTCACGCCAACCTTTGAATCATCCAATTCAGCATGTTTGTCAACCCATCGACAATACAAAAAATGTTTTTTATATTTAAAATATTTTAAACTCCAAAAAATTAATTATTTCGAAACTTTGGAACTTCAATAATTCATAATAAATAGCCCTTTTATTAGAAAATTCGAATCTCGCGAATTTTTATAGGAAATTCAATTCTCTACAACTTTAAAGAAGAAAGTTTTTCCAAATTCCAAATAGAAATTGACCTGAAATCCATAAACGGACGATTTTACAGGCTATAATCAAATTTCAGTCAAGAAATGGGTCCACCAACATGTTTAACATGTTTTAAACAACTTTTGTAATAAAAATACTCTTCCTCCTCATATACTCATATATCCCACGTTCATTGTAAAAATATCACCATTATTATATTATAATAATATAATAAAATATTATTTTATCAGAAAAGATAAAATATCGATTTTCAACAATTGTCACTTTAAAAATTTTCTCCATCTATATCCACATAAAATGAATATTTTTTTCATCATATAAATCAATAATTAATTATTCACAAATAATATTATAGAATCACAATAATGACAACCAGGCAGTTCCCAGGAAAGAGGGGGCTTTCCAATAAGAATTTCTCCTTACTGGCGCCCAATTAGGTGACCAAACCTCTCCTTAGACAGAACTTTCTAGACATTGCCAATAATGTTATCTAATAATATTATTCAGATAATATGAATTATTGTTTCGATAATGGAAAATACTGTGTAGTGATAATTATTAAAACAACAGTAATATAAAATATCAACGCAGCAATTATTGAATCAATAAAATAAAACATTGAACAGTAACTACTGTAACAATTATTGAGTAGTGCCTTCTTACGTAAGAATCAATAATTGGTGCAATACCGTGTGCTACTGTGCAACAATGCGTATTACTGTGTTTTAACCACCGAGTATTCTAAGAGTATTAACGGTAACAACTACGTCGTTATTTATAAAACTCAAATTTATCGTTTTCTTCATCCGACAGTTATCCATTATGGGGCCCATAAATGGTTGCGCCGTCGTACGAATATTCCCCAACAGAAAGAATATTCCACGACCAACCGAATATTCTCCGACATAAAGAATATTTTATAACCACTTGCATATTTTGAAAAAAAAAATCATATATCACCCTTAACTTTAACTTTTATCAATTTAACCATTTACTGAATTGTAACAATAAGAAAAATTGAATACTTTTATTTCATAAAATTCGGGGTCTTACAATCTCCCTTCGTTATGAAATTTCGTCCCCGAAATTTACGTACCTGGTATGTCAAAAAGTTAAGAATACCTTGCTTTCATTTCAGATTCTATCTCCCGGGTCATTATGATTTCTCCATTGCTCATCTCCCGTGATAACTTCATTTGGGTTCCTCACTTGTTGTGAAGTCATGACAACCGCTATCACTCGAACTACTCAGCTTTGACTTGTCTGGGGCTGCATTTGGCGTCATCACTATCGTTGGAACATACTTTTCTATAGGGCATATTCCTCCCTCAACTGCCTCTTCGTACTCCTGATTCATGATCTGAATCATCAATCTTCGATCCATATCAAATTCAGGTTGACCGCTCTGTACAGGGTAATTCAAAACTCGATGTTGGGTTCTCCCAATTGCTTTCCAAAAAGAGAAATTCATATCATCTATTTTAGTCTTCTTAGATCGGACATCTCTTTCCACAATATCCACGTATCGTGTGGCTTTTACCCATGCATCACTCATTCTTACTCGTTTAGTTTTTTCTTCTTTCAACTCAGATTCCATCTTTATCATCTTATACTCTACCAAAGAATGCTTCTGTTCAAGCATCACATATCGGGTAACACAAGCTTAAATTGTTGCATCCTTTTGTTCCACGATCGCCTGTCGTTCTTCAGCCTGCTCTTCTAACTCATGAATACGATTTTGAAATTCTACATTTTGATCATATAATACCTCTAATAAACTCTCCTCAGGTACCTCTTCTTCCTCACTCTCAGCTGTTACCTCTGCGACTAATCTCAGGTGCAACTATCAATTCTTCACTCACCACATGTATATCTCTAATTCCTTCTTCAGTCTAACATCACATTATCATGGTTAGTGATTAGAGGTATCCCCAGAGTCTCATTCACTCCATTGTTAGCATTCTCAGCTGTCATTCTCAAATACTGCCATAAAACAAGGGTTAATTAAGTAAATTAACGTATCACATAATATCCGTATATTATGACTGACCAATAATTAAGCTTAGGTAGGATACACTAGCGAAGGATTTACTCATCTCTCCCCTCCTAGTTATATTCCCCGATCTCCGCCAGAGACCATATCCCTAAGCTCTGATACCAAATGTGACAACCCCAAAATAGGTCCATTCCATCCAACCCATTCTGAGTCGCCAAATACATGGTACAAAAAATAATTACAACTTTATTACAACAATTATCGTGCAAAATACAACAACACATATACCGTGAGTTTGGATACAAATATATACCAACTGTAACTCTGGACACCAACTTTGGATAGCACGTCACAATGACACCTTACATAAAGTTATAGTCAAAAACTGTTTTAGAAATTAGAATCTTTGGAAAGTGCTCAAGGAAACCTTCGTACATGGGAGGCCATACTTCTAGGTTATGATAGATATCATATGGCCACAGAATTATCCTTGGCTAACCCAATAGACCCCAAAGAAAAACGAGAAGATTACTATCATATTGTTCTCAATGGTGAGTCTTCTCTTGATATATCATTATCTCCACTGTCTCTAATCGGGTATTATACTCCAAATAAATACCAAGATTATATAGGTAGCACTTATAAATATACTCAGCAAGTGGATGAGTACAACCCTGTCTTATGATGACACGAGATTGTATGTCATTAGACATCTTGTATGATAGTGGCAAAACACCCTTCCAAGTTAAATTCACCTCACCCTCAACATCTATAGACCACCGTTCTATTCTCCTGTTATTCCCCGCTTGTCCCAACTAAACTTTTATTACCTGAAAGGAATTGTGAAGCAAAAGGGTGAGCACAACTAGCTCAATAAAGAATATCATGACTAAAGATAAAATAAATTATCAATAGCCTTCAACAGTAATATATCAGAGATTTAGAACATATGGTAGATGATAAAACTTTTCAACCATAGTTGCAGCGGAATGAGCAATCCATTAGAAGAGTCAAATAGACCATAAAATCTATTAACTTCTCCATGTTAAAATTCCATCAACAATGTTTTATCCCTGTAACATTAATCAATAATTCATGTCCACACTCACGTGTATAACTCATAATCATAATTGTAGTTCTAAATTCCTTTCCTCATCCAGGACAAAGTTAATTTTCATCAGCTGAAACATCAAAGATCATGGTTATACCAAATCACAGTTCCTGTTCATAATCATACTGATAAATTCATCTTTGTACTACGGGCCAAAGATATTCATCAACAGTTCATCTTTGCATAACTGGCCAAAGATATTCAACAACATGTCATCTTTGCACTACAGGCCAAAGATATTCATCAGTTGGTCATGTTCATCTAAACACTTGTTCATCTTCGCACTACTGGCCAAAGATATTCATCAGAAATCATTCATCTTTGCACTACAGGCCAAAGATATTCAGTTATATCATCATTTAGGACTGAGGATGATGAAAAATATTTTAAGAAAACAAATCCAGTGAAACAAAATAATAAATATTAATGATTCGTAATTCATCTATTAAATGTCCAAAAATACCTCATAAATAATTATAGTGGAGTAAAATTCAAGAATGATCAAAATATGGATACAATCAAAGCTAGTATCCATAACAGATATTTTGGACGAAAAACAAAAATTTAATTTTTCTGTGAATAGTGCCGTATTCGTGAATAGTGCCGTATACGTGAATAGTAACTTCGACACCAAAAGATAGAAATTTCACAAAAAAAACATCATCATTCTTCGTGAATAGTACTCGTGAATAGTAACTCATGAATAGTAATCCCGACATGAAAAAGTTCTAAATTTGATAAAAATTCAAATCAATGTTTCGGCATAATGATATTGAAGAAATAATTTCATTTATGAAAAAAATAATCTCCCTTGCCTCAGAAAGAATAGTACTTCTGACTGGAATACTAGATATAGTGCTAAAAGAACTTGCACCGTATAGCAATACTCAAAGTACTAAAATACTCACAAAAATACGCTCGATATATAAAGAGATAAAGAGAGAGAAATCTATAGTTTCTGGTGTAATTTTCAATTCTAACCTAAGCACCCTATTTATAGAAAAATGCTTAGAACACCAAAGCAGAAAATTTAATAAATTAATAATATATATATATATATATATATATATATATATATATATATATATATATATTAAATTTTCACGCCAACCTTTGAATCATCTAATTCAGCATGTTTGACAACCCACCAACAATACAAAAAACGTTTTTTATATTTAAAATATTTTAAACTCCAAAAAATCAATTATTTCGGAACTTCAGAACTTCAATAATTCATAATAAATAGCCCTTCTATCAGAAAATTTGAATCTCTCGACTTCTTATAAGAAATTCAATTGTCTACAACTTTGCAGAAGAAAGCGTTTTCAAATTCCAAATAGAAATTGACCAAAATCCATAAACGGACGATTTTATAAGCTATAATCAAATTTCAGTCAAGAAATGGGTCCACCAACATGTTTAACATGTTTTAAACAACTTTTGCAAAAAAATACTCTTCCTCTCCATATACTCATATATCCTACATTCATTGTAAAAATATCACCATTATTATATTATAATAATATAATAAAATATTATTTTATCAGAAAAGATAAAATATCGATTTTCAACAATTGTCACTTTAAAAATTTAATCCATCTATATCCACATAAAATGAATATTTTCCTCATCATATAAATCAATAATTAATTATTCATAAATAATATTATAGAATCACAATAATGACAACCAGGCAGTTCCCAGGAAATAGGGGGCTTTCCAATAAGAATTTCTCCTTACTGGCGCCCAATTAGGTGACCAAACCTCTCCTTAGACAAAACTTTCTAGACATTACCAATAATGTTATCTAATAATATTATTCAGATAATATGAATTATTACTTCGATAATGGAAAATACTGTGTAGTGACAATTATTAAAACAACAGTAATATAAAATATCAACGCAACAATTATTGAATCAATAAAATAAAACACTGGACAGTAACTACTGTAAAAATTATTAAGTAGTGCCTTCTTACGTAAGAATCAATAATTGGTGCAATACCGTGTGCTACTGTGCAACAACGCGTATTATTGTGTTTTAACCAACGAGTATTCCAAGAGTATTAACGGTAACAACTACGTCGTTATTTATAAAACTCAAATTTGTCGTTTTCTTCATCCGACAGTTATCCATTATGGGGCCCACAAATGGTTGCGCCGTCGTACGAATATTCCCCAACAGAAAGAATATTCCACGACCAAACGAATATTATCTGACTGAAAGAATATTTTATAACCACTTGCATATTTTGAAGAAAAAAAATTCATATATCACCCTTAACTTTAACTTTTATCAATTTAACCATTTACTGAATTGTAATTATAAGAAAAATTGAATGCTTTTATTTCATAAAATTCGGGGTCTTACAAGGTGGCTTTCCGATAAGGATTTCTCCTTATTGGCGCGCAATTAGGTGACCAAACCTCTCCTTGACAGAACTTCTAGACATTGTTAATATTGCAAATAATAATATGAATAACTTTGTCGTCTCAATTATTGATTTAATAATATATCATATTATGTGGATGATACTGTAACAATAATTGAATCAATAATATGAGAGATATGATGTAGCAATTACTGTAGTAATAATTGAGTATAACTGAGTGACTTCTCACGCAAGCATCAATAATCAATACCGTGTGCTACTATGCAACCACGCGTATTATTTTACTTTTACTACCGGGTAGTTCAACGGTTTTAACGGTAACACCTCGGCCGTTATTTTTATAGAAAGATAATTTTGTCGTTTTCTAACTACGACAATACTTCCGTTGTGGGGTCCACCAATGATTGCGTCGTCGTACAAATGTTCCCAGTTTAAATCAAATATTCCCCGACCAATCGAATATTATATAACCACTTGCTTACTTTGTAAAATTTGTAAATATTACCCACAACTATAACATTATATCAAATCCACACCATAATATCCAAAAATATATTTCAAGAAAAATATATATTTATTCATAAAATCTGGGGTCTCACAATCTCCCCTTCTTATGAAATTTCGCTCTCGAAATTTACGTACATACCTAGTATGCCGAAGAGGTGAGGATACCTTTACTTCATTTCAGATTCTAATTCTTGAGATATAACCTTTGAGTGTTGAATACGATCCTTCTTATCCAAGATTTTAACACGTATCTCCTCATACGTTAAATCTTCTGCTTTATCGTTTAGTTCTAATTTAATAATGTGGTTCGGGTCATCCATATATTTACGTAACATCGATCCGTGAAAAACTTTATGAACACGCGACATACTTGGCGGTAAAATGAGTCTATAGGCCATAGTTCCTACTCGATCTAGGATTTCAAATTGACCAATAAAATCGAGGGTTGAGATTTTCTCTCTTCATCAACTCTTGCTTCTAGAATAACGCACTCATTGAACCTTTTTCTTCTCATTCATCAGCTCTGGGTGTGTAGCTTGGGCGGCCTTTAACTTTATCGATTAAAGTCGATTATACTCGTATATTCGTTATCTTCACGTGGGTCCCTAGAAGTCTTTAACTCTATCTTCATCATTTGTAAGTTATACGAAATGGGTCTTTATGTTAACAACATCGCACTCGTAAACTGCATACGATCTTCTACTCAACTGCGTCAGCTACCACGTTCGCTTTTCCACGATGATATTGAATGGTACGATCGTAATCTTCAACAGCTCAAGCCAACGTCTTTGGCACATGTTACGTTCATTTTAGGTGAAGAAATATATTTGAGGGTCTTAGAAATGGGTTTTGTACTGGGGTCAATTCAAAATTCGATTTCACGCTCTAGGGGTAGGCTAAGAAGTCTTCCAGAATACGTCTGGAAATTTATTAACAATAGAAATATCATTCAAAACTGTGACCCTCATCCAAGACTTAGGATAGTACAGTCACATTGTTACCTATCAACTTGCCATCGTCATTCACGACGTCACCTACAGAAAGTCTTGGCTTCGGTGTATTCCACACAAAGAACTCAACAACGAAAGGACCGGGGCTCTTTACTTATGGCTTGATATGACAATGATTGACTTTAGTGGTTTGGTTGCTTGAATTCGCATAACAGGTTGGTTAGGAATATGAAAGCTAAAAACCTTACGAAAAGCATGATGAGTAGTTAACAAATCGATTTCTAAAATCTCATCAAAGGCAAGTATTTTCAAAGACATAAGATTTGACAGGTAACGTGAAAGTGTCAATTTGAATTAAACAAGATTTATAAATAGTGGAGGTAACGAAGGTTTCTCCCAACTGAGTTTCAACAGATAAATCAAAATTTAACTTCTCCGGAGTTAAATTCAAACATTGAACACAACTAGGTGAAATAAAAGAGTGAGTAGAATCGGTATCTAACACAGTATAGACCTCGCAAGAATTTATGATTAACTTACCCGTGATAATTTTATTCAGGTTCCTCGTAAAAAACTGCTCTCTCTTAAACTACCGACTTTGGCTTGTCTGGGACATCCTTTGGCATCACTATCCCAGCTGGACTTGACTTCACCATACGACAAAATCGAGCTAGGTGACCTTCTCTTTCGCAATTAAAACACGATTTGGATTGCTGCGTACAGTTTGGACGGATGTGTCCCACCTGTCCGCATTTGAAACATACGACCGGAGGTCGTTCTTCTTCCTTTGAAACGGGTGTTGGTGCTACTGTCTTTCCATCATTATTGAACATTCTCTTCTTGAAATTTCCACTTCTATTATCTTAGCCATGATTACCACCGAAGTGGTTACCATTCTTGGCATGATAATTTCCCCCACGATGGTTATCATTGTTCCGATGACCGTTGCCACCGGTACGATAATTATCGTGTTGTTGGTCGTTTCTTTTTGGTTGTGTTGACTCAATATCGCGCTCCAATAACTGAGCCTTATTCACAACATCTGAATATAAACAAAGTTTGCTGAGAAATGAGGTACTGACGTATATTAGGTTTCAAACCTCTTAGAAACATTCGCGTCATTCGCTCCTCATTATCGACCAAGTAGGACGCAAACCGATACAACTCGGCAAACTTAGCTTCGTACTGCGCCACGGTCATATTGTTCTGCTCCAACTTGATGAATTCCACCTCCTTCATGTGACGAATACTTTCGGGAAAGTACTTGTCATTGAACAACTCTTGGAACTTCTCCCAAGACATCTTGAGTGCGTCAGGCTAGGGTACGTTTTACAAATTCCCACCAGTGATCTGCCTCTTCACGCAACATAAAGGTGGCAAAGGGAACCTTTTGCTCCTCGGAGCATCCCAAGACATCAAATATCTTGGTGATCTGCTTTAACCACGTCTCTGCCTTAAGTGGTTCTGGCTTTTCCAAAAACACTGGTGGTCCCAGCTCCTTGAACTGCTTAGCGGTGACCAACCATGGGTTGCCATTATTTCTACCTATATTTTGAACAGGAGTCTCTATTACCTGATGTTGCATGAATAGCATAAAGCCTCTGAACATTCCATCGTTCATCATCTGGTCAGTGTTGTTGTTTATCTTAGGATTGTCGCCTTCCTGATGCACATTATCCTGATTATTGATCTATGGAGACTCAACGGTCTCCTGTGCTCCATTGATGTTCTCAACATTCTCGGATGCCATTTTTCAATACTGCCACAAAACAAAGGTTAATTAATATATCACATATTATCCTTATACTCAGACCAACCAGTTAAATATCAAATAAACTTAGGTAGGTCATACTAGCGAAGGAATTCCCCGTCTCTCCCCTTCTAGTTCTTGTCTCACATCTCAGTCAGGGATTATATCCCTAAGCTTTGATACCAACTGTGACGCGCCCAAAACAGGTATACATCACCCATCTTGAGTTGCCAGATACAAGGTAATGAATATAAATACAACTTAATTATACAACAGTCGTGTAAAATACGACTAAACATATGTTGTGAGTTTTAATACAAATATTGTCATCAAGACAATATATAAACTCAATGGGGTCCTCATTACATTTATTATCATTACTATTTCACAGAATAGTGAGGACTACTAATGAACCATCTAGACCATTACTCTGTTCCCCGACTAGTCCCTGCTACGTTCTCATTTCTTGAAGAGAATAGTTAAAAAAGGGTGAGCTCAACTAGCCCAGTAAGAAATATTATGACTAAGATAATGCAGAATAAATTATCATTAGCCTTCAACAATGTTAAACTGATAGAATATAATAGACAACAAGTTTAACTGCAGCGGATCAAGTAATCCATTAGAAGAGTCAAGTAAGGTATAAAATCTACTATCTTCTATGATTTAAAAAGTTTTTCATCAACTTTATCGTTGAGACTCATCTTAATAAATAAAATCGAATCATCCCTTCTCCACGACCAAGGATATTCATGTAATCATCAATGGTCATGACTATACCGAATAATCCCTGGTCATAATCATACCAACAACTGTCCATCAATGAACTACAGGCCAATGAGGACTTTTACCACATGATTCATCACATTACGGTCATGATAATACCGAATAATCCCTGGTCATAATCATACCAATTCCATCTATGCACGTAAGCCAAAGATGACTTTCATCACAATATAAGCATGATGATGATGACAATGACATAATAATTCAATAAAACAAGTTCAACAATAAATTTTAAAGATTTATAAATTAATTTATCCAGGAACCAATAACGTCCAATTTGTCAACATGATACTACTTTGTAGAGTAAAATTCAAGAATGCTCAGAAGAATATTTCCATGAAAAGATACTTGATGAAGCGCAAATATCAATGATATTCCACTAATTTCATGGAGTATAGAAGCCAAAGCATTAACCAATTGAGTATAATAGAATATATGAAATTGCAAATGGATTTTCGCCCGCCATTCGGTAATCCACGTAGACAGATCATTTTCACAATTTAATAAGGAATGAATACGAAGGATCATTCACCATGCATGTGGAAATCTACATAGATAGGTTATTCTAATTGAATAATAATGATTGGAATAACAGAAGGATTCACCATGCGCGCTATAGACTACATAGACAGGTTATTCCCAACAGAATAATAAATAATGGAACTAGGTCTGACATAAACGCACAGACAGGATATTTTGACAGAATAATAAATAATGGAACCAGGTCTGGCGTAAACGCACAGCTATGATATTCTGACAGAATAATAAATAATGGAACCAGGTCCGGCGTAAACGCACAGACAGGATGTTCCAACAGAATAATAAAGAATAGAATGACAGAAGAATTTCACCATGTATGCGGTACTTCACATAGACAGGTTATTCCAATATAATGATAAAGAATGGAATAACAGAAGAATTTCACCAAGTATAGGGTAGCCCGCATATACAGGTTATTCCAACAAAATAATAAAGAATGGAATAACAGAAGAATTTCACCAAGTATAGGGTAGCCCGCATATACAGGTTATTCCAACAAAATAATAAAGAATGGAATAACAGAAGTTCTCTTCATGAATAAGAAAGAAATAATACCCTTTACGAGTACAACAAATAATCTCCCTTACCTTAGAAGAAACTAGATATTGGAGTAGTGAAGTAGCATAATATTTTTCTTCTTTCTCTCTATAGTTTCTCTCTCTAGAGTTTCAGTGAATTCGTAAGAAATAATGAAGGAATGAGCTTTTATTTATAGGAGAATGGACTGAATAGTAACTAATTCATGAACGATCCATATTGATTTACTTTTAAACGGACGGTCCATATTAGTTTACTATTAAAACTTAAAGCAACGGTCCATACTGATTTACTATTAAAACTTTAAACCAGCGATCCATATTAATTCACTATTATAAGTTTCCACCAGCGATCCATATTGATTTACTATTATATCTTCAACCAACGGTCTGAAAAATTAGCACATCTCCTCATGGAATAATATTGTACCCAAAACTGATTTGGACCGAAAATAAATATATCTTACGGGTGAATAGTATACTGTGAATAGTAACTCGTGAATAGTAACTCATGAATAATAACACGTGAATACTAACTCGTGAATAGTAACTTGTGAATAGTAACTCCTGAATAATAATTCATGAATAATAACTCAAGAATAGTAACTTGTGAATAGTAACTCATGGATAGTACTCCGACAAGAAAAGTGCCCCCGAATACCCGATTAAACAATATAACCTCCAGACATCAATTATTATCGAAACAAATGTCGATTTCCACTAACACAAATAATTCCAACACAATGGAACTTATAAAATTCATCTTTAATCAAAACAAAATTATTCATCATTAATATTATAATCCAAAATATTTAACAACCAGGTCGTTCTCAGGAAAGAGGGGGCCTTCCGATAAGGATTTCTCCTTATTGGAGCGCAATTAGGTGACTAAACCTCTCCTTGACAGAACTTCTAGACATTGTTAATATTGCAAATAATAATATGAATAACTTTGCCGTCTCAATTATTGATTTAATAATATATCATATTATGCAGATGATACTGTAACAATAATTGAATCAATAATATGAGAGATATGATGCAGCAATTACTGTAGCAATAATTGAGTATAACTGAATGACTTCTCACGTAAGCATCAATAATCAATACCGTGTGTTACTATGCAACCACGCGTATTACTGTACTTTTACTACCAGGTAGTTCAAAAGTTTTAACGGTAACACCTCCGCCAGTTATTTTTATAGAAAGATAATTTTGTCGTTTTCTAACTACGGACAATACTTCCGTTGTGGGATCCACCAATGATTGTGTCGTCGTACAAATGTTCCTCGTAAAACTCCAACTTTTTGAATAAAGATGAATTTTCTATAAATATTATTTTTGAATATTATGGAATAAAATTGATATAATAGTTGTGGGTAATATTTATAAATTTTGCAAAATACGCAAGTTGTTATATAATATTCGATTTGTCGGGAAATATTCGTTTTAATAGGGAATATTAGTACAACGGCACAATCATTGGTGGACCCCACAACAGAATTATTATCGGATTGAGAAAACGACAAAAATACTTTATGAAAATAACGGCGGAAGTTTAATCGTTAACTGTTGAAACACCTGATGTTAAAAGTACAGTAATACGCGTGGTTGCATAGTAGCACACGGTATTGATTATTGATGACTTACGTGATAAGTCACTCAGTTTTGTTGGCATTATTAATGTAATAATACAGAAAATCTTTTTATATAAAACAGAATACTTTTATTAAGCTATTCTATAAATAGAATATATTATATTCTATTATGCATAGTGTTGCATAGTGTCTGCATAGTGTTTTGTATAGTAAAATCTTTTTATATAAAACAAAATACTTTTATAAAGCTATCTGTTTTATTAAATAATAATTAGAATATATTATATTTTATTATGAATAGTGTTTGTATAGTGCCTGCATAGTGTTTGTATAGTAAAATCTTTTATAAAGTTATTTGTTTTATTAGATTATAAATAGAATATATTATATTTTATTTAAAAGATTTTGCTTTAAATATTGACCGTCAGATTAAAGTAAATCAATCTGGATCGTTCATGTGTTAGTTACTATGCAGACCATTTTCTATAAATAGAAGCTCATTCCTTCATTATTTTCTTACGAATTCACTGAAACTCTAGAGAGAGAAAATTATAGAGAGAAAGAAGAAAAGATTTCTGCTACTTAACTACTCTTATATTCAGTTCTTTTACGGTAAGGGGTGTTACTCTTTCTTATTCATGAAGAGAATTATTGTTATTCCATTGCTTATTATTCTGTTGGAATAACCTGTATACGCGGTCTACCCTATACTTGGTGACATTCTTCTATTATTCCTTCTTTACTATTCTGTTGGAATATTCTGTAATTGCATTTTACGCCGGACCTGATTCCGTCTTTATTATTCTGTTGGAATATCCTATCAGTTGTTTTACGTCGGACCTGATTTCGTCTTTATTATTATTCTGTTGGAATATCCTGTCTATGCGTTTTACGCCAGACCTGATTCCGTCCTTATTAGTATTCTGTTGGAATAACCTGTCTATGCGAAGTACCGCATACATGGTAATTTCTGTTGTTATTCCATTCTTTATTATTCTATTAGAACATCATGTCGGTCAGAATTTCGCCTGACCTGGTTTCGTTATTTAGTATTCTGTTGGAATAATCTGTCTATACAAAGTGTCGCATGCATGGTGATTTCTTTTGTTATTCCATTCTTTATTATACTCAGTTGGTTAAAGTTTTGACTTCTATACTCCATGAAATTAGTAGAATATCCTTGATATTTGCGCTTCATCCAGTATCTTTTCATGGAAAAATTCTTCTGATCATTCTTGAATTTTACTCTACAAAGCAGTATCATGTTGACAATTTGGACATTAGTAGATCTTGGACAAATTAATTCTTGAAGTTGTTTTATTGAATTCTTATATCATTGTCATCATCCTCATGTTTATATTATGTTGAAAGTCATCTGTATCCTGTAGTGCATAAATGGACTTGGTATGATTATGACCAGGGATTATTCGGTGTAATCATGACCGTAATGTTACAAATGATGTGGTAAAAGTTCTCATTGGCCTGTAGTGCATTGATGGACAGTTGTTGGCATGATCATGACCATTAATGAATACACAATTATTCTTGGCCCGTAGTGCATGGATAATTGTGGTCGTGATACTAAAGAATATCCTTGGCAGTAGTGCAGGGGTGATTCGATGATGTGGAATATTTATTAAGATGAGTCTCAGCGATAACAGTGATGAAAAACCTTTTTAATCATAAAAGATAGTAGATTTTATTTTCTACTTGACTCTTTTAATGGATTGCTTGTTCCGCTGCAGTTAAACTTGATGTCTATTATATTTTATCAGTTTAACATTGTTGAAGACTAATGATAATTTATTCTTCATTATCTTAGTCATAATATTTCTTACTGGGCTAGTTGAGCTCACCCTTTCTTTCATTGTTCTCTTCAGGAAATGAGAATATAGCCGGGACGAGTCGGGGAACGGAGTGATGGTCCAGAGGATAGCATTAGTAGTCCTCATTATTCTTTGAAATAGTGTGATAATAATTGAAATGAGGACTCCTTTTGAGTTTGTATAATCTCTCGTAGATAATATTTGTATTCAAACTCACAGTTTATGTTTTGTCATATTGTACACGATAGTTGTATTAGTAAGTTGTATTTGAATTCTGTACCATGTATCTGGCGACCCAAGATGGGTGATGTATACCTAATTTTGGGGGCGTCACAATCCCTGTTTAAAACGAATATTCCCCGACCAATCGAATATTATATAACCACTTGCTTACTTTGCAAAATTTGTAAATATTACCCACAACTATAACATTATATCAAATCCACACCATAATATTCAAAAATATATTTCAAGAAAATTATATATTTATTCATAAAATCTGGGGTCTCACAAAAAAAGTCGATGGTTATTTTAGTGTTGAGACTTTTCGTTTTTACCCGTGAAATTTGGTTATATTAATTTACTTATCTAAACAAATGGGGGCTAGAGTATGATTTTGCAGTTTTCTATCCACCTTCCCACGTTTCTTGTTCTTTTTTGCATATAATCGATTGTAGACCTGACAAAAAATAGGTCTGGGTTGGTTTTGGATAAAATAAAATAGGTTTGGGTTAGTTTTGAAACCAAAACCATATTACCTATATTTAATATGAGTTATATGGTTTGGATTTAAATAGGTTATGAGTCGAATCCAGGTTGACCTAATTTTTCAAATTATAGTTTCACTAAAATCTTAATTTTTGTTCGACCTGCGGCCAGGCCCAGTGGGTGCCGCCGCCTCAAAGTTTGTTCCCTCGATTGCTTGCGTTGTCTGCTGAAACTTCTGTATCTTGCAATCCGAGAATCCTATAGAAGTGTACTATACCATTTCAAAAAGCTCTCTTTGAGAGCTACACAATGACATAGGGCTTGGCCTTCTCCAAATCCAGGAAGATGGGTCCATGACCAGAATAACATCTTCAAGTCTCCATAGGTAGTCTGTTGAGCTGTCTTGCGCAGTTTGCACTCAGGGTTGTTGCGATGGCTCTTTGTGACCCTATCTACTGCTAGATAATTGTTTGTTGTGATGTCAATATTCCATCTTTGGTCATCACATCTTAAATTCTGCTATACTAAAAGAGTCTTATTTTAATTTTTTAGACTCAAGTTTGAAACTAAATTTTTTAATTGATGTGACTAATTTGAGTAGTAAAAACATTAATTTTGTAAAATTTACATAAATAATTATTATGTTAATTAAAAGTAATGAAATTATTGAGAATTTTATAACAATAATCTATAAATATTATTTTTTTTGGAGTGTATATATAATTAGTAAATATTATTTTTTTAGGGAGGGTATATCTTGTAGAACCTAAATTTACTTCTTCAATCAATATTCTCTTGGTGGATCACCTTTAGAACACTTCAAATATTAAGTAGCTTGTGTTTGATCTGAGGAATTAGAGAAGCAACGAAGGAGTAATGGATTAAAACTTGAAGATCATAGCAAATAGTTGTATCATCTTCATAAGGTATATCTTTTATCCTTCCTTAATTAATAATATCGCATATGGTAATTCCTGGGATTGCAAATAAAATTTAAATTTTATTTATGTCATGCTTCTGCTTTATTACAATATAATTGTATGTTCTTGTTTCTACAAACTAATACTGCCTTGACCCGACCCGTTTATACTTAGTCCGGATCATTAGTCAGGTCTGATAATTATGATCAAAACAACTTACAAAGTCCCTAACAAATCTAATTCTTTTCAAATTGGGTGGTTTACAACATAGAAGACTCAGTTGATCGTTCATGAATTGAGAAAAAAATATCTATCTTATATGTATGGATATATGTTGAAGCTGCAATTCATACCCATTTTAGGATTGTTGACCAACAAATACTCCTTCCATTTCAAAATTAAATATAAATTCATAAAACGACAACTTTTAAGAATAATTATATGTTCTCATATATAACCTCAATATTCGCTAGAAATTCAACCTATAATAGTTTGATATTGAGAATAATAGTAAAAAATAATTACAAATTAGGAATAAATTATCACTTTATAGTCTTAAAATAGAATTTTTGTACATATAATATGTTCATTTAATTTTAAAATTTATAATGTTTGATATAAGTTTGTGAAGAATGAATTAAATTGATTGAATGGATAAACAAGTAAAATAAATTTATATATATATATATATATATATATATATATATATATATATATATATATGAAAAAGCTCACGGGTCCCGGTCTCGCTTCCTTTTTAGATCATGAGTGTAAGACCCCAAATTTTTATGAATAAAGATTTAATTTTCTCTAAATATTATTTTGAATAATAAGGTGTTGATTTGATATAATGTTACAGTTATGGGTGATATGTGCAAATTTTGCAAAGTAAGTAAGTTGTCATAAAATATTCGTTTGGTCAGAGAATATTCTTTTTGTCGGGGAATATTCGTACGATGGCGCAATTATTGGTGGACCACATAACGGAATAACTGTCGGATATAGAAAGCGACAAAAATAACATTTTTATAAAAAATAACGGTAAAACTTTTACCGTTAGCTATTGAAATACCCGGTGATAAAGGTACAGTAATACGTGTTGTTACACAGTAGCACACGGTATTGCACAGTATATCTGATTATAGATTCTTATGTAAGAAGACACCCAGTATTCAATAATTGCCACATTAGTTGTTGTATAGTATCTCATATCATTGATTCAATAATTATTACAGTAACATCTGTATAATATTTTATATTATTTGAATAATATTATTAGTTAGCATTATTGGCAATGTCTATAAAGTTCTATCGATGAAATGGGTTAGGTTATATAATTGTGCGCCAATAAAGATAAATTCGTATCGGAAAGTCCCCTCTCTTCTAGGAATGATCTGGTTGTCAATATTGTGAGCTTATAATATTAATTGTGAATAATTATTATGTGGTGAATATTGGTTCAATTTTGATATAAATGAAGGAATTTAGCATGAAACATTTATTAAAAGTTTGACATATTTTTCTATGGAATCACAATTATCTTCTCTGATAAAATATTCATTCAAATATATTATTATAATATTACATTATAATAGTATATTGTGATAATATAATAATACAATTTTTATAATTTAAATAGTAATATTATTATTATAATATATAATTTTCAGCATGTGAATAAAAGAGGAGTGAGTGTTAACATTTTAATTTTGAATTCTTTCTTTTCAAAAATTTTGTGCATATATTCTTTCCTAATTGGTGACAAAACCATCTCCTGTAATTCTTTTATTTTCCTAAATTTAGTGGGCCCTCAACCATTAGAAAATGAGAGGTTAGGACAGAGAAAGAAAGAAAGTCAGGCAGAGGAAAGTTAGGCAGGGAGTTAGGTAGCCTTGTTTAATTTTTCCTCTGAATGACACTATAAGAAGGGGGGTAACCCTCCATCCTAAACACACTAAAAATTGCAAGCGTTCATACTGTAATATTGTGAGTATTTCTTTTGAGTATAAGATACTTTGAGTATAGCTTTTAGTGCAAGATTTTCTCAGGGTAATATCCGTTATACCAATCAGATCTAGTTTTCTACTAAGGTAAAAGATGTTATTTTATTTCAATACTCGTAAGAGATATCATTTTCTTTCATACTCCATATTATGTAAATGATATTATTTCATTTCATATTCCTAAATTTAAACTTACTAGTGGTAAGTATTGCTTCTAGAATTCCTGAAATGATTAGAAATTCCTTAAGGTTTGCACTTTATCTAATATTATTTCACTGGAATATTGGTATGAACTTTCTTATAAATTTTAATCTTTTCATGTCGGGGTACAATTCATGAACACTATTCATATGATACTATTCTTGAGTACTATTCACAACATAATTTAATTTTCTTTTCTGTCCAAATTATTTTTGATACATGAATATTATTCTTGAATTTTACTCCACAATTAGTTATCATGTTGACAATTTGAACATTCTTGAACTCGGGATAAATTGAATTATAAATATCAAATATTTATCCTTGATCTCACTTGATTGATTCTTTATATCATTGTCATTATCTACATACTAATATTGTGGTGAAAGTCTTCTTTGGCCCGTAGTGCAAAGATGGACTATTGATTGGTATGATTATGACCAGGAATTGTGTATTGGTATAATCATGACCTTTAATTTTATAGATAAAGATTTGTAGTGAAAGTATTCTTTGGCCCGTAGTGCATAAATGGACAGATGTTTGACATGATCATGACCACTGGTGATGTAAACGATTATCTTTGGCCCGTAGTGCATAAATAATTCTTTGATTGAAAATAATTATTGATTGGTGTTACACGAATACAATATTGATGATGTACTTTTAAATCATAGAAGATAGTAGATATCATGCTCTACTTAACTCTTCTAATGGATTGTTATTTTTGCTACAGTTGTTGATCTAAAACTTGTTGTCTATTGTATTCTATCAGATTTTTCCATGTTGAGGACTATTGATAATTTGTTTTACATTATCTTAGTCATAATATTCTTTACTGGTTAGTTGAGCTCACTCTTTTCCTTTTGGTTATATTGTTTTTCTCAAGAGGTGAGAATGTAAATGGGACTAGTCGAGGAGTGTAGTAATGGTCCAGGATGGTTATTATAGTATTCCTCACTATTTTATAAAATAGTGTGACAATATTTATGAGGACTTTATGTAAGACCCCAACTTATTATAAATAAAATTGAATTTTCTCTATTTATTATCTTGAAATAATATGGAGTTAATTTGATATAATACTTTGGTTATGGGTGAAATGTGCAAATTTTGCAAAATAAGTAAGTAGTTATAAAATATTCATTGTGTCGGGGAATATTCGTTTGGTCGTGGAATATTCTTTCTATCAGGGAATATTCGTACAACGGCGCAGCCATTTGTGGGCCCCATAATGGATAACTGTCAGATGAAGAAAATGAAAAAGTTTGAGTTTTATAAATAACGGCGTAATTGTTAACAGTTAACACTGTTGGAATACCTGGTGGTTAAAATACAGTAATACGCGTGGTTGCACAGTAGAACACGGTATTGCACAGTATTAATGAATTATTGATCCTTACGTAAGAAGGCACTACTCAATAATTATTATAGTAGTTACTGTTTAATATTTTATTTTATTGATTCAATAATTATTGTGTTGATATTTTATATTATTGTTGTTTCAATAATTGTCACATGCACAGTATTTCCCATTATCAGATAAATAATTCATATTATTTGAATAATATTATTAGATAACATTATTGGTAATGTCTAGAAAGTTCTGTCAAGGAGAGGTTTGCTCACCTAATTGCGCACCAGTAAGGAGAAATCCTTTTTGGAAAGCCCCCTCTTTCTTGGGAACATCCTGGTTGTCACAAATGTGATTCTGTAATATTAATTGTGAATAATTAATTATTGATTCATATGATAAGAAAATATTTATTTTATGTGGATATAAATATTGGATATATTTATTATGGTTAAAAATGAAGGAGTTAATGTTGAGGTGTTTTATCAATATTTTTATCGGAATGGAGGTATTAAAAATTAAACCAGTGTTTTTAAGATATATTGCGTGAGTTATAATTTTTAATCTGATTGTTGGATCGTTGTGATTTTTGGATATGTTATACATATATAAGCTGAGTATATGTCCACAAATTTTGAACCGTTAAAAATGAACGTATAATTTGTTATAATTTTTAAGAGGTGACTGGTTCAGAAATTGTTGAAGTTTCGGAATTTATTATTTTGGTGGAAAATTCTAGAATTGGTGGGCCCCACTTTTGGTTGGTGAAAAATGTGCCGAAATTTTTATTCAAATGTGGTGGGTGGGAATGGTAACAGGTAAAGCCATCAGGTTGCAGGTCAAGTCTATTTCGACGTGCTAACATTTTCCTATAAATAGAGGGCTAAGTTAGAATTAAAAATCACAACAGAAACAAGTTTTTTCTCTTTCTCTCTCTATATTATTGAGCGTATTTTATGAGTATTTTGATACTTTTAGAGTTTCTATTCAGAACAAGTTTCATTCAGCCTTATATCCGATATTCCGAGCAAAAGTATTGTTCGTTTCAGGTAAAGGATGTTATTTCTTCTTAAATGATATTATTTTCTTCAATATAATTATGCCGAAATATTGGTTTGAACTTTTTATCAAATTTGGAACTTTTTGTGTCGGGGTTACTATTCACGTATATGGCAAAATTCACGTATACGACACTATTCACGAATACGACACTATTTACCTAAAAATGAAATTTTCTCCCTTTTGTCCAAGATGTCTATTATGGTTACTATCTTTGATTGTATCCATATTTTAATCTTTATTCTTGAATTTTGCTTCAAAATTTGTTATTATGGAGTATTATTGATCTTGGATAAACTGTAATACGAATATCTAATATTTGTTATTTTGTTTCACTAGATTCGTTCCTTTAAAATATTTTTCATCATCCGCAGTCCTAAATGATGATATTACTAAATATCTTTGGCCTATAGTGCAAAGATGAATGATTACCTAATGAATATCTTTGGCCCGTAGTGCAAAGATGAACAGGTGTTGAGATGAACATGACCAACTGGTGATACAAATGAATATCTTTGGCCTGTAGTACAAAGATGAATATTTGATTAAAGATGTATATTGATTGTTGTTACATAGATAAAATATTGATGATGGACTTTTAAATCTTAGAAGATAGTAGAATTCTTTCTCTACTTGACTCTTCTAATGGATTTTTATTTTCAATGCAGTTGTTGATCTAAACTTGTTGTCTATTATATTTTATCAGATTTTTCCCTGTTGAAGACTAATGGTAAATTGTTGTATATTATCTTAGTCATAATATTCTTTACTGGGCTAGTTGAGCTCACCATTTTCCTTTTAGTTCTATTTTTCTTCTCAGGAGATGAGAACATAGCAGGATCTAGTCGGGGTATGGAGTGATGGTTCTAGAAAGATGTTTTAACAGTCCTCACTATTTCTAAAAAATAGTGTTTGAATAATTGTAATGATGACTTATTTGTGTGTGGATATTGTCTAGAAGACAATATTTGTATTTAAACTCACAGTATGTGTTGTTGTATTTTGCACGACAATTGTATTATTGAAGTTATAGTTTGCTTTCTGTACCATGTATTTGGCGACTCAGAATGGGTGTTGTATACCTATTTTGGGGGCGTCACAGTTGGTATCAAAGCTTAGGGATATGGTCTCTGGCGGAGATCGGGGAATAGAACTAGGAGGGGAGAGATGAGTAAATCTTTCGCTAGTGTGTCCTAACTAAGCTTATTTGTTGGTCGGTCATAATATAGGGATATTATGTGATATGTTAATTTATTTAATTAACCCTTGTTTTATGGCAATATTTAAGAATGGCTGCTGAGAACGTTAACAATGGAGTGTATGAGACTGTGGAACAACCTTTAGTCAAAAATCAGGATAACGTACAACAGGAAGACAATATTCCTCCTGTAAAAAACATTACCGAGCAAACGATGAATGATGGAATATTAGGAGCTTTTTGAAGTTCATGCAAAATCAGATGAGGGAGACTCGTGTACAAAATTACGGGTGGAAGTGATAGCAACGCGCGGTCTGTCACAGCCAAGTAGTTCAAGGAGTTGGGACCACCAGAATTTATTGGAAAGCTAGATCCGATCAAGGCGGAAACGTGAGTCAAACAAATTACCAAGATATTTGATGTCTTGGGATTCACGGAGGAACAGAAGGTTCCATTCACCACCTTTATGTTCCGCGGTGAGGCAGACTACTAGCGGGAGTCTGTGAAGCATACCCAGCCTGCCGCACTCAACATATCTTGGGAAACATTTCAGAAATTGTTCAATGACAAGTATTTTCCTTAAAGTATTCATCATATTAAAAAGAGGTAGAGTTTATCTGACTGGAACAAAACAATATGACGGTGTCCCAGTACGAGGCGAAGTTTGCAGAGTTATCCAGGTTTGCACCACATTTGGTCAAAAATGAGGAACGAATTATGAGGATGTTTCTGAGATGTCTAAAGCCGGAGATTCGGCAATATCTTATATCTCATAAATTTTCTTTATATTCAGATGTTGTAAATAGGGCTCAATTATTAGAGTGAGATAATGAGTATGTGCAACCGAGGGACAACAACCAGGGTCATACCGGTAGCGGAAGCCATCGGAGCAATGATAACCAGCAGGGAGGAAAGCATTTGGACAAAAGTGGTAACCATTCTGGTGGTATTGTGGCCGTGATAATAGAAGGAAGGAGTCAGGAGGAGATTTCAAAAAGAGAAGGTACAACAATGATAATGTGAAGATGTCAGCACAAACATCAATTATTTCTAGGGGAGGAGAACGAGCACCGGTCGTTTGTTACAAATGCGGGAAAGGGGGACATATCAGCCCAAACTGCCCACAACAATCCAAGGTATGTTATAACTATGGAAAGGAGGGCCATATAGCTCGAGACTGTTCTGTAGCAAAACCAAGTTCATCAGGGATGGTAACTCCAAAGGCTGTCCCGGATAAGTCAAAATCAGCGATTCGTGGAAGAGCGTTTGTCGTGACTGGCCAAAACGCGAGAAACCCGAACGAGGTGATCACGGGTAAGCTAATCTTGAATTCTTGCGAAGTTTATACCTTACTAGATACCGGTTCTACCCATTCATTTATCTCTCCTGCTTGTGCTCAACATTTAAACTTGACTCCGGAGAAATTAGACTTTGATTTGTCAGTGGAGACTCCGTTGGGTGAAATTTTTGTTACATCCACTATTTATAAATCTTGCTTAATCCAAGTTGGCACTATCACATTACCTGTTGATCTTATCTCTTTAAAGATACTTGCTTTTGATGTGATTTTAGGAATTGATTGGTTAACCACTCATCATGCCAAAATTGATTGTTTTCATAAGGTTGTTAGTTTTCATATTCCTAACCAACCTGTCATACGAATTCAAACAACTAAACCACTAAAATCAGTCACTGTCATATCAAGCCATAAAGCTATTCGTTTATTAAAAAATGGATGTCAAGCTTTCTTAGCCCATGTTATGGATTTGAACAAAGATAAGTCAGATTTGAATAATATTTCTGTTGTTAGAGAATTTTCTGATGTATTTCCTGAAGAACTTCCTGGTCTAGCCCCATAACATGATGTTGAATTCTTTATTGACCTTGAACAGGGTACAAAACCCATTTCAAAAACTCCATATCGAATGGCTCCTATTGAACTTCAGGAGTTAAAAGTCCAACTACAAGGAATTGTTAGACATCGGTTTCATTCATCCTAGTACATCTCCTTGGGGTGCTCCTGTTTTATTCGTAAAGAAGAAAGACGGGAGTATGCGACTTTATATTGGCTATCGAGAATTGAACCATGTCACCATCAAGAATAGGTATCCGCTACCTTGCATTGATGACATGTTTGACCAGTTACAAGGATCACAATTCTTTCAAAGATCGACCTTCATTCTGGATATCATCAACTGAAGATTAAAACTGAGGATATTCCAAAGACTGCTTTCAGAACTCGGTACATGCATTATGAATTCTTAGTCATGTCTTTTGGATTGACTAATGCTCCTGCTGCTTTCATGGATATGATGAACCGAGTATTCAAGGAATATTTAGATCAGTTTGTTGTTGTCTTTATCGATGAAATCCTCATCTATTCCAAAAGTCAGTGAAGATCATGAGAACCATTTGAAGCTGATACTTCAAAGGCTTCGTGAAAACAAGCTATATGTCAAGCTAAAGAAATGCGAGTTCTGGCTTGAGGAAGTAGCATTCCTTGGGCACGTGGTGTCAAAACATAGAGTATCTGTCGACCTGGCGAAGATTGAAGCCATACAAAGTTGGGAGAAACCAAAGTCGGTGACTGAAATACGTAGCTTTCCGGGCTTAGCTGGTTACTATCGGAGATTCGTGGAAGGATTTTCTCGCATCGCTACTCCGTTAACTCAGCTGACTCGTAAAGATACAAAATTTGGTTGGAGCGAGCATTGCGAGAAGAGTTTCTAAGAACTCAAGAGGAGACTCATTTCGGCACCTGTTCTGGCAATACCATCTGGTTTGGATGGATTTGTTATATACAGCGATACTTCAGGCAAAGGGTTAGGATGTGTTCTTAAGCAACATGGGAAAGTCATAGCCTATGCCTCGCGACAACTCAAAGAATATGAGAGGAATTATCCTACTCATGATTTGGAGTTGGCAGCAATCGTTATCGCGTTGAAGATCTGGAGACACTACCTGTATGGGGAGAAAGTGGAGATCTATACAGATCATAAAAGCCTCAAATATTTTTTCACCCAAAAGGAACTCAACATGCGGCAGCAACGTTGGCTTGAGCTGTTGCAAGATTACGATCATACTATCCAATACCATCCTAGAAAAGCAAACGTGGTAGCTGACGCATTAAGTAGAAGATCATATACAAGTACGAGTGCAATATTGTTAACACAAATGTCCATTTTGTATGACTTGTAAAGGATGGAGATAGAGATGAAGGCTCCAAGTACCCACGTGATGATATCAAACATACGAGTAGAATCGACTTTAATCGATAAATTTAAAGCTGCTCAAGCTACGAGATGGAGCTGATGCGTATGAAGAAGAAAGTGTAAGAAGGTGCTATTCCAGAAGTAAGAATCGATGAAGAAGGAATACTTCGAGTCAACTCTAGACTTTGTGTTCCTAACGATTCTGACTTGAAGTATAGATTCATGATGGAGGCACACAACACACCGTTTTCAATCCATCCTGTGAGTACCAAAATGTATCATGATCTTCGACATACATTTTGGTGGAGCAATATGAAAAGAGAGATCGCGAGGTTTATCTCGAGGTGTTTAACTTATCAACGTGTAAAGGCGGAGCATCAAGTGCCAAAGGATCCGTTGCAACCAGTTGAGATTCCGAAAATGGAAGTGGGAAACACATTACTATGGATTTCGTTACAGGTCTTCCCATAGTTTTTCAAGGCATAGATGCGATTTGGGTTATTGTTGATAGATTAACCAAGTCTGCCCATTTCTTGCCTATACATGAGACTTATTCCCTTGGACGTCTTGCTAGTATGTATGTAAATGAGATTTTGAGATTGCATGGCATGCCAATATCCATAGTTTCAGGATCGTGACCCAAGATTCACTTCACGATTTTGGGTTAACTTGAAGAAAGCTATGGACACGGATTTACGATTCAGTTCAGCATAACATCCTCAAACGGACGGGCAATCAAAGAGGACTATTCAAACTCTTGAAGATCTATTAAGACTTTATGTCCTAGATTTCACAGGGAGTTGGGATAAGTACCTACCATTGGTAAAATTCTCCTACAACAACAGTTATCAGGCAAGTATAGGTGTGGCTCCATTTGAAGCATTGTATGGACGAAAGTGTCGCTCTCCAGTATGCTGGGATGAGGTGGGAGAAGCAACGTTGTTGGGACCAGAATTGGTACGCATAACTACAGAGAAGATCCAAATAATCCAACAACGTATACAAACGGCACAGGATCGACAAAAGAGTTATGTGGATCTTCATTGAAAGGACGTGAAATTTAATATTGGAGATCATGTATTGTTACGTATTGCACCATGGAAGGGAGTTACAAGATTTGGGAAGAGAGGAAAACTAAATCCACGATTTGTTGGTCCATTTGAGATTGTTAACCGAATAGAAAATGTGGCCTATAGACTCGCATTACATCTAAGCATGTCTCGTGTTCATAATGTTTTTCACATATCTATGTTTCGTAAATATGTGAAAGACCCGAACCACATTATTGCGTTAGAACCAGACAAGATATCCGAAGATTTAACGTACAAGGAGGTACCTATTAAGATCTTGGATAGGAAAGAGCATATCTTCCGCACCAAGGTTATACCACAAGTTAAGGTTTTATGGAGGAACCATGCTATTGAGAAAATGACCTGGGAGTTGGAATCGAAAATGAAAGTGAAGTACCCTCACCTTTTTGAAACACCAGGTACGTACGTCAATTTCGAGGACGATATTTCATAAGGAGGGGAGGTTGTAAGACCCCAACTTATTATAAATAAAATTGAATTTTCTCTATTTATTATCTTGAAATAATATGGAGTTAATTTGATATAATACTTTGGTTATGGGTGAAATATGCAAATTTTGCAAAATAAGCAAATGGTTATAAAATATTCATTGTGTCGGGGAATATTCGTTTGGTCGTGGAATATTCTTTCTGTCGGGGAATATTCGTACGACGACGCAACCATTTGTGGGCCCCATAACGGATAACTGTCGATGAAGAAAATGACAAAGTTTGAGTTCTATAAATAATGGCATAATTATTACCGTTAACACTATTGGAATACTTAGTGGTTAAAATACAGTAATACGCGTGGTTGCACAGTAGCACACGGTATTGCACAGTATTGATGAATTATTGATCCTTATGTAAGAAGGCACTACTTAATAATTGTTATAGTAGTTATTGTTCAATATTTTATTTTATTGATTCAATAGTTACTGCGTTGATATTTATATTATTGTTGTTTCAATAATTATCACTGCACAGTATTTTCCATTATCAGATCAATAATTCATATTATTTGAATAATATTATTAGATATCATTATTGGCAATGTCTAGAAAGTTTCTGTCAAGGAGAGGTATGGTCACCTAATTGCGCGCCAGTAAGGAGAAAATCCTTATTGGAAAGTCCCCTCTTTCCTGAGAACGGCCTGGTTGTCACAAATGTGATTCTGTAATATTATTTGTGAATAATTAATTATTGATTCATATGATAAGGAAATATTTATTTTATGTGGATATAAATGTTGGATATATTTATTGTGGTTAAAAATGAAGGAGTTAATGTTGAGGTGGTTTATCAATATTTTTGTTGGAATGGAGGTATTAAAAATTAAACCAATATTTTTTAGATATATTGCATGAGTTATAATTTTTAATCCGACCGTTGGATCGTTGTGATTTTTGGATATGTTATACATATATAAGTTGAGTATATGTCCACAAATTTTGAACCGTTAAAAATGAACGTATGATTTATTATGAATTTTAAGAGGTGACTGGTTCAGAAATTGTTGAAGTTTCGGAATTTATAATTTTGGTAGAAAATTCTAGAATTGGTGGGCCCCACTTTTGGTTGGTGAGAAATATGCTAGAATTTTTATTCAAATGGTGTGGGTGGGAATAGTAGCAGGTAAAGCCATCAGGTTGCAGGTCAAGTCGGCTTCGGCGTACTAACATTTTCCTATAAATAGAGAGCTAAGTTAGAATTAAAAATCACACCAGAAACAAGTTTTCTCTCTTTCTCTCTCTCTCTATATTATTGCGCATATTTTGTGAGTATTTTGATACTTTTAGAGTTGCTATTCAGTACAAGTTTCATTCAGCCTCATATCCGATATTCCGATCAGAAGTACTGTTCGTTTGAGGTAAAGGATATTATTTCTTCTTAAATGATATTATTTTCTTCAATATCATTATGCCGAAATATTATTTTGAACTTTTTATCAAATTTGGAACTTTTTGTGTCGTGGTCACTATTCACGTATACGACACTATTCATGTATACGGCACTATTCACGAATACGGCACTATTCACCTAAAAATGAAATTTTCTCCTTTTTGTCCAAGATGTCTATTATGGTTACTATCTTTGATTGTATCTATATTTTGATCTTTATTCTAGAATTTTGCTTCAAAATTGGTTATTATGGAGTATTATTGATCTTGGATAAACTGTAATACGAATCTCTAATATTTGTTATTTTGTTTCACTAGATTCGTTCCTTTAAAATATTTTTCATCATCCTCAATCCTAAATGATGATATTACTGAATATCTTTGGCCTGTAGTGCAAAGATGAATGATTACCTAATGAATATCTTTGGCCCGTAGTGCAAAGATGAACAGGTGTTGAGATGAACATGACCGACTAGTGATACAAATGAATATCTTTGGCCTGTAGTGCAAAGATGAATATTTGATTAAAGATGTATATTGATTGTTTTTACATGGATAAAATATTGTTGATGAACTTTTAAATCTTAGAAGATAGTGGAATTCTTTCTCTACTTGACTCTTATAATGGATTGATGTTTCCGCTGCAGTTGTTGATCTAAAACTTGTTGTCTATTATATTTTATCAGATTTTTCCCTATTGAAGACTAATGATAAATTTTTTTATATTATCTTAGTCATAATATTGTTTACCGGGCTAGTTGAGCTCACCCTTTTCCTTTTTGTTCCATTTTTCTTCTCAGGAGTTGAGAACATAGCAGGATTTAGTCGGGGTATGGAATGATGGTTCTAGAAAGATGTTTTAGCAGTCCTCACTATTTCTGAAAAATAGTGTTTGAATAATTATAATGAGGACTTATTTAAGTGTGGATATTATCTAGAAGATAATATTTGTATTTAAACTCACAGTATGTGTTGTCGTATTTTACACGACAATTGTAATATTGAAGTTATAGTTTGCTTTCTGTACCATGTATTTGGCGACTCATAATGGGTGTTGTATACCTATTTTGGGGGCGTCACACTTTATTTGAGTTTGGATATTTTCTATGAGACAATATTTGTATTGAAGCTCACATCTTATGTTTTATCATATTTTATACGACAATTAATATTTGCATAAATAAATTTTGTATTTGAATTATGTACCATGTATATGGCAACTCATAATAGGTTATGTGGACCTATTGTGAGGGCATCACAGTTGGTATCAGAGCTTAAGGATATAATCTCCGGTGGAGATCTGTGATTAAAAGTGGGAAGGGAGATACGAGTAAATCCTTCGTTAATGTGTCCTACCTAAGCTTATTTGTTATTTAATTGGTTGGTCAGAATATAGGGATAATGTGTGGCATGTCAATTTCTTTAATTAACCCTTGTTTTGTGGCAGTATTTGAGAATGACATCTAAAATGTTTTAGATAATCAATGGAGCACATAAGACCATTGAGACACCGCCAATCAATAACCAGAATAATGTGTATCTAGAAGGTAATAATCCTCATGTATACAACAACATCGACCAAACGATGAACGATAGGATGTTTAAGAGCTTTCTACAATTCATGCAATACCAAACGAGAGAGACTCCTGTTCAAAATGAAGATGAAAATAATGGTAACTCACGACTGGTCACTGCCAAGCAATTCAAGGAGATGGGATGTAACACCCCAGTCCCACATCGAAAGATAGGGGGAAAATCTGTCTGTATATGAGGAATTAAGTAACTACCAATAGTACCTTCAAGTCATGACCTTTTGGGAGCCTGTGGTGGGCTAGATGACCCAAGAAGATACTATTGGGCCAGTGGTTTGAGGCCTTATTTGGATGGATTTGATTCGATTCGGACTTGGGATTTGACCCAAGATTTGTTCCGGACTCGGGATTTGACCCGGGTTGTTTCATATGGTATCAGAGCCGATTCTCGAAAGCTCGGGTCGGGTCATCCGATCGGGTTGCCGGAGGTGGGGACACGAAGGCTGGTGGTATTATCCCACAATGGAGAGATGAAGGTCCGGAGGTGGGGACACGAAGCCAGCCGGTATTATCCCACAATGGCTAGAGAGGCAAAGATCTTTGGGCCGTGTGTGTGATCGGTTCTGACGGGGACGTCAGAAATTTAAGTGGGGGAGTTTGTAACACCCCAGTCCCACATCGAAAGATAGGGGGAAAATCTGTCTGTATATGAGGAATTAAGTAACTACCAATAGTACCTTCAAGTCATGACCTTTTGGGAGCCTGTGGTGGGCTAGATGACCCAAGAAGATACTATTGGGCCAGTGGTTTGAGGCCTTATTTGGATGGATTTGATTCGATTCGGACTTGGGATTTGACCCAAGATTTGTTCCGGACTCGGGATTTGACCCGGGTTGTTTCATGGGACCATCAGAGTTTTTGGGAAAGCAAGAGCCACTTAAGGCAGAAGCTTGGATTAAGCAAATCAACAAAATATTTGATGTCCTAGGATGCACAGAAGAGCAAAAGGTTCCCTTCACCACCTTTATATTGCGTGGAAAGGCAGATTACTGGTGGAAATCTGTGAAACGTACTCATCCTTTCGTACTTAAGATGTCTTGGAAGAAGTTTCATGAATTGTTCAACGACAAGTACTTTCCAAAAAGTATTCGTCATATGAAGCAGGTGGAATTCATCAAACCATACCTTGGTATTTACCTTGATTCGTAATTAGAATTATCTCTTTATATCGTTCTAATTATTTTTGTTTTTAATAGTCCCAATTTAATAGTCTGCAAAGTATTTAGAAATTTTAATTGTCCATAATCAAAATATTATTTAACGTCTTCATTCATCTCACACTTAAAAACCTATTTAGTTGCAAATGTTTAATTAAAGCTTAGGAATTCCTAAAGGAATCCTTAATATTATTCTTTACTAATTTATAATTAAATTTATTTTAATTATTTAATCATCTTTAATTAAAATATTTGTTTAATCATCTTTAATTAAAATAATTATTTATTAATGAAATCATAAATTTATTTTAGACCCGGTTTGACTTGACCCAATCAACTGTGAAAGAGGCCCAGCGCGCCGGCATAGGCCTTCCATCAACGCGGGCCGCGCTACCCCTGCAGGACCTTTGGTCCAACCTGGCACGGGGCGCGCTGTACTTTACTCGAAGGCTGCGCAAGGCTCGCCGGTCTGGCAGAACCTCTCGACGAGATTTTCAACACTTTGATTTTCTACCTTATTTGATTAAAGCTTGCATATCTTGTTCATTGCATATCCAAAAGAGGTTGAACCACTTTCATTATCTTGTAAACTTACATATCTTTAATATTAGATTTATTAAGTCACCTTTCAACATCTTTGGATAGTCACATTTTATTGATTTCCAATCTATAGTTCACACTTGGACATGTTTCACTATACGTTTTGTTACGAGTTAGCTTTAAGTCTGAATCCGACGATTCCACTAGGGTTATATTCGTGTTTCATATATGTTTAACGTAACATTCTTGGATTATACACATAGTGTAACGCCCCAAAAATAGGTTCAATCCAACCAACCTATTCTGAGTCGCCAAAAACATGGTACAGAAAACAATTATAACTTTATTACTACAATTGTCGTGCAAAATATAACAACACATATGTTGTGAGTTTTGATACAAATATATACCAACTGTGACTCATGTCCCAACCTTGGATAGTACGTCACAATGGCACCTTACATAAAGGAACAGTCAATAACTGTTTTAGAAATTAATCCAAGAATGTACCTCATATAGGATTCTCAGGCCATAAAATCCTATTTTCCAATTTTCTTACTTCACATAACATATTTAATTCATTTACTCATAACTAGTCTATTTTTATGAAAAATACCAAATAAGTACAAACAATTTTTCTTTTCTAGGATTTAGTAGAATATAGTTCCATATTGAACATATATTTTTCTCAGAATTTTTAAAATTCATTTACTATTTTTCATATGGCCAAAATAGCCGAATATTTAGACATTTATCATAAACTGTACTTTTATCCAAAAATTCTAAAATTTACAGAGTATACTTCTGTTATATACATGTACTCCCAATACAAATTTCACCAATTTTGGAGTTAACCACAAGGAGTTATAAGGGTTTACTTTTAAAATAGTCTTTTCCTATAAAATTCATAACTCATAATCCATACATCCAAAAATCGCCATTTTTGGACACAATCTAGAAAACTCATCAAATTATCATTTCCAATTTTTCCAGAATTTTTGAAGATTTGAAAAATTACGAAACTGAAAAACATAATAACCCTTAAAATCCCCTACCTCAAAAGAGCGGTATTTCTAACTGGAATATCGGATATACCGCTGAAGAGAACTTGCACCGTATAGCAACACTCAAGATATCTAAACACTCACCAAGAAATGCCTTGTCCCGTAAAGTGAATGGGAACAAGCGAAGTCTCACTGCCTCATCCGACACCCTATTATACTTGAACGTGTCGCACATTTCCAGAAAACTGATCAAATACTCATTCGGATCGTCATTCGCCATTCCCCCAAACTAACATGAGTTCTGCATCATCTAAATGGTCACATGCTTAATTTCAAATGTGTTCGCAGCTATTGCAGGCCTAGTAATGCTCGACTGCATATCAGTCACCCTAGGTGTTGCAAAATCCCTCAACGCTTTCTGGTCTTCGGCAGCCATGATTTCTTCCTTATAAGAATTTTCAAATTCGTTCCTCGTGTCCTCGATCCACTTACTTAACCTCTGAAGCAAGTCTGGATGTTTGGATCGCGTTTGCATAAACCAATATCAAAAACCTGAAATAGGAGAAACAAGAACAAAAAAAATGTTTAAGTAAAACCGGACTAATTAAACTGATATCGTAAAAAAATATTAAAATCTCGGCTAAATTGTCCCCGACAACGGCGCCAAAAACTTGTTGGATAAAATCAATACGCGCAAAAACACGCAAGTGTACGTGGTCAACAAGTAATATAGTAGTAAATAGAGTATCGTTCCCACTAGGACAAATTATCAAAAAATTTAACTTCACAATTATCAATTTTCTATTAATCCTAATTCTATTAAACTATTCAATTCAATGGTTTTAAAACTATATAAAAAACTAAATTAATAAATAAGTAAACTATTACAAAACAGTCACCAATATCAAAATCTGGAATTTCAAACAATTAATGGAGAATTAGACTTATGATTTCACCCTGAGCTTCACTCTGATTTTCAAACCTTTATTCCAACTCAATTTAATATCCCATTTTATTAATCAAGAACACGAACGTAGTAATAGCCACCTCTCGATGCACTAATACCGTATTAACATCAATCCACAATTAAGATAGAAATCCGTTAAATACCTAAATTAACCAACTCACTATATCTCTATGTGAACTGCAATTAAAGAAGGTTTAACTTTAAGCTCTCTATACGATTACATGTGATGTCAAGCGTATCTCTACCTTAACAATAATCAAAAATCTGCTATTGACAAAATTCATGACACATGCTACATTAACTAGGTCTAGATTCGAATCTCCTCTCTCGATTCCTTTCAAATCCACAAAGAACTGTTGATCAGGCAATTTATAAATTCACGCTCAAATTAACATGGATAAACTAAAAATATATTATTGAATTGGAAATCAAAGCTATAGAATCATCGTTTCACCCAAAGATCCATCGCAAGTCTAATAAGTAAATTAGTTCATAACGAATGAATTAAAAACTGAATAATTTGTTTAAAACATCCTTCCAATTACAAATAAGACTAAAGAGAAGAAGAATAATGAAAACCTCTTCACGTAGCCTTGATTCGCAACCGTCGTGACAATCTCTGAAAATTACTCCTCCAAAGTTTTTTCTTGAATCCTGGAAATCGCTCTTGAATTATCCTCCGTGTGTTGTAAGATTGTTGTTTTTCCAAGTAATCTCCAGCTCCCCCTCTCCTGGCCGAAATCTGCATTTATTAGAGTCCAAGCGCATCACAAAAGTCCCAAAATCCGAGCACCAGCAGACATCAAAACAGAACAGGTCACTCCAAAATCGGGACCCCCGCCTCGGCGGGGGGTACAAGTATAATAATGCCCGCCCCGGCGGGCTAGGCTACTGACTTCAATTTTTTTCCTTTTCAACAATTTTCCACTTTTGCTCCAAAAAAACCGCCTTTCCTCACCACTTGCATGCATGACCACCCTGCACATAAAATAACATGAAACGAATAAAAACGAACACAAAACACGAAGATAACTACAAATTTAAACTTGAAATGAATATCAATTCGTGTATATAAAATCCACTTATCAGTCTTACACATAGCTTACACATTGTATGACATTAATCACAATTATCAAACTTTCAAGCATACTAAGCTAGGTTTCATGCTCACATGCATTTTTGTTATTCATTTTGTTTTATTATCACATACAAGGCATGTATATCACATATACTCCTTTCAATACTCATCCTTATACCTTTGGATCCATCATGATCACACAACACACAAACCTCCCACAATCAAGCATGCATTTCGTACTTGAAATCATAAACTTACCTATTAAACAAAAATATGTATTAGATAATGAACTTACCTCTTAGTGGCTTTCTTTCTCTTGGCTAGGAACTTTGAGTATGCCTCCACCTTGATTCCTTCTTTTAGGTTTTATCTTGAACCATCAACTCACAAGAATTCCTATAAGTTTCTTCCTTTTCTCTTTAAATTCTCTCTAGCTCTCTATATCTCCCAACCATTAGGATTTTTCAAATGAGGTAATGTGCTAGGAGATTGCTATTTATAGAGGAACTAATATCCAATAATATGGACATTAACCAAGGGAAAAAGGCAAGTTGGTGAAAAGGTGTAACACTATTCCTCTCAAGGACATGTAGCCCCATGGCCTAAACCATCATTACTCCCACATAGCCTTGGTTGTTTGCAAAAAAGAAGAAAAATTCAGCACTTTTGTTCAAATGGGGAGGGTTGGGCGGCAATAGAGAGGCAATGAGGGACTCTATTGCCCTATGTCACATTTTATTTTGCTCTTTTGCACATCATGCTAGCTTATTTGCTTCCTAATTATATACATATACATATACATATAATTCTCTACACATAAATATATACATACACACCTACATATAATGTAAATATACTACCCCTTTTTATTCCACATTACACATTGGGCTATTCCCATGCTAATTTAAATTTGGGCTAGGCACAATTACTTATACACATTGGCTAAACATTAGTCTACCAACACAATTACTTATACACATTGGCTAAACATTAGTCTACCAATTCAATTACTTGGGCTAAACTCCTAACATATGCAAGTATGTCATATTATTAATGTTGGGCTCGGATATATCCTAGATCCAACACTTCATTAAGTTATCTGTTAATTAATCTCATTAAGAAATTATTTATGTCACAAAAGGCTTCACACTTATGCTTAATTAATCATAACCAAGCTTATCATCATTATCAATATATTTCTTAACCCTTTAATACATGATTCAATTTGTATTGAATTATTAGTCCCATGTCACACACACACACACACACACACACACACACACACACACACACACACACATATGTGTGTGTGTGTGTGCACACAAACAATTGAAAATACATTTGTTTTATTCTTAAAGTTATTTATAAAATTCTCGGGTATTACACATTCTTCCAACAATTTTCTTACCAAAGACCTAGCAGAATCTAAATTTTCATCATCTGCGCTTTGTAATTTTTGAACTGCAGCAGATGATTGAGTTCGAGATGAGAGTCGAGAGATGTCAGATGAGAGATGATCGATGAAGGCCTGAAGGCGATGAGGCGATGAGAGATTGAGAGTTCGAGATCTGGGGCTTCTGGGCTGAGTCGGCTGACGACTGAGACTGAGGAATGAATTGAGATCAGATAACTAGTAAAGACTAAAGGAGTTCATATTATTATTTTAATTTTTAAGGCTTTATTCGGTTATTCGGTTAGACCGAATAACTCAAAAGTGAAACCCGTATTAACTAACCGTAAATCGTAAATAATTTTGGATATAATCGAATTGTTAAAAATAACCGAATTATCAGAAAAATTCGATTAAATTATTTCGATTCGGTTCGGTAATTCAGTTATACCTATTTTTTGCTCAGTCCTACAAATAGTTACTTGTTTTGACATACTAATTACACATACCTAGACTTGGGTAAAACAAGTAGTTGTTAATATTATGTAATTTAACATAAGTGTTACCATAATTGAGGATAATGTTACATGATTTGACAAAGAGATTACATATTTTGAAAGTAATATTATTTTTTTTACATGAAGGTTATTAAAAATTAATGACATAAGCTTTACTTATTTAACATACTGATTACACATACATAAACATGGGTAAAATAATTTAGTGTTATATTACGTAATTTGACATTAAGTCCCAATTAAATATAAGACATGGAATTTCTGTCAAGTCTTATTTTATTTAATTATATGTATTTCGACTCTTAAATGCACAACTCCAAATAATGCAAATTAGAAACTCCTTTCTAATTTCATTCTGCCTTGGCCAAGGACTACTGGGTTGTCATTTATCGAATCACATAGGACATTTCTCTTCTTTTACTAGAAGTGGTAGATTCTTTATTGATCATACATTATCTCTATGTACAACTTATTATACTCAAGAATACCTTTTGATATACCCTAAGGGTCTTAAGGAATAAGTCAAAGTATAACTCATCATACACAAGATACTATGATGATCTCAAGTCCAAGGATCACTTGTACTACTATCACTACAGGAATTCCTATTGACAGGCAAGTAAAACTCCATTAGGTATTCCTTAGCGAGCCACGTTCAGTAAACTTATTCTCTAATAAGCACCTACATACTTGCTTTAGTGTCTCCACACAAATGATCATGAGATCAATCATCCTCATAAAATGAGCAAGCAACGTATGTACCAATCTATCCGGATTCACTAATCCCCAATTTAGTAATCCAACGATTGGGAACTATTTTAGTTTTAAGCTTTCTAAGAATTTAGATCTCATTAGAATGATCATCATCATTATTCTAAAAGCATTGTTTAAAACTATGGGTTTATCACATATTATAAAACAGCATCATGTAGATAATTTAAAAGCCTTTAATAAATAAATACAATTTATTAATAAATGAATAAGATTGTTAAAAAGTATATGCTTTATCATCAAACATGATTGGCTTATGTGCATACTACTTTCAATCTCCCACTTGCACTAAAGTCAATCGCTATGGTATCTCATACCCTTCTTCTCTAAGTGACGATTATCCTGCTGTTGGATAAGCTTTAGTTAATGGATATGTAATGTTGTTCTTGAGAGTCCACTATCTCTATAGTGATTTCCCATCTTTCAATGATTCTTATAATCAAATGAAAGTGCCACAACACATGTTTTGATCCAAGATGAGACTTAGGAACTATTCCTAGTTCTGTAATGAACTTATAATCCAAACAATCAACTTGTAGCTTCATTTACAGCTATATACTTTGTCTTTATCACTAAACCAGCAACTCTTTGCTGTTTGGAACCTTTCCAATTCACTGCACCACCGTTCAAGGTAACGATTTATCTTAAAGTGGATTTTCTGTCGTCTTGGTCGATCTGAAAAACTTGAGTTTGTTAAGCCCTCTAGTTTTAATTCAGACCCGCCATGAATTATATCACATCCTTAGTGCTGGTTAAGTACTTTAAGATGTTTTTCACTATCTCACAGTGAACTTCTCCAGAATATGACTGATCAACATCAGGTCGCGTATATTTCATTGCATACATGATTGTCACTCATGCGATCTCTCTTTTAGGAGTCTATGGGGACTATTAAGAGAGATACACTCCATGGCTCATCAACATGAGACATCCCATGGAGTTTGTCGTTTAGCATCAAATGAATATACGTTCATTGGGTTAAGCCGAGCATCCTTTTAAATCTATCTATATAGATTTGCATCCCCAATTAAGATACTCTTCCCAAATCATTTATGGAGGAATGTTTAGACAACTTTATCTTTACTGATTATAACATTGGTATGTTATTCCTTATCCGTAGTATATCAATATATAATACTAGAAATATCATGACGCTCCCACTGACCCTTTTGTACACACTAGGTTCATTCTTGTTTTTGATAAAATCAAACTCTTTTGATTATCATATCAAAATGAATGTTCTATTTTTTAGAAGATTGCTTCAATCCATTTCTCTGAGTGTCTACAACTCTTACCTCATTGTATGTAACTGGATCATCATCTTCTATGATATGTACCTCATCATCATCATCCATGATGAATCCATACCTCCTAGGTATCTTCGGTACTATTCCAGATTTACGATTCAATTATGGTACAATAGGTCTATCTATAGGTTCCTCTTATTTGACTGGTAGTGTTTTATGGTTCTTGAACTTTTCAAGATGTATTATCCTCCCACTAGCCCCTTCAATGATAAACACCTTTATCTTAGAAGGCAGCATGTTTCGCAACAAACACCTTTTGCTAAGTAGGATTATAGAACATATGCCCTAAACTTACTTTAGGATGTCCCACAAATCTGTACTTGTCAAATTTTGTCCAAAGCTTATCCTTTGAAACCGTTTCACATAAGTTGGACAACCCCTTATCTTAACATATTTAAGATTAGGAATCCTCCCTGTCCATAACTTTTATGGAGTCTTGGGGCCGGATTTTGAGGTTACCTTTTCGTAGATTTGCAGCCATTTCTAGGACATTACCCCAGAAGGATACTGGAATGTCGGTAAAATCATTATGGACCGCACTATGTCCAACAAGGTACGATTTTTCCATTCAGATGCATCAATCAATTATTGCGTATCAGGATGTGTCCATTATGAGAAAACCATTTGAGATGATCTAGAAACTTATTGCACAAGTATTTATTCCTTGATCTAATCAAAGAATCTTAATACTTTGCCAATTTATTTCATTTCTGAATTCTTTGAACCTTTTAAATAATTCATACTTGTATTTCATCAAATACACACATTCAACTCTTTGAATGATCATCTCCTTTTCTTATACTAGTTTATTCAATTTACAAAATTATTTTCACGTAAGTCAAGTATACAAAATCCATTAAGTAATATTACAGTTCTATACAAAACATTATTATTATAAATAGAACAACAATTGTTCTTTATTATAATACCAAAGATTTCATTGTCCAACAATAAAACGAAAATAATGTTTCCAACGAGAACCGGAATACAATAACAACTTATTGACTTAATAGACTTACCCGTAGGCATTGCTAAACTATAAGTTCATATGGCTAATGCAGCAACCTTTGCTTCATTTTCCACACATAGGTTTACTTATATTAGCTTTCTACTTCTGTTTGGTCCCTTCATAAATCTATATTTATGATAACCAAAGTCGGTATCCAATACCCAAGTAGAACCTTGACTTAAAGAAAAAAATATTTTAAATTATGAACAAATTTGTATTTGTAACTGAAACTTCACTAAGCTTCTTTGGTTAGCCTCTGCAAGACGCTTCTCGCAGTTTCTTTCCAGTGTCCAGGCTTATTGCAGTGGAAGCAAACACCTTTGCTATCCGTATCAGTTTTGTTCTTATTATCCTTTATTTTTGCCTTTCTATTTACCTTCATTGAATAGTTCTTCTTTTCAGAAGATCCTTTGACCCCTACCAGAAAGACTTGGTCTTTCTTGGTTGGAAAGTGACTCAACATTTTGAACATGTTAAACAAATCAGCGAGGCTGATATCTAGCTTGTTCATATGAAAAATTTACAACAATTATGAAAGGAGTCCGGGGTGAATGCAAGATCAAATCTTGGCTCAACTCTCCATCCATGACAAAACCTATTGTCCTAATTGATCAATCAAATTGATTATGTTAAGGACATGTGTCTGTACTATAGTGTCATTGGTCATTCTAGATCGAAAGAGCTCCATAGATATCTGATATCTATTAGTCCTACTTTCTAATCCATCAACTACTTGATGTGCAAGAATATAGTAGGAGCATCCATAGTTTCATGCTGACGCTGAAGCTCGTTAATCATGGATGCGAGCATGATGCATTGAGCCAACTGTGCATCATCTTGCCACTTTCTAAAAGTAGCAATATCTTCCTCAGAGACATTGTCTGCAACCATTGCAGGGATAGGTGTATTAAGGACATAAGATAGCTTTTCAGCCATGAGAACTATTCTCAAATTCCTTAACCAATCCGTTTAATTCGGTCCGGTTAATTTAGCATCTAATATGCTACGCAGTGATAGTAATTTTAGACATTGTAAAATTATGTAAATGAATTTGTAATTAACAACATTTTAACATACATTCTTTTATTAATTACCAAAATAATTTAGGTCTTGTTTTAAATTGGTATCTCCCACTATTTTCTTCAAACTATATTACCCTCAATATATATAGTTCGGCAATATCTAATTAAAGATATGCTAGTGAGAATAAGGATCCCATTTCAAATGTATATAGTCTTGTGTGTGCACAACAAACTATATATAAATAAATAGGTAGACAACTCTTGTCAATTACATCAACTATGTAACTCCTTGTATTTTGCCTCTTAAATCATAATGGTCAAGTGTGTGCACATCCGAACTAAAATGATTTAAGTTAAGTCAGACCCAGCATTTCCATATAAGTGAAGAGAAAACTACAGCTCTTGTGTGTGCACAACAAAGCAGTAATGTTCAATTCCTTATAAACATCATATGTAATAAAAACAACATCTTAAATATTTAATACTTGCCTTGTGTGTGCACAACAAACTCATATTAAATATTCAATACTCTATTGTTTCTATCATGCTAGAAGGCGACGTTCAATATTCCAAATATCTTTGAACGTTACAACTTAATATAAAATATTTGAGGGGTTTGTTATTATTTTGTCTCATCTTGTTTAGCGCGCATGCACATATATATATATAAAATACGCGTCATATTAATAAACATGTGAAGCATGTTTGCATAATATAATATATATATATATATATATATATATATATATATATATATATATATATATATAATAAGCATGCACATATAGAATACTATATTATACCCGGATTGATTATGGACTTTTATTCTAGTTTGGTTCACTAGAGCCACCAAGTGAACCAAAAGGTCAAACCCTAGGGGTGCAAGAATTAATATTTAAATATAGCTATTACATTTAAACACGGGCTCCATTATAAACGGGTCTTCACGCGCTCCTTGTTCCTTGAACTCCAATTCTTCAAAATTAATTCAAACTATTCCTATTACAAAATTATTTAAAATAAATAGAAACCTTGATCAGCAGTCAAGGGGAAGTACATAGGAGGAAGATAGAATTTACATTAAGAAAAATTAGAGAAGACGAGGTACGCAGACCCCATTTAATAAAACTCATACATTCATGCATCCAACTAAAATAAAATCCAATCATATTGGTCAATAGTCCATAATCAATCCCATTTATTATCATACACATCACCATATGCATCAATAAATAGCATTCATCTCATGAATAATAAACATTCAATATATATATTGATATTATTTAATGGGCAAATTTAGTTAGTATAAAATCTAATTTTGAATCAAATAAACTCTTTTATTTTAATCCAAATTTAAATCAAAATAAAACTATTTTATTTTAATTTATCCAATTTTGAATAAAATAAAGTATTTTATTTTATCAAAATCTTTAATCAAAATAAACTCCTTTATTTCAATTAATTATGGAATCCAATTCCATGTAAAAATAAAAAATAAAACTCCTTTATTAAAGGAAACACAGATTATTTTCCTATTCACAAATAAACTCTTTTATTTTGAATAATATGAAATCATATTTCATATCTAAATAAACTCCTTTATTTAAGAAAATTAGGATTCTCTTTCCAATTCACAAATAAACTCCTTTATTTTGAATAATATGAAATCTTATTTCACATCTAAATAAACTCTTTTATTTAGAAAAATTAGGATTCTCTTTCCTATTCACAAATAAACTCTTTTATTTTGAATAATTTGAAATCTTATTTCATATCTAAATAAACTCCTTTATTTAAGGAAAGATGAAAGTCAATTTCAACTCCAATTAGTTATTATGGAATCCAATTCCAACTCTAATTAGTTAGCATGAAATTCAATTTTAAAATTAAAATAAACCTTATATTTAATATTAAAATAAACATTTTATTTTAATTATAAAATTATTAAGAATATTATATATATATATAATATAATATATCATAAATATCATATACCGTATATAATATATATATATATATATATAATAACAGCAAATTTTGACATACTGAATCTTGAATCCCAAAAAGCATGAAGCAGGACAAGTATCAAATTTATATAACTATAATATAATAGTTACTTGACAAGCTTCCTGGATCAGCCTTTAAAAAAAAAATCTCCTGCAACTTTAAAAAATTGGGTCACGTGAATCAATTTTTTGAAAAATGAAGCTCCTGATCCCTTGAAATCCGTGCAAGTCCTTACCGAAGTAATCATATAAGGACACAGCGAAACAGTAATTAAAAAAAACAGTTCGCCATTATTTTTTTATTTTTTTTTTAAATAAATTTTATACAATAAAATTATGCCCAATTAAATTATTCTAAACACATATCAATATACATATCAAATTTGAACAATCAATAATTCGCATAAAGGTTTGGCTTTGATGCCACTGTTAGGTTTGTAACATTCAAGATCGCAATCAAATTGCACAAAATTATGCGGAAGCGTGTAAAAATCAGAGTTTAAAATTTTACAAACCATATACCCGGATCACCCTTTATGCGCAATTATTAGTTAAACGAAAAAGAAAGAACAAGAATCATACCCTTGAAGATCCAAGTTTTCTCAGGTACAAGTTCACCTGCAATCCTTTTCGCGTTCATCTTGAATCCACCGGGTTTGGTTCATTCCTTTGATCAACGTTAGCCACCCAAGTGTTTGGCCTCTAGAAGTGATCCACCAAGGAAGAAGAATTCAAGAAGATGGGTATTTGGCTCAAACCCTAGTTTTCTATCTCTATAGAAAAAGGGGCGTACTCTCCAACAATTGGAATTACGTATGTTGTTAAAGTCAATAACCTCTACACCCATAATAAGACTCCTCTTATTTATAGATGTAGGCAACCCTCCTTAACAATTAAGGAATTGGGTTTTATTTAATTAATTAAATTCTTTTAATTAATTAAGCTCCCTAATCTTATTAGGGATAATTAATTAAACTCTTTTAATTAATTTGCCTCCTAATCCTATTAGGATATTTGAGAGTATTTTTATTAATTAATTCACAAACTCCTTTAGGAATTAAATAATAATAATAATAGTAATAATAATAATAAGACTCCTCTTTATATTTAATATTTCTAAAATATTAAATAATAAATATTAAGCTATTTAATTTATTCTATCACCATTGATTAAATTAAATATACTTAACTTATTATTACGATTATGCCATTAACTTCTTAAATAATTATTCTTCCTTTTATGGTGTGACCCTTTAGGTTCTCCATATTAAACCGGTTGTGAATAAATCAATTAGAACAATTCTAATCTTATTTAAATAAATAAATTAAACTAATAATTTATTTAAATAAATAATATTTATTCTACAATAGGGATAAACCTCCCTAGCGATCAACGACTTTCCAGATAATATAGATTTCAACATTAATCATAAAAGAACCTTTGAGTAAATAGTTACCGTACAATTCAATCCCTCCACCATACAATGTCCCAATTAAATATAAGATATGGAATTTCTGTCAAGTCTTATTTTATTTAATTATATGTATTTCGACTCTTAAATGCACAACTCCAAATAATGCAAATTAGAAACTCCTTTCTAATTTCATTCTGCCTTGGCCGAGGGCTACTGGGTTGTCATTTATCGAATCGCATAGGACATTTCTCTTCTTTTACTAGAAGTGGTAGATTCTTTATTGATCATACATTATCTCCATGTACAACTTATTATACTCAAGAATTCCCTTTGATATACCCTAAGGGTCTTAAGGAATAAGTCAAAGTATAACTAATCATACACAAGATACTATGATGATCTCAAGTCCAAGGATCACTTGTACTACTATCACTACAGGAATTCCTATTGACAGGCAAGTAAAACTCCATTAGGTATTCCTTAGCGAGCCACGTTCAGTGAACTTATTCTCTAATAAGCACCTACATACTTGCTTTAGTGTCTCCACACAAATGATCATGAGATCAATCATCCTCATCAAATGAGCAAGCAACGTATGTACCAATCTATCCGGATTCACTAATCCCCAATTTAGTAATCCAACGATTGGGAACTATTTTAGTTTTAAGCTTTCTAAGAATTTAGATCTCATTAGAATGATCATCATCATTATTCTAAAAGCATTGCTTAAAACTATGGGTTTATCACATATTATAAAACAGCATCATGTAGATAATTTAAAAGCCTTTAATAAATAAATACTTTTTATTAATAAATGAATAAGATTGTTACAAAGTATATGCTTTATCATCAAACATGATTGGCTTATGTGCATACTACTTTCATGAAGTTGTTGCAGGAGGTTCTTCGGTGGCTACTGGATCTTCAAACGAATAAACTCAGGTTATTCCAGAGGAAGTTGCGGTATTTGGAGGGTGTGAAGAGAACAGTGGAGTCATTCGATGGGGGGTGCCAATCATTTGACATAACGGACGGGAGTTTTGGGTGGTGAAACATAAACTGCGCATCCCCCAGCTATACAAACTCAAGTCTTGCGGGTAATTGCAGAACACTTGTCTATAGAAGGGGTAGAAGTGTTCAGAGATGTGTTTGCTTAGATGGACGCCGACAACTGTAGAAAAGCTATATACCAATAATTGAAGGACGGATTTTGGAAAGTTGATTCACAATCGGCTAAACTAGAGATGAAACTGTTGGTTATGCTCCAAAATTTATAGTTTTGACATAGTCCTATATCATCTATTTTGAAAATACTCTTTGTGTATATTAGTACATGTCGGCTTAAATTTTGTGACATGGTTGAGGAAATAGAGATGGGCTCCACATATGAGGACGACTAAGGAATTTGGCTAGGCCAAACTTGATTCTTGGACTTTCGGTCAAAAAACCCTAGTAGTGACAAATATGGTAATTGGATAAAGTTATCTTCGGCACATCAAGTATTTGATTTATTTGGGCTTCTCTTCTTATGTTCAATATTATGCTATATAAGAAATTCTAATTAGACTAAAAAGTACAAAACTACCCTTTTAAGATCCTGATCTAATGGCTCCAGACATACCAACCATTTGATTCAAGAACATACCCAATTACTTTTTGAGTAATTTTACAATCTCTTCTGAATCAAAATCGAATCATATTTCACCAATAACAAGTAAATGTAATGGTACTCTGTGATTTTTATTTTTTTTATTTTTTATGATAGAGTTAGAAGTCCTTAAATTTAGGGGGTTTTTTTGTTTTCTGTTAATAAGTTGCCTATTCTCTAGGATAGTCCTATTCTCTAGAGTAGTGTTGTTAGTGTTTGAATTCTTCTCAGTTAGAATTACCACGTTGGTAGCTATCTACGTAGGCTGCAAGTTTTTCTCGCTTCTGTTTTGTAATGGTTGTTAAATAGCCAAAGTTGATTATCAATAAACTAAGTCATTCAAGTCCATATTCTTCTTGTATTCAAATTTCTTAACATTCTGGTATCAGAGCCAGGTTTGTAGCCTTCTTGAGTGACTTGAAAAAAGGAGAGAGATGAGTGAAGAGAAAGATTTCACGCAGCCTGCCATACCACGCTTCAATGGGCACTATGACCATTAGGCAATGCTCATGGAAAATCTGCTGAGGTCCAAGGGATTTTGGAAGCTAGTTCAGACGGGTTATGCTAAGCCACAAGCAGGAGCAGAGCTGACAGAGGCAGAGCAAAGACAATTGGAAGAGGTGGAGTAGAAAGACCAAAAAATAAAGTATTACCTGTTTCAAGCTATTGACAGGACAATTCTAGAGCAGATTCTGGAGAAACGCACCTCGAAGGATATATGGGACACAATGAAAAAGAAGTATGCAGGCAACGCTAGAGTGAAGCGTGCAGCCCTTCAGTCATTGAGAAGAGATTGGGAGATCATGGAGATGAAGGTGGGTGAGACCATCACCGAATACTTTGCTCGAGTTATGAATCTGTCAAACAAGATGAGAAGCAATGGAGAGGATATGAAGGATGTCACTGTTGTGGAAAAGATTCTCAGGACTCTCACTGAGAAATACAATTACGTGGTCGTTTCAATTGAAGAGTCCAAGGATATTAACTCACTCACAATCGATGAATTACAAAGTTCATTAGTTGTGCATGAGCAAAAGTTCAATAGAAATAGCAGTGGAAATAGTGGAGAGGAGCATGCTCTAAAGGTGTCTCTCGATGAGAGAAACAAAAGAGGTCGAGGGAGAGGCAATTTCAGAGGTAGAGGAAGAGGGCGGCAAGGATTTAACAAGGCTACTGTGGAGTGTTACCGTTGTCACAAACTCGGTCACTTTCAGTATGAATGTCCCACCTGGGATAAACAAGCAAACTATGCCGAACTAGACGAACAAGAAGAAATGTTGTTGATGGCCTATGTTGAAGATATTGGAGCAAGCAGAGAAGAAATTTGGTTCTTGGACTCGGGGTGTAGCAACCACATGTGTGGTAACAAGGTCCTATTCACTGAGCTAAATGAATCCTTTCAACATACCGTGAAATTAGGCAACAACACAAGGATGAAGGTTTCAGGAAAAGGGAATGTCAAGTTGGAGGTAAATAGAATTAATTGTGTTATTGGTGATGTATTTTATGTACCGGAGTTGAAGAACAGTCTCTTGAGCATAGGACAACTACAGGAGAAAGGTCTTGCAATTCTTATTCACTCCGGGAAGTGCAAGATATATCACCCACAGAAAGGCCTTATCATTCAATCCGAGATGACAGCCAATCGGATGTTTGTTTTGGTTGCAAGGATTCAACCAACTTTGTCCGACTCAAACCAAGAAATCTGCTTCAACACTACAACACAGGATCTTATTCACCTCTGGCATTGCAGACTTGGTCACATCAGTAACACAGGATTACAAGTCTTGCAACGAAAGAAAATGGTTCATGGGTTACCTCAACTTCCAACCTCAAATGTTGTGTGTGTTGACTGCTTGAAAGGCAAGTAACATCGTGAACCTATTCCAAAAAGGAGCACCTGGAGAGCAACTCAAAGGTTAGAACTCATTCATGCTGACTTATGTGGTCCAATTTCTCCAACTTCAAATAGTGGAAAGAAGTATGTGTTGTGCTTGATTGATGATTATAGTCGAAAAGCTTGGTCTTATTTTCTAAATGAGAAGTCAGAGACATTTACTGTTTTCAAGCTTTTTAAAATACTTGTTGAGAAGGAAACTAGTCTTGCCATCAAATGTCTACGAACAGACCGAGGAGGAGAATTTACATCAGCCGAGTTCAACAGTTTTTACAAAGAAAATGGAATTAGAAGGCAACTAACAACTGCATACACTCCTCAACAGAACGGAGTTGTAGAAAGAAAGAACCGTACGGTGATGAATTCAGTGAGATGCATGTTATCTGAGAAGGCGATTCCAAAGCCTTTCTGGCCTGAAGCAGTAAAGCTGACTGTCTATGTGCTAAATCGGTGTCCCACTGTGGCCTTCAAAGATACAACACCAGAAGAGGTTTGGAGTGGTGTGAAGCCGTCAGTTGAACATTTGAGAGTCTTCGGATGCGTGTGTCACGTGCATGTACCTGATGTGAAGAGAACAAAATTGGAGAATAAGAGTATCAGTTGTGTTTTTTTGGGGATAAGTGATGAGTCAAAGGGTTATAGGATTTATGATCCCATGACAAAGAAGATAATGACTAGCAGAGATGTTGTTTTTGAAGAAAATAGAAAGTGGGATTGGGACAAGAGTTATGAGCAGCAGGTACTAGTTGACTTAGAATGGGAAGAAAGTGAGAACGAGGTGATTGAGAATCCAGGTGTCGTTGATGATGAAGATGTGGTGGTATCTCCCTCAAGCTCGAGTTCAGAAGAATCACGAAATAGGAGGCTACCAATTTGGATGGATGACTACGTGAGTGGAGAAGGCCTTTCAGAAGGTGAAGCTGATGTGAATTTGTTAAACTTTGCTTTATTTACAAATGCAGATCCTGTGAATTTTGAAGAGGCCATGGAAAGTGAAGATTGGAGGAAAGCAATGGAGACCGAGATCAAATCCATAGAGAAGAATGAATCATGGGTTCTCACTGATTTACCTGAAGGAGCGAAGCGAATTAGAGTCAAATGGGTCTACAAAATAAAGCTGAATGAACATGGTGAAGTAGAGAAGTTTAAAGCTCGGTTGGTTGCCAAAGGTTATGTGCAAGAGTATGGGATCGATTATTCTGAAGTTTTTGCACCAGTGGCTCGGATGGACACAGTGAGAATCATTCTTGCTCTCGCTGCTCACAAGAATTGGAAGGTGTATCAACTTGATGTCAAATCAGCATTTTTGCACGGTGAATTGATGGAGGATGTGTATGTCGAGCAACCGAAAGGATTTGAGAAGAAGGAGGAACTCAGCAAAGTTTATAAGCTAAGAAAAGCCTTATATGGACTAAAACAAGCCCCTCGAGCTTGGTATAGTCGCATTGAGGCCTATTTCTTAAGGGAGGGATTTGAGAAATGTCTTAGTGAGCAAACACTTTTTGTCAAGACAAACATCCAAGGTAAATTGTTGATCGTAAGTTTGTATGTTGATGATTTAATTTACACTGGGAATGATGATGCAATGATGAAGGAGTTCAAGGATTCAATGATGAAGGAGTTTGACATGTCAGACTTAGGAAAAATGAAATACTTTCTCGGTTTAGAAGTACAACAATTGCAGGATGGGATCTTTATCAGCCAAAAGAAATATGCAATGGATGTGCTTAGGAGGTTTGGGATGGAAAATTGTAATACAGTACTGAATCCTATAGTTCCAGGGTTCAAGATTTCGAAAGATGAGAGCGGGATTAAGGTTGATGGCACCTTCTATAAGCAGCTTGTTGGGAGTCTAATGTACTTAACTTCTACTCGTACAGACTTGATGTACGCAGTAAGTTTGATTGCTAGATACATGTCTCAACCTACTGAACTTCATCTTATGGCTGCAAAAAGGGTGTTAAGATATGTGAAAGGGACTGTTGGCTTTGGTATTCTGTATAAGAAGGAGGCAAATGGTGTTTTGACAGCGTACACCGATAGTAATTATGCGGGGTGTTTGGAGGATGGGAAGAGCACTTCGGGGTATGCATTCATGATGAGCTCGGGGGTGGTGGCTTGGTCATCTAGGAAGCAACCGATTGTAACTTTATCTACAACGGAGGCTGAGTTTGTGGCTGCTGCAGCGTGTGCTTGTCAAACAATATGGATGAAAAGGGTACTTAAAATGCTTGGATGTGAAGGTGATAAGTGTACAACTATTTTCTGTGACAATAGCTCAACAATCAAATTGTCCAAAAATCCAGTGATGCATGGAAGAAGCAAGCATATTGGAGTACGTTTTCATTTCTTAAGACACTACTAAAAAAATGGTCATTTGTGATGGCCAAAATTCATCATAAAAAGTAGGAAAACCATCACGAAAGGTTTACGTGATGGCTTTAAGCATCACAATGGTTGTCTTGTATACGCCCATCATGAAAGGTTTTACGTGATGGTTTTGGCAATCACGCAAACACTTGGTGCTTTTGTGATGATTAATACAATCACATTAACACATAATCTATTGTAATTGTCAAAGTCATCACAAAAAAATAAGACTTTAGGGATCAAATGAAAGAACGTGAATCTCTACTTACATATAATTTATTTCACTGTATTAATTATATCTATATTAATTGTATCAAATGATACTTGTAGGATTCGAACCCTCTCCCATTTGTAAACTAAATAAAGAGTATTACCACTACACCAAAGTCCAGATCATGATTATAATTTTAAAACAAAATATAAAAGGAAACATATGTGAGTTGACTTACTAAACCAAATTACTTCCACATAAGATTTGGTGATTGCAATGGTAGTCACAAATACTCTATAATGATGGTAAAATTAGTCATCACTAAGAGCCATCATATATTTTATTGTTTTGTGATGACTTGAAAATTCCATCACAAAATACTTTCTTTTTGTAATTGAAAATAAAAGTCGTCACAAAAATCTATCTTTTTTATTGATTGTCACGACCGTCATAAAATATTGTTTTGATTATTTCATACATTAAAATATTAGTGATAGCTTGAATGCAATCACACAAGGGTATATCTATAAGTGATGACTTCGTGCGTCACAAAAAAAAAAATTTATCTTGCATAAAAAAATTGGTGTGATTGACATGGCCATCGCAATTATAATACATTGATGGCAAGAATAGTCATCACTAAGAGCCAACATATATACTATTATTTTGTGATTGCTTAAAAAGTCCATCACAAATTACTATCTTTTGTGATTGTTTTTAAAAACTATCACAAAATTTCGTCACGTATTCTTGTTTTTCTAGTAGTGAGATATTTGTCCAAGGAAGGAGTGGTGCAGCTAGTTCATTGTGGATCACAGGAGCAAATTGCTGATGTTCTGACAAAGCCATTAAAGCTGGAGCAGTTTCAAAAGCTTCGAGGTCTCTTGGGAGTGTGTGAGTCACCAAAAGAAAACTAAGTTATGCAGCTTAGTTTAAGGGAGGGTATGATAGAGTTAGAAGTCCTTAAATTTAGGGGGTTTTTTTGTTTTCTGTTAATAAGTTGCCTATTCTCTAGGACAGTCCTATTCTCTAGAGTAGTGTTGTTAGTGTTTGAATTCTTCTCAGTAAGAATTACCACGTTGGTAGCTATCTACGTAGGCTGCAAGTTTTTCTCGCTTCTGTTTTGTAATGGCTGTTAAATAGCCAAAGTTGATTATCAATAAACTAAGTCATTCAAGTCCATATTCTTCTTGTATTCAAATTTCTTAACATTTTGTTGGCCATGCAAGTAAAAGTAAACAAGGACAAGAAGTCCTTGAATAAAAATAAGGTTAAGAGACCTAAGACTATAGAAGGACACACCGAAATCGCTAGGAAATAGAGCAAGCCAGAGCAAACAGGCTGTAGGAAGTTGTAGAAGTAGGTATAAACAAGCAATCTATGGTGCATGCTTAATTTTTTATTATAGAATATAATAAATACAAAAGCCATATACTACTAGTATTATTATATAAACACTTGTCTATAGTATTACTATATGATCAATCCAAGAAGGTTTAGAGAATAAATAAGCCTTATATACAGCTTATTATAATTAAGTTATTTATTCCTGGCTTAGAGACTAGCTAGTTAATTAGACAGAGTCAAATTTCATGAAGGCACTTCGCTCTTCCTCTCTATTAAAGAAAGAAGAGAAGATTCAGCTTTTCTCATCTTTTTGTTTGGTATAATTGCATTAAGTTCAAACTCGCCCTACACCACTTCAAAAATTAAAAAAATCCCTCAGTTTATTCATTTTTGACGTTTAGGTATATGAATTAAAAAAAAAGCTAAAATACTCTTTCAATGTACAAATAATAATGTAGAATTGTTTATTTGGGTTAGTTTTGTACGACAAATTAGACTCTAAAAGGAATAGAGATTTACACTAATAATTATACCTTGAATGAGAAGCTAATTTACTAATTAATTAAATTTAAAACAAAAACATCACACGAATATAAATAGAGAACAAATATTTTACAATTGAGTCTTTTTTATATTTAGTTGATATTTAGGGTTTGTTTGATAAAACTGAATGAAAAATTTTGAATGTATCAGAGAATCTGAGTGAGCTGAATATAGTAGAAGTTCTGAATACAGAATGAAATGATGTGTTTGAAAATTGTGTCTAATTATAAATAAATGATGATATTTAAGAAAAACTAAATATAAATTTCTGAACAATTTTTGATTGAGTATATTATTTGTAATATAATTTTAGAAATAAAAAACTAAAAATATTAACAACATTCTATCAGTACATAAAATCAAAAGAAAAGACAACAACAACATTCATTAAATTGGTTATTGACCAATATTTAAAAATAAAAAAAATCTATACGTAACAAAATTTGTTTATAATAGTAAAACAAGATGAATATTGAATACAAATTTTAATTGTCAATGAGGGAATGTAAATAAAATATCATTCAACACTACTTCTTATTGATTTTATCACAATTTTTTTTTTTGATGAATTGCTCAGACATTCAAACACATTTAAATTAAAAAATTACAAAATAAATCGTCTAAATAACTTATTTAATCAAATTTAGACTCATACAAAAGTAAATAAACAAAACTTTCGCCTATTAAGAGTATTTTCAATTCCTGCCTAACAGGTCAAGTTTGATAACATTAATACTATAAGGTAGTAGGTGCCATGACTCCTAACTATATTTTTATAATACTAGTGGCAAAGACCAATAATAAATGTACATATATTTAGCAAAATAATAATAATAAATAAAATAATAATAATAATAATAAATGTACATACAAACTTGAAACATTGCTGGTTTTATGGAAACTTTTTAAAGCTTTGTTTTTTGTTTTTTCCTAGCTTAGTCAAACAAAAACAACCTTTTATCCAATTAATCTTAGTCTTCATGTTGCAAACACGTGCAGCACTTTGACTCCTATTTTCTTTAAACAATCCTGCTGGGCATGATTATTTGGACTCAAAATTGTATGGTGGGCAAAAATCTACGTGAAATTATTTTAATCAACGTAGGCATTTTTTTAGTAGTTGGGTATTTTAAAAAATTAAAGATTTTTAATTATATTTGATTTGTAATTCTTAAGTAAAGTGTCAGGTTATAAATCGACTTACTTTTCTTAAGAAAATTATATTTGATCTCATTAAGAAATTATACCTAATGAGAAATCCTAATTCTATATATGAAAGTTGTGAGATCACTATAAATACAAGGTTTTATCTTGATTCTAAGGTACACATACTATTTTACAGAACTAGAGCATAAAGCCTCCAATGTTAAATCCTTATTCAGTACGGCCCAAGCCGTCAAGTTTTTGGTATGAATTCGTTTCTGTGCAGGATTTGACGCGCTTTAGTAATTGAATCGTGTGTACGAATTTTGACATTAACAAATCCAAAAAGGCTGTAATATATTAAATTTATAAATTGTTACTATGCTGAAAACATTAAATGTGATTAAAGAACACAAGCATATATACACCTTAAAATAAACAAATTAAATCAGGAATATTAGTAGCACTGGTGGACACAAAAATTCTCAAATGTGGGGCCGAGTTAAAAGTACACGTAGGGGTGAGTATGGTGCGGTTTGAAATTCAAACCGTACTCGAAACCGTTTAGGTAGGGTTTGAAAATTTTAAAATCGCACACGAAACTGCTTGTGATTGGTGCGGTGCGGTTTTAATTGGTACGGTTTTGGTTCCAAAACAATTGAAACAACAAAAAAGTATAAGCCTTCAATTAAATTTAACATAAAACTTATATCGAGCAATGAAAATTATATCAAACATGCTTTAAAACTAAAATATATACTATATAAAACAACGGAGACCATATATTCGATAACAAGCAAGAATATTTATCTAGTTCCCCAAAAATTAAAAGTATATATTGAAGATATTGCAGGGATGATTTATAGAATATAATCCTAACTATACCTAATTTGAAAAATAATCTATTAGACTATTACTATTATAGTATTAACATTAACCAATGCATCAAGTGCTCGAGCCCCCTCAGCTATAAGCTCCTCCAATAACACATCAAACAAATTCAAAATTTCAAAACTCAATTGCTTAATTTTTGACTCAATAACCTCTAACATCTTTTTTTAATTGGTGAAAAAAATGACAATACAAGATTGGGGTTTTCTCTGAGCGTGTTTAAGTGAAAAGTAACTTTAGAATTTACTAGGGATAATACACACTACAACAAAAAAGCCTATCAGCGACCGCCTATCAGCGACCGCATGTGGTCGCTGATACCTATCTGCGACCGTCTGCGGTCGCTAAAAGGCGTCGCACAAAATCTGGTCGCTAAAATGCACATCAGCGACCACTATTAGCGACCGATATCTAGCGACCGATATCAGCGACCGAAATGGCAAATCCGGTCGCTAAGCTGAGTCAGCATGGGCCATGGCCAAAGCTGACTTGTTTCACGTGACGTGTCAGCGACCGGCATCAGCGACCGCATGCGGTCGCTGATATTAAAAAATAAAATAACAGAATCTTGCTGTTTTTGCATAAATCCCAAAAACCTGTACCTGTTTTGTACCTGTTTTATCCCAACACACATACACAATAACAGCATACACAACAATATAAACATCCATCGTCCATCATATAACACATACACTAAACTAGAATATAAACCATTCAAAACCAATATGATTTTGAATAAAATAATAACATTTTAAAAATTGTTTAAGTAACAATATACAAACATCCTAAGAATGAAACAAGTACAAACTTATATTATAACTATAAAACTAATCTAAAGTAGGTACTAATCAAGCATCACCGCCTCCTTGATCACCCTGTAATATTAACAAAATAATAAAACAAGTTATAAATATTTACTAACTATGTTAATATTGGTATATTACGACAATATACAACAAATTGATTTTATACCTCGTCGTCATCCCCGTGTTGTGATGCTGCTGCTGCCGCTACTGCTTCAGCTAACTCCTCAGCACTCAGAGCCCCTAGATGTCCGCCCAGTATCTTCAGAAGATCCCGATCTTGACATATAGCTCTCACACAGTCAGCCGGAGTATGAACAGCTGGATGGCTAGATGACTGTGTAGACTGGGTAGAAGAGCAGCATGAGCCACTGAAGGATGGGCGTCGTCGTTGTCCTTGACCTTTAACGTAGTTCTTCTTCACAACAGACGCCCTCTCCCACAACTCTTGATCGATAGACGGACGTGGAGTGCCTTCAGGATAGCGCTCATTCAATAAACGCTTATAAGTGTCCTGCATGTCATCATGTTAACAATTAAATAGTTAAAAATAAATTAATTTTGTAAGCATTAATTAAAGATCAAGTTGTTAAAATTTATTACCGCTATCTGGATAGCCTCAGGCAGACCATCACAGGTGGCCACGTACACATCCAACCAATGGATAGGCTGACCTTGAGACTGAGACTCCTATACAAAAATAACACAATATTACTAAGTAAAAATGGGATATATTTTCTACAATTCATGATTGAAAACATATTAAAACTTGCAAATACGTACCCTGGCAGTGATATGCTGCAACTGTGAAATACTGCCGCCCTTGTATGTTCCTTTAGCCTTTTCACCTTCGGATACACCCGAGGCTCTGTTGGTGGCGGCAGTCTTTCGTCTTTTCACCCAGCTCTCAGCTCTCCATTGGGCACACATCTCAGCCCATATGGACTGGGTGCACCACCAGGGGCTATGCTCGTGCATATAATCTTCTCCCTGGCCTGGATGGTCGATCTCGGCATTGTGAATGGCTTTTTGTCGTTCTTTATTTAAGTTATCCTTGGTACGGACCGCGCACTTCTGCCAGAATAATGTCTGAATCACCGAAGCCTGCGCGTCCTCCCATCTATACCTGCGCGTCCTCCCAGAATAAGTTATCCTTGATTGAATTATGGATAAAATTAATTCCTAGTTATGTTTTATGTCATACTCATGTTCAAGTTATTGGATTGGTATAAGTATGATCATATATTGCAACCAAGGTTTTGGGTTAAGCCCTAATGTTCAAGTTATATAGCCATTTGACTTATATATGAAAAAAATTCGGCAGAGTCTCCCCTATAATATGGACTATCCACATGCACGAGGGCATGCATACTTGACCAATTTCAGGGCATAATTTAGGAGAATCCAATATTAGTAGCAACAATAAGAAGCCCAAAAATTGTCCCAATTTCAGCAATATCAACAACAATTTATCTAAATTTCAGCAACAATATATTCAGCAGTAATGTTGTATTCAAAATTTTTTCAAATTTCAGCAACTGTTAGTCAGTAATAAAAAATTATCCAACTTCAGATAATCTCATATTAAAACATGAATCTTTCTAATACCACTAGTAGTATTACGTACTCTAGGAAGTTGGAAGAGAAGCTGCATAAATTTAATTTGGAGGTTCATATGCTAGCTGAACAAATCCTAATATTCACATATTTTAATTTCATTTACTGTTTACAAAAGTAAATGAATTTTTTTGTAATTTTATTCCAAAAATACAAAATTATAATAGTAGGGCAATTTGGAGTTTAAACTAGACTTCTTCCTTAATTCAACTAGTGAAGGAGCTTGACAAATTCAAAAAGCCAATATCAATTGACTATTAAATAATCCTTGGCTGGTTCATGGCTTCATGCAATAGACGGCCCGGTCCTTTCAATTAGTCAAAGACAATGATAGCATATCTACCATTTTTAAACTTCTTTCTACAAGTCCATTATTCGTGCATGACTGATATATAAAAATTAAAGAATATCTAAAATTTCTATACAACGACTTGTACTTCTATTTCATTAATAAAAATAAATATCAACTTGCACTTTAATATAAATAAAAAAAAATTAATATTATGGTTGTGATTGTCACAGTTTATTGGTTGTGATAAAGGTAAATACGATAAAGGATCTGGGTTACCGGCGGTGGTGAAGGCGTCGGCCGGTGATGTCAGATGTGAAGGCGTCGATCGGCGGCAGTCTTCCTCCCTCTTCTCGCTCCCCCTACTCCCTCTTCTCCCTCTTCTTTTCTCCCTCTTTTTTTTCTTCTGTTCTGGATCGAGAGTGACGAACTGATACTGGTTTATTGAAATACATCAGCGACCGCTATCAGCGACCGCATGCGGTCGCTGATTTTAAATGATGTGGAAGTATCAGCGACCGACTGCGGTCGCTGTTATATAGTGGTCGCAAACAAGTAGCGCGCCAACATTTCCAGCCAAATTTTTGGAGGTAAAAATGAACCTGCGACCGAATAGCGACCGGGATCGGTCGCTAACATAATCTAGCGACAACATTCACGTTCGGTCGCTAATGTTGGTCGCTAAAAATCCTATCTGCGACTACAAAATGCGGTCGCTGATAAGTTCGGTCGCTGTTAGAGCATTTTCTTGTAGTGACATACATACACACACATGGTGCGGTTTCGGTTTTATGCGTGCGGTTTTGGCTAGTAACCAAATCGGAACCATAAATTTGGTTATTCAACCCACATAAAATCGTCACATATGCCGGAACCGTTGGTACGATTTTAATTGGTGCGGTTCGTGCAATTTTTGGTGCGATTTCGATTTCAATTTGATTACTTGCTCAGCCCTAAGTACACGTTAAGTTATTCATTCAGTTGTTTCAACAATCTAGAACATCTTAATTTAGGGGTTGATCCAATCGTTAGTTCAGTGTAATCAATTTTTTAAAAACTAAAATTTATAAAGAAATAAAAAACAATAAAATAAAGATAAAAAATGATGTGAGTGACATTGTAAATAATTGTGTGAGCTATTATATAAAATCGATGTCGATTTATGTTATTGAATACACTTTATGTTATGTATAAAATGATAATTTATAATTTTTTAAAATATTGTTATTATAAGTAACACCTCGTGCAAGAACGTGAGGTGTCCCTCACCTCCCGTATCTTCTAAAAATAAATTACAAAACTAAATAATATTGTTAAAATATTATTTATAATAATATTTTTCGAGACTTCATTGCTTGAACATATTGCAATGATAACCTCATTTCAATAACTATAAAAATATCATTTTCAATGCAAGTTATTAAACAATATAAAAGAGTGAAATGTTATTAGTATAAATTTGAGACATTTAATTGTCTTTTAGTTTGAATTTTTTATTTTCACTAAACACCTTATAAAATTAAAAATAAATAAAAATTTGACTTCTCAAAATTCAGTGGGGTCAATTAACCTCACTACATCCAAGGGTAGATCCGCCAGTGTAATTTAATAATCCTACAAAATATTTCTTTTGTTTCATAAAAAGAGAATCATTTATAAAATTTGCAAACTTCAACAAAATATTTTTCTTCCATATTTATTCCAAAATATAACGAGTGTTTAATTTAATAATGGTGATATAATAGTAAAATTATGTTATTAAACTTGATAATATTATGTTATTTTCTATAATTATCAATAAAAAATTGTAAATAAATTTTTATAAATGAGACTTTTTATATAAAATGGGGAGACTATTAAGTAGTAATGAAAAATTGAAAAGTATCTCACAAAATATATTGCACCTTTTATTTTCTAAACTTTCAATATAAAAGGTTTTTGTTAGGGACTGGATTTTAAGGTTTGGGTGATTCGATGGAGTCCGGTCCACATGGAGGATTTTTTCCTACGTAGGAATATATATTAATTGGAAATTGGGACTATTATAAGGAATCTCAGTCCTAATTTTATTTTATTTCTTATTTTTGTGGAAACATTCACGATTAAATTCAATTTCCCATCTTTAAGGAGATTAACTGTCATCCTTGCATGATAACTATCATGCTAAGGAATTCTATTCCAATTTGGGGACGACTTATGTGGGGGTGTGATATGTAAGACCCTAACTTTTATGAATAAAGATGAATTTTTTTTTAAAATGCATTTTTGAATATTATGGTGTGAATTTGATATAATGTTATAGCTGTGGGTAATATTTATAAATTTTGCAAAGTAAGCAAGTTGTCATAAAATATTCGATTGGTCGGGGAATATTCGTTTTAACAGGGAATATTCGTACGACGGCACAATTATTGGTGGACGGCACAATTATTGGTGAACCCCACAACGGAATTACTGTCGGAGTTAGAAAATGACAAAAATATCTTTTTAACGGTGAAAGTTTTACCGTTAACTGTTGAAATACCCGGTGATAAAAGTACAGTAATACACGTGGTTGCATAGTAGCACACGGTATTTGATATTTACGTGAGAAGTCACTCAGTTATACTCAATTATTGCTACAGTAATTGCTGCATAGTATCTCACGTTATTGATTCAATTATTGTCACAATATTTTATATTATTAAATTAATAATTGAGACGACAAAGTTATTTATATTATTATTTGCATTATTGACGATGTCTAGAAAGTTATGTCGAGGAAAGGAGTTTGGTCACCTAATTGTGCGCCAATAGGGAGAAATCCTTATCGAAAAGTCTCCTCTTTTCTGGGAATGATCTAGTTTTTAATATTGTGAGTTATAATATTAATGATGAATGCTATTAAAAATATGTTTTGAGAAGCCAAGTGGATTGAGATAAATAGAGGGGTATGTTATGAAGTATCTGTTATAAATTTGGCTTATTATATGGAACCCCCATTTACCCATTTTTCAAACTGTCGGAAGAAGTTATCTCAGTTTATATATATATATACGGTCCGGATCTTAAGCTCACCCCTTATCTAACATACCTTGCTCACCCCCTTTAACGACGGACCGGGTGACAATTCGGTCTGTCGGCTATATACAGAACCGTCGTCTTAGCTTTTAGCGACGGACAACATATATCAACAGACCGAATCGTCGCCCGGTTCGTCGCTAAAGGGGGTGAGCAATGTTAGATAAGGGGTGAGCATAAGATCCGGACCCTATATATATATACTAGCTGGGTCCCGTGCCTCCGGCACTGTATGGACAGTGAGATTTATCTTAAACTTAGAACGGCCCAGATGATTTATTAAGTGAGCGGGAAATTCAAAATTATTATTAGATAGATTAGATAGATAGATGTATTTTATTAGATAGTTGTATGGACGGTGGGATTTATCTCAAACTTTGGACGGTCCAGATGATTTATTGAGTGAGCGAGAAATTCAAAATCATTTGTATTTTATTAGATATATATATATATATATATATATATATATATATATATATATATATATATGACTAAGATAATGTAGAATAAATTATTGTTAGCCTTCAACAGTGTTAAACTGATAGAATACAATAAACAACAAGTTTACCTACAGTGAAACAAGCAATTCATTAGAAGATTCAAGTAGAGCATGATATCTACTACTCCTTCCTATTCATATTAAATGTCTTTTTAGAGTTAAGCACACTTAGGTGGTGTTTGATAAAACTGAGTGTTAAGACCTGAACAGTTTAAACGTCTGAATAATATAGAGCATCTGAATAGAATTGTGTCTGAATAAAAAATGTTGTTTGATAATTAATTTTTCCAAAATGTCTGAATAACAATATTTTACCATTTTAACCCTCTGAACAATTTAAATAAAATCGGTTTGATAATCAGAAGGTCTGAATAGTATTTTAAATACATATTTATAATATTTTGACCATCTTACTTAATTTCCTCAACCGGATTCTTATTCTCCCCTCTAACTCCTCCTATATAGTCCCCATTTCCCCCATTATTGTAATAAATCTTCTTTGCAACTAAGTGGACTATTTGACGATTAATTTAGGAGCTATAAAAATGGATACGTGTGGCAAGATCTATCGAAAAATGACCTCATTCATCCGACCAATGGCAAAGATGAATACGTCCTCAAAGGAACAGAAATTCTCCCATCCTCTTCCAGCTTCAGATCATGTGAAACAGCTTTATCATGAAATGTACTGGAGACCAAAGATTCCAGCAACAACGCTACTGCTCCGGCGATCGTCAGGCCCCAGAAGAAATCAGTCGTGGAGCTCATTTGATAATCCTCAAGAGTAAAAAGTCTACAAGTGTGAATCCAGCCGAGGCTTCGCCGGAGCAGCCGGAATAGCCGTTGCTGGCAGTGCGACGGGAGGAAGGAAAGAGAGGGCGGAACATGAGAGTACTATTGTGGAGCTGAGGTTACTTTTGTCCTGAAAAAATGTAAATTCGGTAAGAGGAGAGTCTGAATGGTATAGAATTGTTTTTGAATCTTAACAATTAAGAGGCATTAAGAGGCAATAAATTTTTTAACAAACAAGTTTTGCCTCTGACCGAATCAGAGGCAAAGCTATTAAGAGGTATTAAGACCTTATAAAACATCACCTTATTAAGAAATAACACAAAATATCTTTTGTATCCCTAATTAATTATTTCTCTCTCCACAATGGTCCATGGAATTGCATTTACTAAGCATATTAAATAGAGGGGTAAATTAGGAAAAATAGTGCAATATTGCATATGGATTCCAAAACAACACTTATATAGAATAAAATGAAACTCTCTAAAAAGACATTTAATATGAATAGGAGGGAGTATCTTCTATGATTTAAAAAGTTTATCATAAATTTTATCGATGAGACTCTGCTCAATAAATAATCCACATCAATGAATTATACATGCACTACGGGCCAATGATATTTATTATTATCATATCCACAAATTATCCATGCACTATTGACCAATGATATTCATGTTATCACCAATGGTCATGATCATGCCAACAACTGTCCATCAATGCATTACGGGCTAATGAAGACTTTTACCACATCATTTTTAATATTACAGGTCATGATTATATCGAATAATATCTGGTCATAATCATACCAATCAATAGTTCATATATGCACTACGGGCTAAAGATGACTTTCATCACAATATAAACATGAAGATGATGACAATGATATAAGAATTCAATTAAATGAAAGCAAATGATAAATTTTAAAGATTTATAATTCAATTTATCCATAATTCAATAATGTCCAAATTATCAACATGATAATGCTTTGTGGAGTAAAATTCAAGAATAATATTGTATCAAAAATAATTTAGACAGAAAAGATATCAATTTTTGTCATGAATAGTACCACAGGTGAATATTACTCGAGTGAATAGTACCCCGTTAATAGTACTTCATGAATAGTACCCTGACATGAAAAGATCAAAATTTAACAAGAATGTTCAGAAAAATATCATTGTGAAATGATACTAGATGAAGCGTAAATTTTAAGGATATTCTACTAATTTCAAGGAGTATAAAAGCAAAACTTATCAACATGAGTGTAGAATTTGGAATCTGAAATAAAATAATATTACTTACATACTACAGAGTAAGGAAGAAAATATTATTTCTTACGAATATTGAACAAAAATAATATCTCTTACCTTAAAAGAGAGTACTTCTGACTGGTATAGCGGGGATATTTTTGAAGAAAACGTGCATTATTTTCTACACTCAAAGCTTCTTTAACTCTAAAGAAATACTCTCAATATTATAGAGGAAGAATTATCTAATTTTGGTGTGATTTTCATTTCTAAACTAAGCATCCTATTTATAGGAGAATGGAAGGATACTATTTGAATTTAGAAAATCACAGACGCACACAATAAACAAAATCACGGGTGCAATTCAAACGGCTGAAAAAAAATTCTGATTTTACTATGCAGCATTATGCAGTATTATGCAACACTAAGCATTATTATGCAAACAATAAAATATAATATATTATATGCAACACTATGCACCAACCCGTTACTCTTTATTATATATATATAATATAAAATTGAGATATTTTTTACCGACGATTTTAAAAAATGGGTAAGTGGGGGTTTCCATATAATAAGCCAAAATTATAACAAATACTTCATAAAAATCCCCTCTATTTATCTCAAATCACTTGGCTTCACAAAACACATTTTAATAACATTCATCATTAATATTATAACTCACAATATTAACAACTAGATTATTTCCAAAAAAAGATGGGATTTCCGATAAGGACTTCCCCTTATTGGCGCGCAATTAGGTGACCAAACCCTTTATCTCGAAAGAACTTTATAGACATCGTCAATAATACAAATAATAATATGAATAACTTTGTCGTCTCAATTATTAATTTAATAATATAAAATATTGTGACAATAATTGAATCAATAACGTGAGATACTATGCATCAATTACTGTGAAAATAATTGAATAAAATTGAGTTACTTCTCATGTAAACATCAATAATCAAAGATATTGTACAATACCGTGTGCTACTATGCAATCACACGTATTACTGTACTTTTATCACAGGACATTTCAACAGTTAACGGTAAAACTTTTATCGTTATTTTTGTAAAAGTTATTTCTGTTGTTTTCTCACTCCGAAAGTAATTCCGTTGTGGGACGTTCCACCAATGATTGTGTCGTCGTACGAATATTCCCCGATAAAACGAATATTCCCCGACCAATCGAACATTTTATGACAGCGTCACTACAAGAAAATTCTCTATTTGCGACCGTCTATCAGCGACCGCAGGTGGTCGCAGATCAGTATCAGCGACCGACTACGGTCGCTGATAGGCATCACATAAAATCTGGTCGCTAAAATGCACATCAGCGACCACTATTAGCGACCGACGTATCTGCTACCTGATATTAGCGACGTAATTCATCATTTCGATTGCTAAGCTGAGTTAGCATGGTTCAGGGCAAAGTCTGACGTGGGACCACATGTGTCAGCGACTACAATCAATGACCGCACGCGGTCGCTGATACCCTCAAATGTTTAGCGGTCAGCTAATAACTATCAACGACCGCATGCGGTCGGCTGATTTTAAAATACTAAAAACCAGATTTTTGCTGTTTTACAGAATTCCCAAAAAACTGTACCTTGTTTTGTACCTGATTTATCCCAACACACATACATAACAATATAAAATTGTGCAAATAATATAAACATCCATCGTCCACCGAAACATACACCAAACTAGTATATAAACTATATAAACCTTTAAAAACCAATATGAATTGAATAAATAACCATAAATCTAATGTGTAAGTAACAAACATACATCCAAAGAATGAATATACAAGTACAAGCTTATCAAATAACTACAAAACTAACACTAAATCGGTTGTCAAGCATCATTGTCTTGAGTAGCTTCTCCTTGATCACCCTGTAATTAACAAAATATTAAAATAAGTTACAAATATAGTAACTATGTGATACTGGTATATATTACGACAATATACAACAAATTGATTACCTCGTCGCCATCCCTATGATGTGCTGCTGCTGCTGCTTCTGCCACTGCATCAGCTAACTCATCAGGACTCAAAGCCGCCAGATGCCCGCTTAGTATCTTGAGAAAATCGCGATCTCGACATATAGCTCTCACACAGTCAGCAGGATTATGAACAAATGGATGACTCGATGACTGAGATTGGGTAGCAGAGCTGTCTGAGCCACTGAAGGATGGGTGACGTCGTTGTCCTTCCTTTAATGTAGTTTTTCTTCACAACAGACGCCCTCTCCCACAAATCTTGATCAATTGGTGGGCTTGGAGTGCCTTTAGGATAGCGCTCATTCAATAAACGCTTATAAGTATCATGTCATCATGTTAACAATTAAATAGTTAAAAATAAATTTTGTAAGCATTGATAAACAAGATCAAGTTGTTAAAATTTATTACCACTATCTGGATAGCATCAGGCAGACCATCACGGGTGGCCACATATACATCCAGCCAATGGATAGGCTGACCTTGAGACGGAGACTCCTATACAAAAAATAGGCCAATAGTACTAAGTAAATATGATATATATTCGACAATTCATGATTGTAAACATACTAAAACTTGTAAATACGTACCCTGGCAGTGATATGCTGCAACTATGAAATACTGCAGCCCTTGTATGTTCCATTAGCCTTTTTGCCATCGGGTACACCCGATGATATGTTGGTGGCGGCAATCTTTCGTCTTTTCACCCAGCTCTCAGATCTCCATTGTTTGATGGTCGATCGATGCATTAGTGAAGGTCTTTTTGTCGTTCTTTGTTCAAATTATCTTTGGTGCAGATGGCACATTTCTGCCAGAATAATGTCTGTATCACTGAAGCATGCGCGTCCTCCCATCTATACCGCTTCTGCAAATAAAATAATAATAATAACATTACTAAACAATTATCCTTAGAATATTATATTATCTCTCATAATTAAAAAATATACCTAAAATTCAGCCCAAATAGTATCCTTATGGGCGATAGGTGTGATCGCCCACGTAATCGCAGGTGTAGGCAATTCTGTAAGCACAGCTGTGACATGCAATTGACGATCTTATTATCTGAAAAATACTATAATATACAACAATTTCATCAATGATAAGTATATATATTAAAGCAATTTACATCAAAGTTCTATATAAAATGATATGGGACGTACGTGTTATTCGGTGGAGGACAAATATGAATAAGAATTCGATCATCCAGATTAGTACGGGCCTTGGGCACATGATTAGGCCCCCTACCCAAGCCGCGCTTTTTCTGCGCTTCTTTAGAAGCCATCTATATTTACAAATTTCAAGATGTTATTATGAGTTATATAAAATGACAATAATGATAGGAAATTACATTTACATAGTAAAGTACATAAACATGACAGTGATATAAAGATGTTGGTATGAGTTATATTTGATTACATGAATGTATATATATGAATATAAAATGACAATAATGACATAAAATTGCATTTAAATAGTTAAGTACATAAACATGACAATGATATAAAAAAACATGTAATGCTAAACATACATGAGAAGTACAAGTGTCAATGTCTGATTCAGAATCATCTTGTATACGTATTGCAGATTCATGACTAGACCTGGCAAAAGAGGCCCAGGCCCGCGGGCTGGGCTTTCGGCTGCAATTTTTTAGCCCATAAAAGTGCGGGCCATTTTGGCCCGGCTCGTGGCCTGCGACTTATTTTTTTAAAATTAAAATGTTGTTACTTGTGGGTTGTGAGGGTTGAACACAAGACTTATAAGTAAATAAATAAGAGTTCAAACCAACTGAGCTACAACAACTATTTATTTTTAATGCAATCTTCAATATATTTCAACTATAATTGAAAACTATAATTAAGATATGTAGTTAATGTAGGTAATTAATTAATAATACTAATTTATAATACTATTAAAATTTTATTTGATTGAGATATGTAGTTAATGTAGCTAATTAATTAATCGTGTCTGTGTGTATTATTGTTTATTTTATTATTTTTAATATTTATTATTATTACTATTTTTGGTGTAACAAGATTTTAAAAAAAAAATTAAAATAAAAGGAGAAGCCCGCGGGCCAGCCCAGCCCAACCCGGCCCAACCCGGGCCACCGGCCTCACAATTCTAGCCCACCAAAACTCGGGCCTTTTTTGCCTGGCTCGGCCCAGCCCACCCATTCGCCAGGTCTATTCATAACCATCATCTGCTTCAGATTCAGTGTCAGATTCAGTCAATAACTCATCCTCCTCAATATAAATATCATCTAACACAAGTATTGACTCATGATCTAATTCATGTGGTTCATCTCCACCATCTAACTGGATTACTTCATTTTCGTCCTCCATATTTATTATAGTTTGACTATGAAGCATCTGATATTGGTAAATCTCCTCATCAACTACTTCTACACGACTACGCGCGGGAGTATGAATTACAACTTGTCAATCTGTAGGTAATCTATCCCTTTTCCTAACAGGACTAGGAGTATAGTATACTTGTACTGTTTGAGTTGGTAAAACAAACGGTTTGTTGGAGTACGCAGACCTATGAAGGTTAATATCGACGATTCCATTTCTGTCAACATTATCCCTTTTTCTGAATCAAACCAATGACACTTGAACAAGTTAATATGACCCTCGTACGTGCCCTTGTACGACAACTCTACGATTTCCTCCAACCCCCTATAAAAGGCACGACCAAGCTCATTGTAACAATCTCCTTGGACACACACTCCAGAGTTCGTTATTCTTTTACCGCGTCCATATGCCTTTGTATGACATTCACAACCATTTATTTTGTAACCATTACAGCTGACTTGGTCCTTGTCTGGTCCCATAGCTAGGACTTGTACATTAACCAGAATCATTGATCCCTCAGTCAAAGCCTATAAAAACTCCATCTTATTAAATGAAGTCATAGTTAATATGGAGTATATATATGTCGTGCTTAAGAAATTGAACTTACTTTGTCCTTTAGCCAAAGTGAAAATTTTTTATCACGATTTATTTGAATATCTTTATCAGTTATGCCGGGATGCTTCACTTTTAACTCATCATCGTACAATCTATACAATGTTATAAACATTAACATATTTGAATAAATTTTCAAATTAAGAGATAAATTATCAAGTTTACATGTGTACCTCACAAATTCGTCAATCTCCTCGCAATTGAGAAGAATGTAAGTATGTGCAACATGTAATTCTTGCTTAGAGAGGAATATGCGCTTCCTTTATACATAAGCACGGCCCGATAGATCAAATACAGAGAGCCGACCATTTAGTTCAACATTTGCCCCATCATCATGTGTCGATACTCGATTGGCCTTTGTCAAGACTTGGTCCGAAAAATAGTCTGAGACACACGTAGATATTTCATCAAAACTATATGCCTCACATATCGACCCCTCGATATAAGTTCTATTCTTCACCTTCCTCTTAAGGTTTCCCATCACCCTCTCGAAAGGGTACATCCATCTATATTGAACTGGACCCCCAACATGAGCTTTATAGGGAAGATGGATTTGTAAATGCTCCATGGAGTCCAAAAACCAGGTGGGAATATTTTTTCTAATTTACACGTGATCTCTATGATGTTCTTCTCAAGTACATGCATGTCCTTCTCATTTAATGTTTTTGAACATAAGTCTTTGAAGAAACGAATAAGATCCGTCAAAGCATCCCATATTAGTTTATCAAGCAGATCCTGAAATGTTATGGCATAAGTCTCTCCATGAACACATGACAGTCATGACTCTTCATCCCTTGTAATTTCCCACCCGTAACACACCTTTCAATGTTTGACGCATATCCATCTGGTAGTTTCAGAGACTTAACCCATGTACACACATCTTCAACTTGCTTTTTGGACAATGTGTACCTTGCATGCGGTTTGACAATCTTACCATTAGAAGATTCATAAAGTTCTAATCCAGGACGCTTACAAATATCTTTCATGTCCAAACGTGCCTTATCATTATCCTTTATCTTCCCCATAACATTCATCACGGTGTTAAACACATTGTCGAACACATTCTTCTCAATATGCATCACACCTAGATTATGAAGAATCAAATTTGTAGACTAGTTAAGGTAGTTCCCGAAAGATGCTTCTCCGAACCCAGTTATGAGATTCGCCAAATCCGTTGATTATGTTTGTGGCATGAATCTTACCAAATGGGATGACCGACAATCTCATCACACGATCTCACATCTCCGTTCCCGAAAATCCAAGTGCAGGCATATCATTGTCTATTTTCCCTTTCCTGAAGTGTTCTCAATTTCTTCGAAACAGGTGATCTACCGGCAAGAACCGACGATGACAGTTAATCGAGCAAGGCTTTCGAACTTTTGATAGATTGAAAACTTTGTAAGCTCCATACAATATGGACAAGCCAACTTTCTGTGTGTACTCCATCCAACTAACATACCATAATCTAGGAAGTCACTTATAGTCCACATAACCGCTGACCTAAGGTTGAAATTTTTTTTTGTTGCAACATCCCAAGTTTGTACTCCATCCTCCCACAATACCTTCAACTCGTCTATAAGAGGTCTCAAGTAAACATCTAAGTTCTTTCTAGGACTCTTAGGACCAGGAACCACGAGTGAAAGAAACAAGTATGGATGTTTCATACACTTCCAAGGAGGCAAGTTGTACGGAGCAACAATCACAGGCCAACATGAGTACGGAACAGCTGAGTGGCCAAAAAGATTGAAACCATCGGTGGACAATCCAAGCCTCACATTTCTAGGTTCCAATGCAAACCCAGGATGTGCTAAGTTGAAATCTTTCCAAGCCTTCCCATCTGCGGGATGATTTAGTTCTCCATCTTTAGCTGGAGATTTCGCCTACCAACTCATATGTTCAGCTGTTCTTGAAGACATGTACAATCTTTTTAGCCGAAGTGTTATTGGAAAATACCTTATAATCTTAAACGGTATACTTGTTTTTTTTTTTGTAGTCACACCCTCTTTATTAGGCCTAAACCGATCATGACTGCAAAACGTGCACCTTGTCATATGTTCATTTTCCTTACAAAGCAACATGCAATCGTTGGGACATGCATTGATCTTTTGGTATCCAAGACCCAACTTCTTCACCATTTTCTTACAAAAGTAATAGTTACCAGGTAATTACTCACCGTCAGGCAACATACTCTTAATGGCCTTCCAGAGCGACTTAAAATGCTCATGGCTCATGTTGTGATCAGCCTTGATGTTAAGTAATGTCGCCACTGCAGACAATGTAGTGTGTTGGGTGCAACCATGCCACAATGGCTCGCTACCCTCGTCTAACAACTTAAAGAAGTCTTTGGCATCAGAATTCATAGGTTGCTCTGTGACGCCCCCAAAACAGGTATACATCACCTATTCTTGAGTCGCCAGATACATGGTACAGAATTCAAATACAACTTAATAATACAACTGTCGTGTACAATACGATAAAACATAAACTGTGAGTTTGAATACAAATATTGTCTACTAGAGATTATACAAACTCAAAAGGAGTTCTTATTACAATTATTAATACACTATTTCACAGAATAGTGAAGACTACTAATGCAACATCTAGGACCATCACTCTGTTCCCTGACTAGTCCCAGCTACGTTCTCATTTCCTGAAGAGAACAATGAAAGTAAAAGGGTGAGCTCAACTAGCCCAGTAAGAAATATTATGACTAAGATAATGCAGAATAAATTATCGTTAGCCTTCAACAGTGTTAAACTGATACAATACAACAAACATCAAGTTTAACTGCAGCGGAACAAGCAATCCATTAGAAGAGTCAAGTAGAGAATAAAATCTACTATCTTCTATGATTTAAAAAGGTTTTTCATCACTTTTATCGCTGAGACTCAGCTTAATAAATAATCCACATCATTAACTCATCCCTACACTACAGGCCAAGGATATTTTTAGTATCACGACCACGAATTATCCATGCACTACAGGCCAAAGATAATCATGTTTTCATCAACGGTCCTGATCATGCCATAAAACAATTCATCTTTGATCCCTTGGCCGAAGAGAATCCATAGCCATAATCATACCAAAAACTGTCCATCAATGCACTACGGGCCAATGAGGACTTTTTTTTCCACATCATTTGTAGCATTACGGTTATGATTACACCGAATAATCCCTGATCATAATCATACCAAGTCCATCTATGAACTACAGGCCACAGATGACTTTCAACATAATATAAACATGAGGATGATGACAATTACATAATAATTCAATAAAACAAGTTCAAGAATTAATTTATCCAGGAACTATTAACGTCCAAATTGTCAACATGATACTGTTTTGTAGAGTAAAATTCAAGAATGCTCAGAAGAATATTTCCATGAAAAGATACTGAATGAAGTGCACAAATATCAAGGATATTCCACTAATTTCATGGAGTATAGAAGTCAAAACTTTAACCAACTTAGTATAATAAAGAATGGAATAACAAAAGAAATCACCAGGCATGCGATAGACCACACAGGCAGGTTATTCCAACAGAATAATAAATAACGGAATCAGGTCTGGCGTATAACACACAGACAGGATATTCCAACAGAATAATAAAGACGGAACCAAGTCCGGCGTAGAACGCATAGATAGGATATTCCAATAAAATAATAAAGACAGAATCAAGTCCGGCGTAGAACGCACAGACAGGATGTTCCAACAGAAAGATAAAGAATGGAACAACAGAATAATTTCACCAAGTATAGGGTAGCCCGCGTATACAGGTTATTCCAACAGAATAATAAAGAATGAAATAACAGAAGTTCTCTTCACAGATAAGAAAGAAATAATACTCCCTACGAGTACAACAAATAATATTTCCTACCTTATAAAAACTGGATACTGGAATAGTGAGGTAGCAGACTTCTCTTCTTCTTTCTATAATTTCTCTCTATAATAATCGCTCTAAAGCTTTTGTGAATTGGTGAGAAATGAAGGATGAATGAGCTTCTATTTATAGAAAAATATAGTTTCGATAATTGCACGTTTTGGGGCTCAAAAAATTACAGTACAATACCTTCAACTTTTCCTTTATTTATAATTTAGTCCTGCAAGTATTATCAATCTTGCACCAACTCCCCTAATAGTAAATAATGTGAATAAATAGTTCAATTATGTGAATCAATAGTATAATCATGTGAAAAATATGAATTACAGTATAGTACCTCCATCTATACCTGCATTTTTAACTTAGTCATGCAAGTATTATCAATCTTGCACCAACTCCCCTAATAGTAAATAATGTGATTCAATAGTATACATATGTGAACAAATAGTTATATAAACATGTGAATTAGTAGCAATTAATTGCTCATTTATCCGATAAATTACCCGATTTATCAATATAACCCCTAGACATCAATTATCATCGGAATAAATATCGATTTTACTAACACAAATAATTCAAACATAATGAAACTATTTTTATCAAAAATATAAATTTTGAAATTTCAAAGTTTGACTTTTCCCAAAAAAATCAACTGTTGACTTTTTGACCAAATAGTGAATCCCGGAAAATTTTGTGTTTATAGACTATTTTTATTAATTTCATCGTTCTGGACTCAAATATCACGTCCGCGTCTCCAAATTCAACTCCGAACAACATTCATTATTAATATTATAACTCATAATATTTATCAACCAAGTCATTCCTAGGAAAGAGGAGGCTTTCCAATAAGGATTTCTCCTTATTGGCGCGCAATTAGGTGACCAAACCTCTCCTTGACAGAACTTCTAGACATTGTCAATATTGCAAATAATAATATAAATAACTTTGTCGTCTCAATTATTGATTTAATAATATAACATATTATGCAGATGATACTGTGATAATAATTGAATCAATAATATAAGAGATATGATGCAGCAATTACTGTAGCAACAATTGAGTATAACTGAGTGACTTCTCACATAAGCATCAATAATCAATACCGTGTGCTACTATGCAACCACGCGTATTACTGTACTTTTACTACCGAGTAGTTCAACAGTTTTAACGGTAACACTTCAGCCGTTATTTTTATAAAAAGATAATTCTGTCGTTTTCTAACTACGACAATACATCCATTGTGGGGTCCACCAATGATTGTGTCGTCGTACGAATATTCCCCGACAAAAAGAATATTCCCTGACCAATCGAATATTTTATAACAACTTGTATACTTTGAAAAATTTATAAATACTACCCACAACTATAACATTATATCAAATCCGCACCATAATATTAAAAAAAATATTTCGATAAATTTACATCTTTATTCATAAAATCTGGGGTTTCACATGCTCTCTGCCTTGTTCTCAATCAAAATCTGGCCCTGCAATATCATGAACCATTTCATTCATATGATGAGTACTACTGCCCGAATTATGTACTTTTGTGATGCCACCATCTCTTATCTGCCCATGTGCCCTCCAGCATTCTTCATAATTTTTCATGAACCTAGAAACAAGTAAATGATAGTTTACCACGTCTCTGTCCATATAATTCATATTCTTACACTTCAAACATGGACATCGTATCTAGCGACTGACCATTCATACATTCTGGGTGATTATACGCATACTCCAAAAACACTTGGCAACCAGCTCTAAATTTAGCTATAGCACCTATCTCGGCACTTGATTTTCGTCGTGTCATCCAACTACGGTCTGAATAGAGGTCCATGATTCCACGGTACCTACTACAGACAACATTATAAATGTTAACATATGACTTGAGCATACTTGTAACCATATGACTTGAGCATACTTGTAAGCATATGATTAACATTTAAGCATACTTGTAAGCATATGACTTGAGCATACTTGTAAGCATATGATTGACATTTAAGCATATTTGTAAGCATATGACTTGAGACCATACTTGTAACCATATGACTTGAGCTTCGACATAAGCATATGATTAACATTTAAGCATACTTGTAAGCATATGACCAAAAAAAACTTATAACCATATGACTTGTAAGCATATGAAAGTTTTATTATATTTGTATGATATTATATTTTAATCTATTATATACTTAATCATATTTAATATATATTATATGTCAAATATTAAATGTTATTAAATTTAGTATAAGAAACTAAGTAAATGCTACTTAGTTTAATAGTTATATTATATCATGTTATTTTATTTTAATTTGTTTTAAATTTGTTTTTATTGTTTATCGTAAGTGAATATGTAAGGTATTTCATTCATGCTAGATTTATATGACGGCTAACATGTTTTAAGATTATACCCCTCACGGTCCCTTTCTATAATCTTTTATGTTTTGGGATAGTCACAACTTGGTTGAGCAATTTATAGCTTCTATAATATTTTGTAGCTTTATTCTTGTATACATAAGTGTTAAATACCCTTGTTTTTCTGTTACAGCCAAAACAGTCTCTTTAATGACCAAGTGTGTCTAGTTACCTTCTTTGTTGCACTAACAGTTCCCTAGCACTGCCTATTTTGGCTTAACAGCCCCCCAATAGCTTACCATGCCGACAACCAAGCTTGGCGTGGGCTCGTGTGACCTCGCAGCCCCAAGCCCAGCCCATCAACTCCAATAGCCCCTTAATAAGCTCTAGTGGGTCACCAATATATTTATATCCAATTGATAAGCAACACCCAGGCTATCTATATAAACAGAACCCAATTTACTAAGAATTACTAAAATTAAGCTACTCACATATTTAAACAATTCAGTTTCTCATTTTATTTCAATAATGGGCATAGCTTTCCTATAACCAAAAGCTATTATATAATTTAAACGTAAAATTGTTCACAATAAAAGAGGTAAAAAAAATTCAACTACAAACTTATACTTATAACAACTGACCATATCGAAAAAAGGTAATTTTTAAGTATACAACTAGTAATCAAAGAAAGTTAATAAGTATGTGGCCCAATTCCAAATGTCGATAATAAGCTCATTCATATGCAACATAAACTTTTATTTCAGTATACAACAATTCATTCAATCATTCAAACATTTGAATCACATAAATTAACAAAATAAAATTACCTAAACTGCATATTACCCAAATAAATTTCACTCTAATCAAAACTTATAAACCAAACTTAATCATATTACCCAAATCGACTTCAAGTACTAATATAATCATAATCATATTACCCAAACATAATCAAATCCATATATATCAATCTAATGCATGTATAATCAGATTCATATTCAATATTGAAACTTTATTCATTGAAATCAATAACTGAAGGCGATGGTATAATCAGATTCATATTCAATATTGAAACTTTATTAATACAAAATATTATATTAATAATATTTTGTAATATTATTAATATAATATTTTATAATATTAATATTAATACAATATTTTGTAATATTAGTATTTAATATAATATTAAAAAGTGAAAATTAATGTAAAACTATGTAATACAAAAAGGCGTGAGAGTTTTACATGGGTGAGTCTGCCAAGCCGTGAGAGCTTGTGCTGGCTGGGGTGTTTTTTTTATTAACAGCCGGAAGAGCTTGTAGCGGTCGGGAGTTATTTATGTTTCAATCTTAGCCTTCCAATAAGTTAATCAACGGTCCGAAAATAGGTTGTTAGAACAGTGTCCATGGCAACCGGTTGCCATAGATGGAATCACACACACACACACACACACACATATATATATATATATATAGAGAGAGAGAGAGGCCGGATCAGGTCCGGACTCTCGAATCGGATCAAAATCCGGATCTTTTTTTGTTTTTTTTAAAACAACTAGAAAAAAATAAAAATTATGGAACTTGAATTTTTACATAATATAGTGTTTTGGATATGATTTGGATACATATAACAAAATATATGTGTACAGTCTGTACATACATATTTTATTGTGTGTATTCAAATCACATCCAAAACACTGTATTATGTAAAAATTCCATTTCTATAAAATATTAAAAAAAATTATAGTGGTTTTAAAAAAAAGCAAAAAAAAAGTCCAGATTTTCTTCCTTCCGGGAGTCCGGACCTGATCAATCTTATATATATATATATATATATATATATATATATATATATATATATATATATATATATATATATATATATAGAGGCCGGATCCTGTCCGGACTCCCGGACAGGTTTAAAATCCGGACCTTTTTTTTTTTTTTTTTTTTTTTGCTTTTTTTTTTTTGAAACAACTAAAAAAAAAAAAAAAAATTTATGGAATTGAAATTTTTACATTATACAGTATTTTGGGTGTGATTTGGATGCCTATAACGAAACATGTCTGTACAGTCTGGGCAGACTGTACATACATTGGTTGGTGTAGGTATTAAAAACACACCCAAAACACTGTTTTTTTGAAAATTTTCAGTTCCATAATTTTTTTTTTTTTTTTTTTTTAGTTGTTCTACAAAAAAAAAAAAAAAAAAAAAAAAAAAATTTCAGGTCCGGATTTTCTCCCGTCCGGGAGTCCGGACCTGATCCATCTTGTATATATATATATATATATATATATATATATATATATATATATATATATATATATATATATATATTGAAACTTTATATTCAGATAGTAAAATATAATTTCATCATCTCATGCGATTACTATTATGATAAGAACAATCAAATTAAGCTTCACAAATAGATATAAACATACAAAATAGCAAACAACTACATGTAAAAATTGAAGATAAGACCTTTTATAATCGATCGCGAAACCTAAAAGTCAAGACCCACTAGTCCTGAAGCCTAACAATTAGGTTAAGGTGCTGTTTGTTTACATTTGATTGTATTTTAATAGACTGTCTCTTATTCGTTAAGAGACATGATGTTGTTTGTTATTTTTTTTGTTACATCTGAATGTCTCTTAATCGGTAAGACAGAAAATGAAATCTTAATAATTAAGATGTACCTCTTAATGAATTTTTTTGATAATTTTTTTTATATAAATATATTCAACAATATTATGCACTCATTTTTATTAAATTGAATATTTAAAATTATTAAATAAAATATTACCCTTTAAAATGGTAAAATAGTGTCATTAAGAGACAACTTATTTTTTAGTTATCAAATAATTTTTTAGATTCAGACCTCATAATCATTCAGATGATCTAATTTATTAAGACATCATAATCATTTAGATCTTAATTCCCAAGTTTATCAAACACAACCTAAACCTAATATATAAAATCAATATTATCAATTATCCTATTTATTTTATATTATTTAATTATTGTTAATTTTTAAAATTAATTTAAAATATTTTTAAACTCAAAATTGATACAAATTCTTTTAAATTTAATCAGCATAGTGATAAATATTGTAAACTGTCTAAAAAAGTATTAGTCATTATTAACTGTATTATTTCATAATTTTTAATTAATTATCTCAATTTTAAGTTTTAAAATATTATAAATTAATTTTGCAAAAATAAATAATAATTATATAATTTGAATTGAAGGGAATATAATAAAAATTACTCCCTCCGTCCCAAATTAACTGCTCAGTTTTGACTTTTTTTAGTCAAATTGATTAGTTTTAGAATTAATAATTAAGCATATATAAATATATTTCTAAAATTATAAAAATTAGGATTAGTAATAAATTGTATATACTTTCTTTTGGTTATAATCTCTTCATCTATATTTTAGCAAAAATAGTAAAAAGATTAGTTTTAAAAATGGTCAATTTAACTTTAAAAAATCAAAACTGAGCAATTAATTTGGGACGGAGGGAGTAATATCTTTTGATCGCACCATATTTTTTTCCAACTCTTTAATATTTGCGAACTTTTTGAATTATACATTTTTTTTGAATTGAGGGAGAATATATAACAAGTTCATATAACAACTGGATTCGTTGACCAATTTTACGTCACTACTCCTCTTTGACTCTCTATCTCTCCCTCCTCTCCTCTCCTCTCCTTAATATAAGTCTCATCTGCACTCTCAAGTCTCAGCAGCCTCTGAAATATTAACTCTCTGATCAATCTAAAAGGATAAAAATGGCGAGAGATAAGAACGAGCTATACGTCACCGTTCCGAGCTTATTCAGGTGTCCAATATCCATGGACGTCATGAAATCTCCGGTAAGCCTCTGCACCGGCGTCACATACGATCGCTCCAGCATCAAAACCTGGCTCGATTCCGGCCATAACACCTGTCCCGCCACTATGCAAGTCCTCCAATCCACCGATGTCGTTCCAAACCTCACTCTCCGCCGGCTCATCCGCTGCTGGTCCGACTCCCTCCTCCTCCTCCCAGAGTCGCCCGCCGCTGCCGCTTCTCGGCAGTCGCCAATGGTTTTCTCAACCGTCTCAAAGCAACAGGTACTAGACTCGATCAAAAACGTCATCAATAAAAAATCAGAAAATTACTCAAATTCGTTCTCCGAAATTATCGAATTCGCGAATTACTCCGATGAAAACCGCGAGTTTTTAGCAAATTACAACGGATTTGTTCCTACAACTGTTGAAATTATAAGCAAAACCGTTGAAGTCGAAGTTATGGAAGTGATAATAGCGGTTTTTGATTTGATTATATCTGAAAACAGAGTCAAAGAGCAATTACATGAATTGATGTTCAGAAACAATTTGAATTGTTTATCTCAATTCGTTTTAGTTCTTCAAAATGGTAAATTGAATTCAAAGATCAATACCGCGAACCTTTTACAATCAATGTCGTCAAACGAGGAATCTCAACGCGCAATCACCGAAACACAAGACTTAGTCGCCGAACTGTTCAATTTAATCAGCTCGGAAACTGACCGGAGCGCCATAGGCGCCGGTCTATCGGCTCTAATTGCTGTTTCGGTCTCGAGAATCGTGAAAAAGGAGCTTGTCCGGTTCGGAATCGTGCGAACCGGATCGAAAATTCTCTCCGGTTCCGATCCATACATTCCAGTCATCGAAAAAATTATGAAGCTGTTAGAAATGGTGTCCACTTGTACGGAAGGACGGACGGCGATATGCGCCGACGAGCGGTGCGTGACGGCGATAGTGCAGAAGCTGATGAAGGCATCGGGAACGGCAACGGAGCACGGGATCGGCGTGATCCATAGCGTATGCTATCTTTCCCGTGATCGGACCGCTCAGGAGGCGGTGATGAAAAACAATGGATTGACGAAGGTGTTGTTAGTGATGCAGAGTAATTGTTCCTTGAGGGTGAGACAGATGTGTGGGGATTTGGTGAAGGTGTTCCGAGTTAACTCAAAGTCGTGCTTGGCGAATTATGAGACCAGGACCACTCATATCACGCCGTATTGACTCGGCAGGCTGGTGGTGTTGAATTCGGTTACTTGATTTTTTGGGGGGTTTTTCTTTGACAAAATGTTGGGTTTGGTATTGACCAAAAGAATAGATGTATATCCAAATTCTAAAGTGAATATGTTTAGACAATTGAATACACAGAAAAATTCATTCAAATTTTGGTTACTTGTTCATTGAAGATTTTGCTTTTTTATTCCTTAGCTAACAAGTGTTTGACAAAAACATAACACAAGTTAAGAGTAATAAATTTTGTGCGTACAATATTGACTAAAATGTAAAAATAAAGCTACAAAATAAGTCTGTTGATATTTATTTTGTCAAGAACAGTTGTGCTCCTATGAATCATTTTATCACCTTACCTTATACTATTTCTCCTCCATTCCATATAGAGTGCATGTTTATTTACGTATGTTTAGTGTGATTGAAAGATCAAATACAATATAAAATCGTATTCTTTTAAAAATAATTTATTTTAAGTGTAATTTATTTAACTCATAAGTGTAATCATACAAGAAATTGAGTCATAAGCGACGGACTCTATGCCGACTGACAACTAGCCATTGCCTATGAACTCAATCTCGACAACAAGGTCATCGTTTATAGTGTTCATCCATTATAGATCTAATTTGTCATTAATGGTGCCATAATTTTGTTCTCGAGAGAGAAACGAGGGCAACATATGAACCTCATAGACGATATATGGCACTGTTGTTGAGCATGACTTCATAGTCGAAGGACTCTTTCTCAACGAAAAGTTAGTCGAAAATTACTTCACTACAAGAAAAAGGCTTTTCAGCGACCTCTATCAGCGACCGCATTCAGTCGCCAATAGACATCAGCGACCGAATGCAATCGCTAATAGAGGTCGTACATAATCTGGTCGATGTGTGGACATCAGCGACCACTTTTAGCAACCGCAATATCAACGAGCGCCAAATAGCGACCGATTTCGTCGCTAAGCTGAGTCACCGTGAGTCAGATATCAAAGGTAACGTGACCCACGTGTCAGCGACCAACAATAGCAACCAACGCGATCGCTACCACCCTCGAGCCATATGCGGTCGCCGAAAAATATTAGCGACCGCATGTGGTCGCTGATACTTAATTTTTTTTAAAAATTGTCTATTTTGTGGATTTTAAAAAAAAAATTACATGTTTTGTACCTGCTTTATATCCCAACACAAAACAATATATATAAATAAAGTAAGATCCATAAAAATCCATCGATATATATCCATCCATATATACAATTTAATAAATTCAACACAATAATATAAACATCCACGCATATTATGCTCATATATATAAACAAGTACCGTCCGAGTAAAATTTATATACAAATGTCATAACGTACAATATAAACATGCATTCAATTATTCAGTGGGTAAAAATAATAATCAAATGTCGATTAACAAGATAAAGAGGGAATACAAATGCCTTCACGGAGCAATATTGTCCATATAGGGCTGTAACAAAATAATAAAACATGTACTATTAAATGTAAGTTTAAACTAAACATGCAAAGCAGTACATAAAGTTAAACAATGACAAGATTACATCGGGCTCATCCTGTTGTTGTGCTGATCTCGCCACTGCATCTGCTTTCTCCCCGGGACTTAAAGACCGCAGATGCCCGCCAAGTGTGAGAAGAAGATTCTGATCCTGACATATTGCTATCACGCAGTCAGCAAGAGTGTGCGGCGACTGATAAGTGGTTTTACAACCACTTATTTAGATATTAACTAACTTAATTTGTTGCTTAAACTCATTTTATTGTATAGATTTGTATGCATTTGTGCCTTATTTTATAGATGCATTAATGGGAACTTTCTTGGTGCAAATGGAGCTAAGTGTGATGGATTGATGATTGAAGGAAGGAATGGAGTAAGATGACATGACTGTGCACACATCAGATGCCTGCAGCAGAAGAAGTCAGGGTCTGCTGGTGCACGACGCAGTTGCGCCCAACTTGGACTATGACATAGCGCAGCTGCGCCAAGCAGCCTGTCCGGATTCCACACAGCACAGCTACGCCCTCTTCAAAGCCAATCACGGCGCAGCTGCGCCAGTCAATGTTCTGCAACTGACTTTGATTTAAGTTTTCGAATAACATGATTGCTTGGATAAGGGCATACGAACGAGACTCTTATATAATGAGACAGATAGCAGATGTAATAGGATTCCACCCCTTGGGGGATCACTTAGCTATTATTGTTTTCTCTCTTTAATTTCAATATTAGAATAGAGTAGATTAAAAGAGTTGTTTTCTAGAACTGATTAGGTCTGAAGATTTGAAGCAATTGGATAGCATAAAAGATTTAAACTTGGAGCAAGAGAGCAGATTTGCAATTCAACTTTCTACTCTTATTTTATCTTTGATTCCTATTTCTATTCTAATGATGTTTATTCAATTTGTGGATGATGGATTTGATTCAACTATGAGTTAAACTCTGTGTTGGGATTGCAATGGATTTTATTGATTAGTTATTTTGATGTACTTCATTGTTAGCCTTATTGATTGTTATGAGATTGTCTATTAAGATTAACGCTTATTTGCTTAGTTGATTGGCCATCAATTACTGTGATAATCTATATGAACTTGAAAAATGAAGTATGGGTTTAGATTTGATCTTGATAGCTTGTGTTTGTATGTTCTACGTGGTGATGGAATGAATGATTCGCGAAGCACCACTCGTAGTTAATTGAGAATTTGGGCTTAAATCCTAATTATTTGTAAATCACATAGACATATAGTGGTTTAGGTAATGTAGGTGTTCATGTGTATTCTATTAATTGTGGATTATATATGATATGGGTATGGTACATTGAGAGATGTCTATACTTTACTTTTGTGTTCTCGACAAACAATCTGGTGCAATTAATTTGGCTTAACAGAGAGTGTGTTGATTTAAATGATTCAATATATGAAATTATAATCTCGAGTCTCCATTATCTAGTCTCATTCTAGGGATAGTTAGTTTTATTTAATTTTATAGTTTAAATATATAGTATTAAATCACTCGTTTAAATAAGACTAAAAGGGTTATGAGCTAGTGCTTAGTGAACATTATTAGTTAATTCTCCGTGGGAACGATACTTTACTTACTCTTTATTACTTGTTGACCATGTACACTTACGTGTGAGCATATATAGATTTTACCCAACATCGATGGATGGCACGAGGACTGAGTAGACTGACTAGCAGAGCTGCATGTGTCACTAATTATCGGTCGTCGTTGTCCTTAGCCTTTGACATAGTTCTTCTTCACAACCGACACTCTCCCCCATAGTTCTTGATCAATCGGTGGCAACGGGGTGCCTTCAAGATAGCGCTCATTCATTAGGCTCTTGTAAGTGTCCTGTTAGTATGTTAGAAATTAAATAGTTAACAATAAATATAAAATGCTTAAGAATGACGTAAAAATTTATAAACATATTAAAGTATACAGCTATCTGGATAGCCTCAGGCAAACCATCGCGTGTGGAAACATATACATCCAGCCAATGGATAGGTTGACCTTGAGATAATGTCTCCTACAAAATTAATATGCTCATATATTAATAAGTAAACATTTGTGATATACTAAAACTAAAACTTTGCAAATGTGTACCCTAACAGTAATATGTTGCAACTGTGATATATTGTCGCCCTTATAGGTGCATTTTGCCTTTTCACCTTTAGGTACACATGAGGATCTGCTCAAGGCGACAGTCTTGCATCTCTTGACCCAGCTCTCAACTCTCCATTAAGCACATATCTCAGCCTATATGATCTGTGCGCACCACCATGGGATATGCTCATTCATGAACTGTTCACCCTGTTTTGGATGGTCGATATCTGCATTATGTAGGGCTTTTTATCTTTCCTTCTTCAAATTATCTTTGGTCAGACGGCGCACTTGTGCTAGAAAAATGTCTGAATAATTGATGTTTATGTGTCATCCCATCTATACCTTTTCTGCGAATAAAACAACAATAATAATATTAAAACAATTATATTAACATAATACAACACTACTAAACAATATTAGTTTATCAATTATATTATCTGTCAAAATTAAAAAAAAATATACCTAAAATTCAGCCCAAACTACATCCTTGTGGGCGATAGGTGCGCTCACATGCGTAATCACTGGCGTAGGCTAGTTCTATAAGCATAATTGTGAAATGCAGTTCACAATTTTGCTATCTCTAAAATCACTACAATATACAACAATTTAGATTAAAGATAAGTTATTTTATTATAAATTTAAAGAAATTTACATTAGTATATATCTACAACAATAGAAATACAAAATGCTTATATATAAATGTTGTTTAATGTACATGTTATTCGGAGGAGGACATATCTATATGAGAATTCAGTCATCCGGATTAGTCGTGGCCTTTGACACGTAATTCAGACCCATGCCCAAGTTTCGATTTCTTACAGCTGGTTCAGAAGCTATCTATAAATAAAAATTTCATGATGTTATTATGAGTTATATTTGATTATATATACAAATAAAATGATAATAATGACATGTAATTGTATTAAATAGTTAACTACGACAAGTACAAATGAAAGGTACATAAACACGGCCATGATTTAAAAAACATGTATATATGTAATTGTATGTAATACTTGTTAAACATAAATTTTATTTTTTTTAATCGTTGTCTGAGTCATAATCATTTTGTATACGTATTGGAGATTCATAACCATCATCTTCTTCAGATTCATTATCAGTGTCAGTCAATAACTCTTCATCCTCAGTATTAATGTCATCTGACACAAGTACTAACTTAGGATTCAATTCATTAGGTTCATCTCCAACCTCTAACTAGATTACTTCATTGTCGTCCTCCATATTTATTATAGTAGGTCTACGAAGCATCTCCTCTTGGTAAAACTCTCCGTCTACTACTTGTACACGATTGCGCGTGGGAGTATGAATTATAACTTCCCAATCTGCAGGTTGTGTAAAACCCCAGATTTTATGAATAAAGAATTAATTTTCTTGAAATAATTTTTTTATATTATGGTGTGAATTTGAGATAATATTATAGTTGTGGGTAGTATTTATAAATTTTGCAAAGTATGCAAGTTGTTATATTATATTCAATTGGTCAGGGAATATTCTTTGTGTCAGAAAATATTCGTACGACGGTACAATTATTGGTGGACCCCACAACAGAATTATTGTCGGATTGAGAAAACGACAAAAATATTTTATTAAAAATAACGGCGGAGGTTTTACCGTTGATACTGTTGAACTACTGGGTAGTAAAAGTACAGTAATACGCGTTGTTGCATAGTAGCACACGGTATTGATTATTGATATTTATGTGAGAAGTCGCTCAGTTTAATTCAATTATTGTTGATTAATAATATGAATTATTATAGTGATAATGACGTTTTGTTTTATTCGTATTATTAACGTAATAAAACGGAAACATCTTTTTATATAAAACAGAATACTTTATTAAAGTTATTCTATAAATAGAATATATTATATTTTATTATGCATAGTGTTGCATAGTGTTTTGCATAGTGTTGCATAGTGTTTTGCATAGTATTTGCATAGTAAAATGTTTTTATATAAATAGAATATATTATATTTTATTTAAAAGATTTTTCTTTAAATATGGACCGTCAGATTAAAGTAAAATAATCTGGACCGTTCATGGATTAGTTACTATGCATTCCATTTTCCTATAAATAGAAGCTCATTCCTTCATTATTTTCTTACGAATTCATTGAAACTCTAGAGAGAGAAATTATAGAGAGAAGTTATAGAGAGAAAATTATAGAGAGAAAGAAGAAGAGTATTCTGCTACTTCACTACTTCTATATCCAATTTCTGTTACGGTAAGGGGTGTTATTCTTTCTTATTCATGAAGAGAACTATTGTTATTCCATTTCTTATTATTCTGTTGGAATAACCTGTATACGCGGTCTACCCTATACTTGGTGACATTCTTCTATCATTCTGTTGGAACATCCTATCTGTGTGTTTTACACCGGACCTGGTTCCATCTTTATTATTATTCCGTTGGAACATCCTGTCTGTGTGTTTTACACCGGACCTGGTTCCGTCTTTATTATTCTGTCGGAATATCCTGTCTGTGCTATACGCCGGACCTGGTTCCATCATTTATTATTCCGCATTTATTATTCTGTTGGAACATCCTGTCGGTGTGAATTTCACCTGACCTGGTTCCGTTATTTAGTATTCTGTTGGAATAACCTGCCTATGCGAAGTTCCGCATGCATGGTGATTTCTTTTGTTATTCCATTCTTTATTATACTCAGTTGGTTAAAGTTTTGACTTCTATACTCCATGAAATTAGTAGAATATCCTTGATGTTTGCGCTTCATCCAGTATCTTTTCAGGAAAATATTCTTTTGAGCATTCTTGAATTTTACACCACAAAACAGTATTGTGTGGACAATTTGGACGTTATTGGTTCATGGACAAATTAATTCTTGAACTTGTTTTATTAAATTCTTATATCATTGTCATCATCCTCATGTTTATGTTATGTTGAAAGTCATTTGTGGCCTGTAGTGCATAGATGGACTTGGTATGATTATGACCAGGGATTATGCGGTGTAATCATGACCGTAATATTACAAATGATGTGGAAAAAGTCCTCATTGGCCCGTAGTGCATTGATGGACAGTTTTTGGTATGATTATGGCTATGGATTCTCTTCGGCCATAGTGCAAAGATAATTGTTTTATGGCATGATCAGGAGCGTTGATGAAAACACGATTATCTTTGGCCCGTAGTGCATGGATAATTCGTGGTCGTGATACTAAAGAATATCCTTGGCCTGTATTGCAGGGATGATTTAATGATGTGGATTATTTATTGAGCTGAGTCTCAGCGATAAAAGTGATGAAAAACATTTAAATCATAAAAGATAGTAGATTCAATTCTCTCTACTTGACTCTTTTAATGGATTGCTTATTCCGCTGCAGTTAAACTTGATGCCTATTATATTTTATCAGTTTAACATTGTTGAAGGCTAATGATAATTTATTCTGCATTATCTTAGTCATAATATTTCTTACTGGGCTAGTTGAGCTCACCCTTTCTTTCACTGTTCTCTTCAGGAAATGAGAACATAGCAGGGACTAGTCGGGGAATGGAGTGACGGTCCAGAGGATAGCATTAGTAGTCCTCACTATTATGAGAAATAGTGTATTAATAATTGTATTGATGACTCCTTTTGAGTTTGTATGATCTCTAGTAGACAATTATTGTATTCAAACTCACAGTTGTATTTTGTCGTATTATACACGACAGTGGTATTAGTAAGTTGTATTTGAATTCTGTACCATGTATCTGATGACTCAAGATGGGTGATGTATACCTAATTTTGGGGGCGTCACAGTTGGTATCAAAGCTTAGGGATATGATCCCTGGCTAAGATGTGAGATTAGAACTAGGAGGGGAGAGATAGGGAATTCCTTCGCTAGTATGACCTACTTTAATTTATTTTGTTTTTAAATTAGTTGGACAAAGTTTAGAGATATTATGTTACATGTCAATTAATCTTTGTTTTGTGGCAGTGTTTGAAAATGGCAGCTGAAAATGTTCACAATGGAGTGAATGAGACCATCGAGACACCTTTAATCACTAATCAGGATAATGTGCAACTAGAGGACAATACTCCTCATGAACATAATAACACCGATGAAATGGTGAATGATGGGATGGTCAGAGACTTTATGCAATTCATGCAACAACAGGCTAAGGCAGCTCCTGTCCAAAATACAGGTAGAAATACTAATAACTCTCGGACGGTCACCGCTAAGCAGTTTAAGGAGCAATTCATGCAACAACGAGAGAAGGCGGCTCCTGTTCATAATGCAGGAGAAAACAATGGCAACCGATGGTTGGTCACCGCTAAGCAATTCAAGGAGCTGGGACCACCAGAGTTTTTGGGAAAGCCTGAACCACTTAAGGCGGAGACGTGGTTAAAGCAGATCACCAAGATATTTGATGTCTTGGGATGCTCAGAGGAGCAAAAGGTTCCATTCGCCACCTTTATGTTGCGTGAAGAAGGAGATCATTGGTGGGAATCTGTAAAACGTACCCAGACTGACGCACTCAAGATGTCTTGGGAGAAGTTCCAAGAGCTGTTCAACGACAAGTACTTTCCCGAAAGTATTCGTCACATGAAGGAGGTAGAGTTTATCAAGCTGGAGCAAAATAATATGACCGTGTTGCAGTACGAGGCTAAGTTTGCGGAGTTGTCCCGGTTTGCATCCCATTTGGTCGATAATGAGGAGCGAATGACGCGAATGTTTTTGCGAGGTTTGAAACCCGATATACGTCAATACCTCATTTCTCACAAACTTTGTTTATATTCAGATATTGTGAATAGGGCTCAGTTAGTGGAGCGCGATAATGAGTTATCACAACCAAAAGGTAATGACCAGCAACACGATAATAATCATACCGGTGGCAACGGCCATCGGAACAATGATAACCATCGCGGGGGAAATTATCATACCAAGAATGGTAACCACTTCGGTGGTAATCATGGCCAAAATAATAAGAATGGACATTTCAAGAAGAGAAAGTTCAACAATGACGTAAAGACGTCAGCACCAGCAACCGTTGTTAAGGAAGAAGAATGACCACCGGTCGTATGTTTCAGATGCGGACAGGAGGGACACATCCGTCCAAACTGTACGCAACAGTCCAAAGCATGCTTTAATTGCGGAAGAGAAGGTCACCTAGCTCGATTCTGTCGTATGATGAAGTCAATTCCAGCTGGGATAATGATGCCAAAGGATGTCCCAGACAAGCCAAAGCCGGTAGTTTAAGAGAGAGCGTTTTTTTTTCCTCTCGTGACGAGGAACCTGAATAAAATTATCACGGGTAAGTTAATCATAAGCTCTTACGAAGTCTATACCGTGTTAGATACCGGTTCTACTCACTCTTTTATTTCACCTAGTTGTGTTCAATGTTTGTACTTAACTCCAGAGAAGTTAAACTTTGATTTATCTATTGAAACTCCATTGGGAGAAACCTTCGCTACCTCCACTGTTTATAAATCTTATTTGATTCAAATCGACACTTTCACGTTACGTGTTGATATTGTCTCTTTGAAAATACTTGTCTTTGATGCTATTTTAGGAAACGATTGGTTAACTACTCATCATGTTTTTCGTAAGGTTGTTAGCTTTCGTATTCCTAACCAACCTATTATGCGAATTTAAGCAACCAAACCACTAAATTCAATCATTGTCATATCAAGCCATAAGTAAAGAGCCCCGATCCTTTTGTTGATGACTTCCTTGTGTGGAATGGACCGAAGCCGGACTTTCTGTAGGCGACGTCGTGAATAACGATAACAAGTTGATAGGTATCATTGTGAGGTGCTATCTAGGTTAAGGGATAGAAGTCGCAGTTGGTATCAATGTGACGTACTATCCAAGTCTTGAATGGGAGTAACAGTTTTGAATGATATTTTTATCATTAATAAATTTCTTGACGTATTCCTGAAGACTTCTTAGCTTACCCCAGAGCGTGAAATCGAATTTGGTATTGACACCAGTACAAAACCCATTTCTTAAACCCTTTAAATAATTTTTTCAACTAAAACGAAAGTAACATGCACCAAAGACGTTGACTCGAGCTGTTGAAGATTACGATCGTACTATTCAATATCATCGTGGAAGAGCGAATGTGGTAGCTGACGTGTTGAGTAGAAGATCGTATGCGTTTACAAGTGCGATGTTGTTAACACAAAGACTCATTTCGTATAATTTGCAAATGATGAAGATAGAGTTAAAGACCCTAGGGACCCACGTGAAGATAACGAATATACGAGTAAAATTGACTTTAATCGATAAAGTTAAAGACGCTCAAGCTACATACCCGAATCTGATGAATGTGAAGAAGAAGGTTCAAGAGGGTGTTATTTTAGAAGCAAGAGTTGCTGAAGAGCGGAAATCTCAACCCTCGATTTAATTGGCCCATTTGAAATCCTCGATTGAGTAGGAATTGTGGCTTATAGACTCGTTTTACCGCCAAATATATTGCGTATTCATAACGTTTTTTTTCGTATCAATGTTACGTAAATATGTGGACGACCCGAACCACATTATTAATTTAGAACCGGACGAGATAGCGGATGATTTAACGTTTGAAGAGATATGTGTTACAATCTTGGATAAGAAGAATCGTATTCAACACTCAAAGGTTATATCTCAAAAGTTAGAATTTGAAGTGAAGTCAAGGTATCCTCACCTGTTTGGCATACCAGGTATGTACGTAAATTTCGAGGGCGAAATTCCATAAGGAGGGGAGATTGTAAAACCCCAGATTTTATGAATAAAGAATTAATTTTCTCGAAATAATTTTTTTATATTATGGTGTGAATTTGAGATAATATTATAGTTGTGGGTAGTATTTATAAATTTTGCAAAGTATGCAAGTTGTTATATTATATTCGATTGGTCAGGGAATATTCTTTGTGTCAGAAAATATTCGTACGACGGTACAATTATTGGTGGACCCCACAACAGAATTATTGTCGGATTGAGAAAACGACAAAAATATTTTATTAAAAATAACGGCGGAAGTTTTACCGTTGATACTGTTGAACTACTGGGTAGTAAAAGTACAGTAATACGCGTTGTTGCATAGTAGCACACGGTATTGATTATTGATATTTATGTGAGAATTCGCTCAGTTTAATTCAATTATTGTTGATTAATAATATGAATTATTATAGTGATAATGACGTTTTGTTTTATTCGTATTATTAACGTAATAAAACGGAAACATCTTTTTATATAAAACAGAATACTTTATTAAAGTTATTCTATAAATAGAATATATTATATTTTATTATGCATAGTGTTGCATAGTGTTTTGCATAGTGTTGCATAGTGTTTTGCATAGTGTTTGCATAGTAAAATGTTTTTATATAAATAGAATATATTATATTTTATTTAAAAGATTTTTCTTTAAATATGAACCATCAGATTAAAGTAAAATAATCTGGACCGTTCATGGATTAGTTACTATGCATTCTATTTTCCTATAAATAGAAGCTCATTCCTTCATTATTTTCTTACGAATTCATTGAAACTCTAGAGAGAGAAATTATAGAGAGAAGTTATAGAGAGAAAATTATAGAGAGAAAGAAGAAGAGTATTCTGCTACTTCACTACTTCTATATCCAATTTCTGTTACGGTAAGGGGTGTTATTCTTTCTTATTCATGAAGAGAACTATTGTTATTCCATTTCTTATTATTCTGTTGGAATAACCTGTATACGCGGTCTACCCTATACTTGGTGACATTCTTCTATCATTCTGTTGGAACATCCTGTCTGTGTGTTTTACACCGGACCTGGTTCCGTCTTTATTATTATTCCGTTGGAACATCCTGTCTGTGTGTTTTACACCGGACCTGGTTCCGTCTTTATTATTCTGTCGGAATATCCTGTCTGTGCTATACGCCGGACCTGGTTCCATCATTTATTATTCCGCATTTATTATTCTGTTGGAACATCCTGTCGGTGTGAATTTCACCTGACCTGGTTCCGTTATTTAGTATTCTGTTGGAATAACCTGCCTATGCGAAGTTCTGCATGCATGGTGATTTCTTTTGTTATTCCATTCTTTATTATACTCAGTTGGTTAAAGTTTTGACTTCTATACTCCATGAAATTAGTAGAATATCCTTGATGTTTGCGCTTCATCCAGTATCTTTTCAGGAAAATATTCTTTTGAGCATTCTTGAATTTTACACCACAAAACAGTATTGTGTGGACAATTTGGACATTATTGGTTCATGGACAAATTAATTCTTGAACTTGTTTTATTAAATTCTTATATCATTGTCATCATCCTCATGTTTATGTTATGTTGAAAGTCATTTGTGGCCTGTAGTGCATAGATGGACTTGGTATGATTATGACCAGGGATTATGCGGTGTAATCATGACCGTAATATTACAAATGATGTGGAAAAAGTCCTCATTGGCCCGTAGTGCATTGATGGACAGTTTTTGGTATGATTATGGCTATGGATTCTCTTCGGCCGTAGTGCAAAGATAATTGTTTTATGGCATGATCAGGACCGTTGATGAAAACACGATTATCTTTGGCCCGTAGTGCATGGATAATTCGTGGTCGTGATACTAAAGAATATCATTGGCCTGTATTGCAGGGATGATTTAATGATGTGGATTATTTATTGAGCTGAGTCTCAGCGATAAAAGTGATGAAAAACATTTTAAATCATAAAAGATAGTAGATTCAATTCTCTCTACTTGACTCTTTTAATGGATTGCTTATTCCGCTGCAGTTAAACTTGATGCCTATTATATTTTATCAGTTTAACATTGTTGAAGGCTAATGATAATTTATTCTGCATTATCTTAGTCATAATATTTCTTACTGGGCTAGTTGAGCTCACCCTTTCTTTCACTGTTCTCTTCAGGAAATGAGAACATAGCAGGGACTAGTCGGGGAATGGAGTGACGGTCCAGAGGATAGCATTAGTAGTCCTCACTATTATGAGAAATAGTGTATTAATAATTGTATTGATGACTCCTTTTGAGTTTGTATGATCTCTAGTAGACAATTATTGTATTCAAACTCACAGTTGTATTTTGTCGTATTATACACGACAGTGGTATTAGTAAGTTGTATTTGAATTCTGTACCATGTATCTGACGACTCAAGATGGGTGATGTATACCTAATTTTGGGGGCGTCACAGGTTGTCTATCCTTTTTCCTAACAGGACTAGGAGTGTAGTATACTTGTACTATTTGAGTTGGCGGCATAAATGGTGTGTTGTCGTACATGTGCCTTTGTACAATAACTCTATCATTTCCTCGAACTTCCCATAAAAGGCACGATCAAGCTCATTTTAACAATATCCTTGGACACACTCTAGTGTTCGTTGTTCTTTTGCCGCGAGCATATGCCTTTGTATGAAATTCACAACCATTTATTTTGTAACCATTGCGGCTACTTGGTCCCTGTCTGGGTCCATAGCTAGGACTTGTACATTATCCGAAATCGTTCCCTCAATAAAAGCCTACAAAAACTCTATTACATTAAATGAATTCATAAATTAATGGAGTATATATATGTCGTGCTTAATTAACTTAACTTACTTTCTCCTTTAGCCAAAGTAAAAAAAATTATCACGACCGATTTGAATATCTTTATCATTTATGTTGAGTTGATTCGCTTTTAACTCGTCATCGTATGATCTATATAATTTTATAAACATTAACATATCAAAATGTATGTCATTATAGGTTAAGATATAGCTAGGTCCAATAAATATGAATTTTACACGTGTACTCACAAATTCGTCAATCTCCTCGCAATTGAGAAAAATGTAAGTATATGCAGTATGTAATTCTTATTCAGAGAAGAATATGCGCTTCCCTTTTTCATAAGCGCGACCCAATAGACCAAATACAAAAAGTCGACCATTTAGATCAACATTGCCCCCATCATCATGTCTCGGGACTCAATTGGCCTTTGTCAAGACTTCGTCGGGAAAATAGTCTGAGACAAACGTAGATATATCATCGAAACTGTATGCCTCACATATCGACCCCTTGAAATAAGTTCTATTTGTTACCTTCCTCTTAAGGTTTCTCATCACCCTCTAGAAAGGGTACATCCATCTATATTGAATCAGACCCCCAACACGAGCTTCATAGAGAAAATGGATTTGCAAATGCTCCATGGAGTCAAAAAAATCATGTGGGAATGTTTGATGCATATCCATCTCTTGCAATGCTCCATGATTCTTTATCTCTTGCAATTTCGCACCCGTAACACACCTTGCAATGTTTGATGCATATCCATCTATTAGTTTCAGAGACTTAATCCATGTGCACATATCTTTAACTTGTTCTTTGGACAATGTGTACCTTGCATGCGATTTGACCATCTTACCATTAGGAGATTCATAAAGTTCTAATCCAGGACGATTACAAATATATTTCATGTCTAACTGTGTCTTATCATTATCTTTTGTCTTCCCTGTAACACTCATCACGATGTTAAACACATTATCAAAAACATTCTTCTCAATATACATCTCATCTAGATTATGACGAATCAAATTTGTAAACCAATAAGGAAGTTCCCAAAAAATGCTTCTTCGAACCCAATTATGAGATTCGCCAAACCCATTGATTATGTTTGAGGCAATAATATTACCGAATGGAATGACCGGCAACCTCAGCACACGATCTCGCATCTCCGTCCCCGACAATCGCGTTGCAAGCATATCATTGTCTACTTTTCCTTTCCTTAAGTGTTCTCTATTTCTTCAAAATGAGTGATCTACCGGCAAAAAACGACGATGACAGTCAAACCAACAAGGCTTTCAACCTTTTTATAGATTGAAAAACTTTGTATGCTCCATAAAATACGGATAAGCCAACTTCCTGTGTGTACTCCATCTAGCTAACATACCATAAACCAGGAAGTCATTTATAGTCCACATAACCGTTGCCCTAAGGTTAAAATTTATTTTCGTGGAAACATCCCAAGTCTGTACTCCATCCTCCCACAATACCTTCAACTCGTCTATAAGAGGTCTCAAGTAAAAAATCTAAGTTCTTTCCAGGACTCTTGGGACCAAGAACCACGTGTGAAAGAAACAAGTATGGTTTTTTCATACACATCCAAGGAGGAAAGTTGTACGGAATAACAGTCATAAGCCAACATGAGTACGAAACAACTGAGTAGTCAAACGGGTTAAAACCATTAGTGGGCAATCCAAGCCTCACATTTCTAGGTTCCAATGCAAACCCAGGATGTGCTAAGTTGAAATCTTTCCAAGCATGCCCATCGGCGGGAAGGTTTAGTTCTCCATCTTTAACTGGAGATTTTGCATGCCAAGTCATATGTTCAGCTGTTCTTAAAGATATATATTTGTTTTTTTTTGTAATCATACCCTCTTTATTAGGCTTGATTCGATCATGATTGCAAAACGTGCACCTTGTCTTCTATTCATTTTTCTTATAAAAAGACATGTAATCGTTCGGACATACATCGATCTTTTGGTATCCAAGACCCAACGTCTTCACCGTTTTCTTACAATAGTAATAGTTATAGGGAAACTTTTCACCGTCAGGCAACATACTCTTAATGGCCTTCAAGAAAGACTCAAAACACTCATGGCTCATATTATGATCAACCTTGATGTTAAGTAATGTCGTCACTAAAGAAAATGTACTGTGTTTCGTACAACCATGCCACAATGGCTCGCTATCCTCGTCTAACAACTTAAAGAACACTTTGTCGTCAAAATTCATAGGTTGATCTTTGCCTTGTTCCCAATCAAAAGTTGGCCCTGCAATATCATGAACCATTTCATTCATACGATGGGTACTGTTGCCCGAATTATGAACTTGTGTGATGTCATTATCTCTTCTCTACCCATGTGCCCACCAACATTCTTCGTAATTTTCATGAACCTAGAAATAAATAAATGATAGTTTACCATGTCTCTGTCCATATAATTTATATTTTTACACTTCAAACAAGGGCATCTTATCTTGTTCTGACCATTCACACATTCCAAGTGACTATACGCATAATCTAGAAACACTTGACAACCAGTTCTAAATTCAGTTGTAGCACCTATATTAGCACTTGACTTTCGTCAACTCATCCAACTACAGTATGAATAGAGGTCCATGATACCACAGTACCTACTGCAGACAGCATGAGCTTATTAATGTATAGGATGGTCAGTCTCTCTAAGAATATTTGTAAGCATATGACTTAAGCATACTTGTAAGCATATGAATAGGCTGCCAAATTCTTATCCCGAATGATAAAAAGAATGGTGACCCGTTGATACTCCATTCCCTTCCAATTCCCAATCGTGGTCATCTCTTCCTCTTTATCTATTGGATTGCTACTTCCTTAGTTCAATTACAATGCACTAACTACTTTGGGGGTGGAAGAGCTAGCTCTATATGGCTGAGCTCTCCCCCCTGAAGGTCAGCTCTTGGCCCCCTGCAGGTCAGTTCCTTAGTTCAATTACAATGCACTAAAAGTTCCTTAGTTCAATTATAATGCCACATGTCATTATTTTATTTAGTATTGAGAAACTAAGTAAATACTACTTAGTTCATTATATTATATTTTTTATTTTTTTGTTTAATTTTTATTTTTTTTATAATATTTTATTTAGTATTGAGAAACTAAGTAAATAATGTACTAATTAGTTCATTATATTATTTTATTTTATTTTGTATTATTATATTTATTTTATTTAGTATTGAGAAACTAAGTAAATACTACTTAATTAGGGGAGTATATTATTTATTTTATTTTTATTATTTTAAAATATTTTATTTAGCATTGAGAAACTAAGTTAATACATACTAATTAGTTCATTATATTATATTATATTATATTATTTTACTTTATTTTATTTTGTTTAGTATTTAGAAACTAAGTAAATACTATTTAGTTCATTATATTATTTGTTTTGTTTTATTTATAATATTTAATTTATTTTATTTTATTTATTATTGAGAAACTAAGTAAATACTACTTAGTTCATTATATTATTTATTTTGTTTTATTTTTATTATTTTAAACAGTACATATTGTCCTAAATTAAACAGTAAATAATATTATTACTGCATTCGACTCATTCTTGTTACTCCTTAGATTTACATAGTTTTATTAACTGCGAACATCTTGTCGTAGAATTCAGAAAATTATTTAAATATCATATAATCAGTTTTATAATATTATCTCCAATAACTGATTAAAAAAATTAAATTTACATTTAATTTCTTCCAGTATTTTAGTTTATCAAATGAAATTGTTGAAGAATTATAATACTATAATATACAAATTTTATTTTCAACATAATTTTATCAAAAACATAGCTCACCACCCCCAGTCAAATTAAATTCGGAATATTGCCACAAGTGTTGCCGTATTAGGATCCCTTGAGGATTTGTATACAAATTTGCAGATTTCAATGACAAGTCTTAATCAAAGGATCCAAGTGATACCCAAGTTTCTCCAATTTGTGTAATGTTATGCCTTAAGAAACCCCAACCAAACCCACATTACATAGAAGGCTCAAACATTCGAGATACAATATCTAACACTTGTTCACCAAAAACTATAACTACATGCACAAAATCTACACTAAGATTCAACATATATATACGATTCAACCTAATATTTCAATATTTTCCTAAAAATTTCACGGGTGAACAACCAAAATTTTCATACCTGATTTATAGGGCGACATGGGTTTGGTCGTCGGTGACTTCGGCGATAGCAACCTTTCTCTCTTTTTCTTCATTTCCACCATATATTGGTCTGCTTGATTGTCTATCCTAATTAGATTAAAGAGGATCAACGTCTATTTTTAATGAGGTGGATGTATTAACGATCGCTAGCGGTCGCTGACATTTACTAGTCGCAATAAACCTCCCTGACAACATTTGTGCCAAAATTATGGCAACAAAATTAAATCAGTGACCGCTCAACGACTGCATGCGGTCGTTGATATTAACTAGCGACTAGATTTACGTGTGGTCGCTAATATCAATCGCTATTGATAACATTAGCAATCGGATTATGCGGTTGCTGAAAGTATTGGTCGTTGTTGGACCATTTTCTTGTAGTGCTTCTAACTAAAAGTCCTAGAACTCAACGACAATTTCATTATTTTATTTTCCTCCCGTCTTTTCCATTATTGCACGCTATGATTCTCTCTTATCTTCTCTAATATTGTCATGTTTTCGTTGCAATTTTAGCCTCTGTCTCCGGTGGTGTAGCCCCTCTTCCACCCTCTATTCCATCTTCTCTCTCCTCCTTCTCCTCCACAACCCCTCTTCCTCTCCTATTTCGGTTGGCGGACAAATCTCTTTCTCCTCTAATGACTAATTGCGACAAAACAATATGTCGCCTTTGACCCCATCAAGAATGGTGTTAGTACCTACGGCAGAGCAACGGACGAATCTGGCGAGAATATTGATCCCATAACTGAAAAAAATTTGATCATTCTCAACGGATATGTCCGTCGCTTATGACTTATTTTCTTGGACTAAAAATTTGGACTTCAAACACAACGTACCAACTATGGTGTTATGCGTTTGAAGATACAAATGCTACAAACACTATCGTCGCAAATATTGCAAACACTGTCACCACTGTTGGTTTGAGTTATTATGTGATAAAATCTTTTCAATTAAGACTATTCCATGATACTAGTCATAGAATCCCTTCTATTAAGGATTTTCCATAATACTAGCCATAATTGTTGTATAACCATAAATAGGTGTTAGTTTTTCTATTATAAATAGGTCATTTGTATGGTAAAACAAATGTATAAGAAGACAGATTTTAACATGGTATCAAAGCCAGAAAAATCAATCATGGGTCTTCCCTGTTACACCTCTAGCCTTCTCTAGTTGTTAATCTGCCCCTCCGAAAATGAAAAACTTCGATAATAACACCAACTTTGGTGAAATAAACTCTGGTGAAACCTCACACACCACTGATTCCATTCTCACTATATTTACCAATACCATGACTAAAGAGCTTTATCAAAAGCTCAGGTCTCGACTCTTACTATCGAAAATTCTACAGCCCCAATTGGTAACAAGTTGGATGGCTCCAACTATGTCCTTTGATCCCAGGTTGTTGAGATGTACATCTCCGACAAAGACAAACTGGGTTACATCAATGGTGATTTTCCCCCACCATCTCCGACCGATCCATCCTTTAAAAAATGTCGCACCGACAACTCAATAGTTAAAGGGTGGTTAATCAATTCGATGGACCCCACTCTAATTGGCAATTTCATCCGATTTCCTACTACCAAATCAGTTTGGGATGTTATTGTTACTACATATTTCGATGGCAGTGATACTTCCTAAGTCTACGAACTTTGCAAACGTGTTACTCGTTTGTGACAAGCCAGCGGTCCTCTTGAGAAATATTACAATGAATTGCAGGGTATCTGGAGTGAAATAGACTTTTGCCGACCCAACCCAATGAAGTGCAGCGATGATATTCAACAATATAATCAACTGGTTCAAGAGGATCGAGTATATACCTTCTTGGACGGACTTGATGATCATCTTGATAATATTCGCCGCGATGTGCTCCAGATTCAACTATTTCCATCCGTCGAACAAGCATATGATCACGTTCATCGGGAGGTGCTTCGTCAGGCAGTAATGACCACTAGTGACTCGGACCTTGTCTTCAGCGCTGTCTTAGCCAGTAAGAGTCTCACACTAGGTCCGACTAATTCTACTAAGTCCTCCACTGGATCTCAAAAAAAACTCTATTGCATCTAAATCTTGTACGGTTAATACGGTGCAATGTTCTCACTGTATGTCTACAAAACATATACGAGAAAACTACTTTAAATTGAATGGGTACCCAGGCTATTGGTATAAGCTTCAGGTTAAGAAAAAACGAGATTCTACCGATGAAAGCACGAGCCAAACAACTTTGGCAGATGTTGAGCCTCACTTATCCTTGATACCACAAACTGAGTTTTCCCAAGGTAAAGGCTCTGGTTTAGGTAACTTCGGTTCTACACTTGTTACCTCTTCTCTAGATAGTGATCATGGTGTCTGGCTACTTGACTCTGGGTCCACTGACCACATGACATTGACATTTGATGAAAAAGACTTTATCCAGAAATCCCCACCACGACGAACAAGTGTTGCAAATTCTAATGGGGTTCTTTCTCCAGTTATAGGGGCTGGCTTTGTGCCTCTCTCTCCATCTCTCACTTTATCTCATACTTTACTTGTTCCATCACTTTCGCACAAATTACTTTCAGTTAATCAAGTTACTAAGGAATTAAATTGTTCATTAATTATTTATCATTCTTTCTGTCTACTTCAGGATATTCTCACCAAGGAGATACTTGGGTGTGGTACTAAGAGGGGGGGACTATACTATATGGATGATTTCAGTGTAGGTCGTGCTCATCATAAACAGGGAAATGACAAAGAACGACAGATTTGGGTGTGGCATTAACGTTCGGTACACCCTTCATTTGGTTATATGAAGCATTTGTTTCCTGATTTTTTTTCGCATGTGTCAAAATGTGACTTCAAATGTGATACTTGCATTCTTGATAAAAGTCATAGAGTTACCTATCCCTTGAATATAAATAAAAGAGATGTTCCCTTTGCTTTAATTCATTTATTTCTACTATGTCTAGTATTCGCTGGTTTGTGATATTTATAGATGATTATACTCGTATGACTTGGCTCTACTTACTAAAACATAAAAATGAAGTATTGAATATGTTTCAATCCTTCCATGCAATGGTTCAAACTCAATTCTCAGCTAAATTTCAGATTCTCAGAACAGATAATGGTTGCGAATATGTAAATCAATCATTTCATGACTATTTTCAAAATCATGTACTTATTCATGAAAACTCATGTCCACGAACTCCGCAACAAAATCGTGTCACTGAGAGGAAAAATTGACACATCCTTAAAATTGCTCTGGCTTTACTAATTGGAGCTCATATACCCAACCGACATTGGGATGATGTTGTAGTCACGGCTGTGCATCTCCTCAACCGGATGCCATCAAAAGTATTACATTTTAAAACTCCACTACATGCTCTTTCAACTTATTTTTCCTTACCTTCAGTGTTGATGATTCATCCTCGGATCTTTGGATGTGTCGCATTTGTACACATCTATAAAGATCAGCGCACAAAACTTGAACCATGTGCCATCCGTTGTCTCTTCTTAGGTTATGCCACACATCAAAAAGGATACCGGTGCTATGATCCATCCATTAAACGCACCTATATAACTATGGATGTCACTTTTCTAGAATTTGACACCTTCTTTCCTCCATTATCCACTTCTCCTCTTCAGGGGGAGATACGAGATGCAGAGCCGAATTGGTTAAGATATGAATGGTCGGGGTTGAACGTCGATGACAATGAAAATCAGGTTAATAATGAACTAAATAAAGAACTGGTTGTGCCTTTTGAAGTTGATATAGTTCCTACATCACCTAAAGCTGATATAGAACCCCCCCCCCCTTTCTCCTCAATACCTGAAGATCCATCTCCTGAGAATATTCATGAGGTAAATACTCATGAGTCATCTTCAGGTATGAATAACATGAATACTCATGTTGGACACACATTACCTTTCAGGCACAATCGTAGCAAGCCACCAAACAGGTATTCTCCAGAAATTGAGGAACGAAGATCGAAGTATCCAATTGCAAACTACATGTCTACTAAAGAGCTATCCAGACCTCTAAAAGAATTTGTACATGTACTCTCCTCAAGTCATGTTCCAACAAGTGTTCAGGAAGCTCTATGTGATTCAAAGTGGATTAAGGGCGATGAAAGAAGAAATGGAGGCTTTACTAAAGAATGACACGTGGACCCTTGTCATTTTACCTAAAGGAAAAAAGCCAGTAGGATGTAAGTGGGTGTTCTCTATCAAACATAGAGCAGATGGATCGATTAAGCGGTACAAAGCAAGACTGGTAGCAAAAGGATATACCCAGACATATGGGGTGGACTATCAGGAAACTTTTTCGCCAGTTGCTAAACTAAACACTGTTAGAATATTATTATCTCTTGCATCTAATCTTGAATGGCCACTACATCAAACTTTGTAAGACCCCGAATTTTATGAAATAAAAATATTCAATTTTTCTTATAATTACTATTCACGAGTTACTATTTATGAGTTACTATTCACGAGTTACTATTCACGAAGCATGATATTTTTTTTACGTAAGAATGCACTACTCAATAATTGTTACAGTAATTACTGTTCAATATTTTATTTTATTGATTCAATAATTGCTACGTTGATATTTTATATTACTGTTGTTTCAATAATTGTCATTACACAGTATTTTCCATTATCGAAGCAATAATTAATATTATCTGAATAATATTATTGGCAATGTCTAGAAAGTTCTGTCTAAGGAGAGGTTTGGTCACCTAATTGCGCGCTAGTAAGGAAAAATTTTTATTGGAAAGCCCCCTCTTTCCTGGGAACGGCCCGGTTTTCATTATTGTGATTCTGTAATATTATTTGTGAATAATTAATTATTAATTTATATGATAAGGAAAATATTTATTTATGTGGATATAAATGGAGGAATTTTTAGAAAAGTGACAATTATTGAAAATTGATATTTTACCTTTTCTGATAAAATAATTAATTATTATAATATAATAATGGTGATATTTTTACAATGAATGTGCGATATATGAGTAAATGAGGAAGAGTATTTTTGTTACTAAAAATATTTAAAACATGTTAAACATGTTTGTGAGCCCGTTTCTTGACTGAAATTTGATTATAGCTTGTAAAATCGCTCGTTTGTGGATTTCGATCAATTTCTATTTTGAATTTGGAAAAACTTTTTTCTGCAAAATTGTAGAGAATTAAATTTTCTATAGAATGGACATAATATTTGAATTTTTCTGATAAAGGGGCTATTTATTATGAATTATTGAAGTTCCAAAATAATTGATTTTGAAGTTTTAAATATTTTTTTAAAAGAAAAACATGTTTGGTGTGTTTGTGAAACCCACTTGCATATGTTTGTGGCTGAATTCAGATGGCAAGGTGTGCGTAAGAAAATAATATAAATATAATAATATTTTATTAAATTTTCTACTTTGGTGTTCTAAACAATTTCCTATAAATAGGGTGCTTAGGTTAGAATTGAAAATCACATCAGAAACTGAAGTTTTCTCTCTCTATATTATCGAGCATATTTTGTGAGTATTTAGATATCTTGAGTGTTGCTATACAGTTCAATTTCGTTCAGCGTTATATCCGACATTCCAGTACTGCTCTCTTGAGGTAAAGGATGATAAGGGATTTTAAAGGTTATTATGTTTTTCAGTTTCAAAATTTTTGCGAACCTTCAAAAATTCTGAAAAATTTTGAAATGATAATTTGATGAGTTTTGTTGATTGTGTCCAAAAATGGCGATTTTTAGATATATAGATTAAGAGTTATGGATTTTATGAGAAAAGACTATTTTAAAAGTAAACACTTATAACTCCTAGTGGTTAATTTCAAAATTGATGAAATTTTTATTAGGACTACATGTATATAACAGAAGTATACAGTGTAAATTTCAGAATTGTTGGAAAAAAATACAATTTATGATAAATGTCTAAATATTCGGAAGTTTTGGCCAAATGAAAAATAGTAAATGAATTTTAAAAATTCTGAAAAATATATATGTTCAATATGGGACTATATTATGCTAAATCCCAGAAAATAAATATTTTTGGAACTGATTTGATATTTTTTATGAAAATGGTCTAGTTATGAGTAAATGAATTAAATATGTTATGTGAAGTAAGAAATTTGGAAAATAGGATTTTATGGCTTAAGAATCCTATATAAGATATATGTAGATTTTTGATGAGGGTTTTGGTTATTGGTGATAAATCTTATGAGTTTGGCATTTTAGAATGATTAAATGCATTAATTAGTAAAGTATAAATAAATTAAAATAAATTGTTTAAAAGTTTAAGAAATGATTAAGATATTGTGGTAATATTAATAATATTAGATTATGAGATTATTAAGTGATTTATAACATTTGGATTAAGGTGTTATGAAATCATTGATTTATGAATCTTGCTCTTGAAATTAAATGTAGTTGTTGATCTTATTATTTTTATTATCATATATAACATTTTTATAACCCTGGTGATGGAATTTCTCTTTGACTTGAGTGTAAAGATGAGTAAAGTATTGTAATGATCGTGACTATGGGTTCTCTTTGGCCAGTAGTACAAAGTTGAATTGTTGACTAGTATGATCATGACCATTGAATTTACAATAGAATATTTTTAGCTTAAGTGCAAGGTGAATTGATCAACATGGTTATAATTATGGTTTATATAAATTCTGAAATGATTATGTATTTCTTTGTGATATGAATGTCTTTGGCATGAAGTGCAAAGATAACCTGTTGTTGAATATCTTTGGCATGTAGTGCAAATATGAACTGTTGATGAATATCTTTGGCCCGTAGTGCAAAGGTTAATTTATTAGTATGATTATGAACAAGAACTGTGATTTGGTATAACCATGATCTTTGATGTTTCAGGTAAAGACAGATGATGAAAATTATCTTCGTCCTGAATGCGAAAAGGAATTTAGAACTACAATTATGATTATAAGTTATTCACATGATTGTGGACAGGAACTGCTGATTGATGTTACAGGGTTAAAACATTGTTGGTGAACTTTTAACATGGAGAAGATAATAGACTTTATGGTCTATTTGACGCTTCTAATGGATTGCTCGTTCCGCTGCAACTATGGTTGAAAAGTTTTATCACCTACCATATGTTCTAAATCTCTGATTTATTATCGATGAAGGCTATTGAGAATTTAATTATCTTTAGTCATAATATTCTTTACTGAGCTAGTTGTGCTCACCCTTTTGCTTCACAATTCCTTTCAAGTAATAAGAGTGTAGCTGGGTCGAGCGGGGGCAACAGGGGAATAGAACGGTGGTCTCTAGCTGTGGAGGTTCTCCTTAAATAGTATAGAAAAGTGGGTTATATTTTATACATCGTTTAGTAGTTATATTTGGTGAACCAAATAGGGTGAGGCGAACCCAACGTTTGGAAGGGCGTTTTGCCACTATCATACAAGATGCCTAATGACATGCGACTTCGTGTTATCATAAGACAAAGTTGTGCACATCCACTTACTGAGTATATCTACAAGCACTACTTATATGATCTTGGAGTTTGGTTGAAGTATAATTCTCAATTAGAGACGGTGTAGATAATGATATGTCAAGAGAAGACTCACCTATTGGAAAGAATATGATAGTAATCTTTCATTTTTCTTTGGGGTTTATTGGGTCAACCAAGGATAATTCTGTGGGCATATGATATCTATCATAACCTAGACGCATGGCCTCCCATGTACTGAAGGTTTTCTTGAGCACTTCCCAAAGATTTTAATATCTAAAACAGTTATTGACTGTACCTTTATGTAAGGTGTCATTGTGACGTACTATCCAAGGTTGGGAACATGAGTCACAGTTGATATATATTTGTATCAAAACTCACAACATATGTGTTGTTATATTTTGCACGATAATTGTAGTAATAAAATTATAGTTGCTTTCTGTACCATGTTTTTGGCGACTCAGAATAGGTTTGTTGGATTAGACCTATTTTGGGGGCGTTACATTTGGTATCAGAGCTTAGGGATATGATCGCTGACGGAGATCCGTGATTAGAACTAGGAAGGGAGAGACGAGTAATATCCTTCGCTAGTGTGTGTCCTACCTAAGTTGAATTTTCTTACTTAAGTTGACAAATTGTGATATGTCAATTAACCTTTATTTTGAAGCTGTATTCTAGAATGATATCTGAAATATAGGAGATAAGCAATGGAGAAATCATGATGACAGGGAAGATGGAATCTAAAATGAAAGCAAGTTATTCTCAACTCTGTGAAATACCAAGTACGTAAATTTCGGGGACGAAATTTCATAATGAGGGAGATTGTAAGACCCCGAATTTTATGAAATAAAAATATTCAATTTTTCTTATAATTACTATTCACGAGTTACTATTCATGAGTTACTATTCACGAGTTACTATTCACAAATACTATTCACGAAGCATGATATTTTTTAACGTAAGAAGGCACTACTCAATAATTGTTACAGTAATTACTGTTCAATATTTTATTTTATTGATTCAATAATTGCTACGTTGATATTTTATATTACTGTTGTTTCAATAATTGTCACTACACAGTATTTTCCATTATCGAAGCAATAATTAATATTATCTGAATAATATTATTAGATAACATTATTGGCAATGTCTAGAAAGTTCTGTCTAATGAGAGGTTTGGTCACCTAATTGCGCGCCAGTAAGAAAAAATTCTTATTGGAAAGCCCCCTCTTTCCTGGGAACGGTCTGGTTGTCATTATTGTGATTCTGTAATATTATTTGTGAATAATTAATTATTAATTTATATGATAAGAAAAATATTTATTTATGTGGATATAAATGGAGGGATTTTTAGAAAAGTGACAATTGTTGAAAATTGATATTTTATCTTTTTTTATAAAATAATTTATTATTATATTATAATAATATAATAATTATGATATTTTTACAATGAATGTGTGATATATGAGTAAATGAGGAGGAAGAGTATTTTTGTTACTAAAAATATTTAAAACATGTTAAACATGTTTGTGGGCCCGTTTCTTGACTGAAATTTGAATATAGCTTGTAAAATCGTCCGTTTGTGGATTTCAGTCAATTTCTGTTTAGAATTTAGAAAAACTTTCTTCTATAAAGTTGTAGAGAATTAAATTTCCTATAGAATGGACATAAGATTTGAATTTTTCTGATAAAGGGGCTATTTATTATGAATTATTGATGTTCCGGAATAATTGATTTTTGAAGTTTTAAATATTTTTTTAAAAGAAAAACATGTTTGGTGTGTTTGTGAGACCCACTTGCATATGTTTGTGGCTGAATTCAGATGGCAAGGTGTGCGTAAGAAAATAATATAAATATATTAATATTTTATTAAATTTTATACTTTGGTGTTCTAAACAATTTCCTATAAATATGGTGCTTAAGTTAGAATTGAAAATCACACCAGAAACTGAAGTTTTCTTTCTCTATATTATCGAGCGTATTTTGTGAGTATTTAGATATCTTGAGTGTTGCTATACGGTGCAAGTTCGTTCAGCGTTATATCCGACATTCCAGTACTGCTCTCTTGAGTTAAGGGATAGTAAGGGATTTTAAGGGTTATTATGTTTTTCAGTTTCAAAATTTTTGCGAACCTTCAAAAATTCTGAAAAAAAATTGAAATGATAATTTCATGAGTTTTGTTGATTGTGTCCAAAAATGGCGATTTTTGGATATATAGATTAAGAGTTATGAATTTTATGAGAAATACTATTTTAAAAGTAAACGCTTATAACTCCTTGTGGTTAATTCTAAAATTGATGAAATTTTTATTGGGAGTACATGTATATAACCGAAGTATACCGTGTAAATTTCAAAATTGTTGGAAAAAAGTACAATTTATGATAAATGTCTAAATATTCGACAGTTTTGGCCAAATGAAAAATAGTAAATGAATTTTAAAAATTCTGAAAAATATATAAGTTCAATATGGGACTATATTATGCTAAATCCCAAAAAAAAATATTTTTGGAACTGATTTGATATTTTTCATGAAAATGGTCTAGTTATGAGTAAATAAATTAAATATGTTATGTGAAGTAAGAAATTTGGAAAATAGGATTTTATGACTTAAGAATCCTATATAAGATATATGCAGATTTTTGATGAGGGTTTTGGTTATTGGTGATGAAATCTTACGAGTTCAGCATTTTAGAATGATTAAATGCATTAATTAGTAAAGTATAAACAAATTAAAATAAATTATTTATAAGTTTAAGAAATGATTAAGATATTATGGTAATATTAATAATATTAGATTATGAGATTATTAAGTAATTTATAACATTTGGATTAAGGTGTTATGAAATCATTGATTTATGAATCTTGATCTTAAAATTAAATGTAGTTGTTGATTCTATTGTTTTTATTATCATATATAACATTTTTACAACCCTGATGATGGAATTTCTCTTTGACTTGAGTGTAAAGATGGGTAAAGTATTGGTATGATCGTGACTATGGGTTCTCTTTGGCCAGTAGCGCAAAGTTGAATTGTTGACTAGTATGATCATGACCATTGAATTTACAATGGAATATTTTTAGCTTAAGTGCAAGGTGAATTGATCAACATGGTTATAATTATGGTTTATATAAATTCTGAAATGATTATGTATTTCTTTGAGATATGAATGTCTTTGGCCTGTAGTGCAAAGATGACCTGTTGTTGAATATCTTTGTCCTGTAGTGCAAAGATGAACTGTTGATGAATATCTTTGGCCCGTAGTGCAAAGATTAATTTATTAGTATGATTATGTACAGGAACTGTGATTTGGTATAACCATGAGCTTTGATGTTTCAGGTAAAGACAGATGATAAAAATTATCTTCGTCCTGAATGCGAAAAGGAATTTAGAACTACAATTATGATTATAAGTTATTCACATGATTGTGGACAGGAACTGTTGATTGATTTTACAGGGTTAAAACATTGTTGGTGGACTTTTAAAATGGAGAAGATAATAGACTTTATGGTCTATTTGACTCTTCTAATGGATTGCTCGTTCCGCTGCAACTATGGTTGAAAAATTTTATCATCTACCATATGTTCTAAATCTCTGATTTATTATTGATGAAGGCTATTGAGAATTTAATTATCTTTAGTCATAATATTCTTTACCGAGCTAGTTGTGCTCACCCTTTTGCTTCATAATTCTTTTCAGGTAATAAGAGTGTAGCTGGGTCGAGCGGGGGTAACAGGGGAATAGAACGGTGATCTCTAGCTGTGGAAACAGTATAAAAAAGTGGGTTATATTTTATACATCATTTAATATTTATATTTGGTGAACCAAATAGGGTGAGGCGAACCCAACGTTTGGAAGGGTGTTTTGCCACTATCATAAAAGATGTCTAATGACATGCGACTTCGTGTTATCATAAGACAAAGTTGTGCACATCCACTTGCTGAGTATATCTACAAGCACTACCTATATGATCTTGGAGTTTGGTTGAAGTATAATTCTCAATTAGAGGACGGTGGAGATAATGATATGTCAAGAGAAGACTCACCATTGGAAAGAATATGATAGTAATCTTCTCATTTTCTTTGGGGTTTATTGGGTCAACCAATGATAATTCTGTGGGCATATGATATTTATCATAACCTAGACGCATGGCCTCCCATGTACGAAGGTTTCCTTGAGCACTTCCCAAAGATTTTAATTTCTAAAACAGTTATTGACTGTACCTTTATGTAAGGTGTCATTGTGACGTACTATCCAAGGTCAGGACACGAGTCACAATTGGTATATATTTGTATCAAAACTCACAACATATGTGTTGTTATATTTTGTACGACAATTGTAGTAATAAAGTTATAGTTATTTTCTGTACCATGTTTTTGGCGACTCAGAATAGGTTGGTTGGTTGGATTGGACCTATTTTGAGGGCGTTACAAACTTGATGTCAAAAATGCCTTTCTCCATGGCAAACTTGAAGAGGAAGTCTACACGGACATACCTCCAGGTTACATGGCATCTTCAAACATGGAGGCCGTATGCAAGCTGCAGCGAGCTTTATATGGCCTGAAACAATCACCCGAAGTGTGGTTTGGGCGATTCAGCTTGGCAATGAAGAAGTATGGCTTCCGACAAAGCAATTCAGATCATACCTTATTTCTGAAGCATAGACAAGGCAAGGTAACGACTTTGATAGTCTATGTAGATGACATGATTATCACAGGAGATGATCTAGAAAAAATATCGAGACTCCAAAATCCAAAAGCAATTGGCAACTAAATTCGAGATGAAGAATCTGGGAGGACTTAAATATTTTCTGGGAATTGGTTGCTATATCAAAGCAAGGTATATTTCTTTCCCAACGAAAATATATCCTAGACTTATTATCAGAGGTAGGACTACTATAGTTCCTGCAGTCAAAGAGTTCCACGTTCTCTCTTCTAATTGATATTTTCTATGTGTAAACCTGCAGACACACCAATTGTCCAAAACCAAAAACTTGGAGAATACCCAGATGAAGTGACAACGGACAAAGAGAGGTACCAAAGACTTGGTTGGAAAGCTCATTTATCTCTCACATACCCTCCCAGATATCGCTTATGTTGTAAGTGTAGTAAGTTAATTCATGCATTGTCCGAGTAAAGATCACATGGATGCAGTAACCCAAATTCTTAGATACTTAAAGTCTTCTCTCCTAGAAAATGACTTATGTTTTCTAAGAATAATCACCTAAGGGTGGACATATATACAGATGCATATTGGGCAGGGAATATTTCAGACATAAAATCTACTTCTGGTTATTTCATGTTTGTTGGAGGGAATCTTGTTACATGGAGAAGTAAGAAACAAAATGTAGTGGCACTTTCAAGTGCAAAGGTTGAATTCCGAGGAAGGACAAAAGGACTTTGTGAACTTCTTTGGATCAAAAGACTGCTTACTGAGGAGGGTTTTGCTCCTAGCCTCCGAGATTGATCTCTTCTGTGATAATAAAGTTGCAATTGCTATCTCTCATGACCCGGTACAACATGATCGCACAAAACATGTAGAGGTCGATAGACATTTCATCAAAGAAAATTTAGAAGCAAAAGTAATTCGGTTCTCATTTGTTAAGTCTGAAGATGAACTTGCAGACATACTCACAAAGGCCGTATCAAGCAAAGATTTTCACAACTCACTTGACAAGTTGCACATCAGAGGTCTGTATGCATCAACTTGAGGGAGAGTGTTGGTTTGATGTGTTGATGTGATAGAATCTTTTCAATTAAGAGTATTCCATGATACTAGTCATAGAATCCCTTCTATTAAGATTTTCCATAATACTAGTCATAATTGTTGTATAACCATAAATAGGTTTTAATTAGTTTTTCTATAATAAATAGGTCATTTGTTTGGTAAAACAAATGTATGAGAAGACATTTCAAATATTAATAACTGAACAAACCGATAGTTTTATTTATAAAATTATTAAGTTTAAGAATATATTTTTATTCCATTTTTTAAAAAAGTGATTGAATATTTAATTTAATAAGAATAGCATAATAATAAAATTGTAATAAACTTGAGAACATTACTTTATTTTACATTACCATCCAAAAAATAGAATTATTTTCTTCTAAAATAAAAATTTTGATAAATGAGACTTTTTTATGAAACAAATGGAGTATCATAATTTTGAAAGGAAAGTTTGGGGTGCTTGGATTAAAGACTCCCTCCCCGCAAATCATTTCGATTCTTAACACGTTCATAATAATCAAAAGTTTCTTAAAGCAAAAAAGTATCAGTAGTGAGTAGTTGTGATTTAGGTGTCATGCATATTTACGTGTGAAAGAAGACATGATTCTTCGCTTGTAAGAAACGAAATTTAGAAACGTCACAGCCTTTACTCTCTTTTTTTGAAGAGTACAAGAGAGAAGGACGCAAGTGAATTGAAGTAAAATTTGATTGAGAGTGCTCTAAAATGTATGATTGAGAGTGCTCTAAATATATTTACCACAAAAGTTGTAGATAGTAGAGGAATCCATTATAAATAATAAAAGGAAATTGATATTTTTACACCACTTTTTGATATTTTCACATGAAAAAGTGTCGCTATAGATATATAGCGACGGTGAAAATCGTCGCTATAGGATATATAGGGATGATTTTCATGTGTAAATATCATTTTCTGTTGTGGATTTATCCGTTTCTGTAATAAAAATGCTATGATTACGGATAAATTAATTAGTCATTTAATTTTATAAAAGGTTAAATAAATAAAAGTGGTTAGTCATTTAACTTCATGAATTAAAATTATTTGTATAAATTTGCATGGTGGTATCTTGATGGACTCAAGTTGTTCCTGCCAACCCTTGGGAGAATGCTCCTCTTACAAAGTCAATATCTGAAATTGTTTTATTAGACATGTATATATATATATATATATATATATATATATATATATATAGAGAGAGAGAGAGAGAATAATCTATAATATGTATTTGTTATAGATTAAAAATGAAAAATGAATATACATCATCTCTATCATTTAATATAGGAATCAATAACCGAGATTAATTCATTTCCGCTACTAATAGTAGCAGATGATGCTGAAAACAGTACCGTTATCAGCTACTATTAGTAGCAGACGTCGATTTTCAATTTTAAACATGACCATTACTTTTTGTTTTTAATAGTATAGATGCATGGTTTACTATATACTACTCCCTCCGTTCCTAAGAGATTGTCGTTTTAGAAGAAAAAATTTGTTCCAAAATGTTTGTCGTTTACAACTTTAGAGAAAAATAAATTATTTACTTTCCTATATTACTCATACCTTCTCTTATTTCCCTTGTATTAATAGTTTGCAATTTTCCATAAAAGGGTAGTGATGAAATTTCAAACAAATTAATTCAATTTCCCATAATATTAAATAATTTTCTTAATCCATGTGCAAAAACTTTAAACGACAATCTTTTAGGAACGGATGTAGTATAAAAATCTATAATAAATACATATTATGAATTATTACCCTAAATATATATATATATATATCCATATATCCCTTGGACCATTTCATCTTTTTTATAATGAGAATAATACAAATGGAAAGGTCATGCCACAAATTAACAGCTAAAATAGAAGAAGTAGCTGTGTCCAGCGTAATTGACCAGTAATAGTTTTAGTTAGATTTCTATGGAATTGTGAGTTGTGATGTTTCAGTTTACATTATACAAGTGGGAGTTTGAAAGTGATTGGGACCAAAATAATTACTACATTGAAAGGAAAGACAAGTTATATTTTAACCACACATTATATGATATTGGTAATGTCGTAATGATGTACTGTCTTCAACAAAAAACAAATTTATTTGTCATTTAGCCAAAAAAATACTACTATTTTTTATGGATAATAATATAAATAAAATAATAATTTTCAAGTTTACCATCATAATTTGGTTATTATTTTTAGGCATACACAAAAATCAGATCGAATCGAATCGAGTCGAGTCGAGTCGAGTCGAGTCTTGGATCAGACTTTAAAAAGCTTGATCGAGGCAGATTTTAGATTAGGCCTAAAATCAAATCAAGTCGGGCAAGACTCGTCTTCTGCCCAGAAAATAGGGTTGGTTAGCCCTACATGCGTGGCCTGTAGACTTTTAGCCATACTTCGAGTATTTTCTTGCCTATTTTTTTAGAGAAAATAGTCTACTAAATATGATCACAAATTTATGTTAATAATAAACACATAAACATAAGATATGAGAGAATTAAGAAGGGTCTCGGGCTAATTTATTCTAGCTTATGATCACTTAAAATTTCAGTTAGTTGCAACTCAACTTCATAATGTATAAATATATATATACCTACTCAATATCTTCAAATTTATCACCACGATTCCATTATCATCTTATTCTTACTAGATTAAGCACTCAATAAAATTATGAGTAAATTTAGTCATGTTATGTATTGCGATAAATTTGTGCTGAATTTCAATTGTGAAACATATCAATAACATGAGATTCGATAGAATTATAAAAAAAGTCTCACTTATTATATATTTTTCCAAAAAAATTACCACTAATACATATTCACATAACTGACAATCAAAAAGTTGACTTAAACATTCACAATATATATAAATATATATAGCTCGGCTCTCTCCAGCGAACAAGAGAGAGCGAACTAAGAGCGAACCTGCTATAGCGACGGTTTTTTCTGTCGCTATAGAATAAAAAACAAGTTTTTATACTATTGCGACGGAAAAAACCGTCGATATAACCGGTTCGTTCTTAGTTCGCTCCTTCTCGCTGGAGAAGCGGACTATATATATATATATATATATATATATATATATATATCATTTTTCGAGTAAATATATGGTAAACATATATCTCTAACATCTGTAAATTCTACAAATGAAATTATTCGTTTGGAAAGGAGGAAGTGTATATATATTGTGAACTACAAGAATGTAAAAACCAAAAAGAAAACATAAGAACCCGTGGTTTACCAAGTCATAATTACGAATGACAATATAATTCCAAATCCTCCTGCAATTCATGATCTTTGCCATATGTAGTATTTATACAAAAAAACAAAAAAACCAAAAAACAAGGGGAAAGTTGCCTAATTTTTTTGATATCAGTGTGTAGTCAGACTCTTATTTCACAAAATAAATCTCATTTATTTCTTAGTCATGCTATCTATGTATATCAATAAATTTTTATGGATTTACAATAGTGAAATATATCGATACAAAAATATTATCACTAATACTTATCTATGTAAATGACAATTAAAAAGTCGACGTAATATATATCATTTTACTATTTCTTATCATTAATATCTTTGATTTACAAATGAGTCTCATCTATTTATTTTTCAGTTAATTTATTGAATTTTAAATTGCGATGTGAATTTATTTTTATTTTTAATATAATAATTTTATTTTCAGTATTACTTATAATTAGTTTACACTATTAACTATTGCATTAGCCAAAATTAAATTAATTCACATCAGTTTTTGAATTTTATATTCAAACATGGATGAAAAAATTAAATAAGTTTTTGAATTTTATATTTAAAATTTGATGAAAAAAATTAAATAAGACTTTTATAAGAGTAACATTTGTTGTTACCACCTACTAATGAAATACTACTACCTCCAATCCAAAATATAATATCAATATTAATTTTTTGAAGAATTTTTTCATTTCCAAAATTTACAAGTCTTAAGAATGTAATTTTGTTCCATGTCTACCCCTTTAGTTCAGTAAATTAATAGTGATGGCATGCTAATAAAATTGTTTTAATAAACATAAAGACATTATGTCATTTCTATTAACATTAAAAAAAAGTACAATAAAAACACCAATATATAACACGCTCTTTTGAGTAATTTCTTGGGTGTTTTCTTTTTGGATTTTTGAAAATAATCCATTTTTTAAATAACAAAAAGTTTAAATTTTTAAATAAAAAAATACTTAGCATAATCTTAAGACATGAGATTGCCATAGAGTCACATGCCAAGCAAGAACTTGCTCGTTTCACTTCCTAACTCTAGATCGAGAAAAGCCCAATTAGTCTACCTTTTTTTCAAGCAACTATTCTAAGTATTTCTTTAAAATTTGAACTTTTTATTATTTATATAAAATGGATTATTTCATGAAATATTATGCTACCTGACAATATAGTTGGTTAACTGTCGGGTCAATTCATATTAACTGGAACCAAATGGGTTGGTTAACTGTTTTTATTTATTTTGGTTGGTTAAAGTTTGGAACCATATTTTTAAAAATAATATAGTTCCAACCCGGTTAACCATTTTTCGACCCATATTTTATTCCAAATCCAAATCAAAAGTTTTTTCCATCCATATTTACATATTCAAGAAGCTCAACCACCAACCCCCACCCCCACCCCACGCCACCCCACGCCACGCACCCACTCCACTCCCATCCCACCCCCACCCCCACCCCCACCCCCACCCCCACCCCCACCCCATCAAAAAAAAATATTATGTGATTATGTATATACCCCTTACCCCCCACCCCAACCCACTCCCACCCCCCCCCAAAAAAAAATAATATTATGTGATTATGTATACACTCCTTACCCCACCACCCTCCCAGCCCCACCCACACCCACACCCAAACCCCAAAAAAATAATATTATGTGATTATGTATAGTTGTATACACCCCTTACCCCCACCCCACCCCCACTCCCACCCCCCAAAAAATAATATTATGTAATTATGTATACACACCTTACCCCCACCCCACCAAAAAATATATTATGTGATTATGTATACACCCCTTACCCTCTACTCCACCCCACCTCACCCATCCTACCCCACCTCACTTCACCCACCCCACCCCACCCCACCCCACCCCACCCCACCCTCCATCCCCATCCCCAACCCACGCCATCCCACCCCACCAAAAAAAAATATTATGTGATTATGTATACACCTCTCACCCCCACCCCCACCCCCACCCCCACCCCCACCCACACCCACACCCACACCCACACCCACACCCAAAAAAAATAATATTATGTGATTATGCATATCTCATAGCATTACTTAAGGAGCCTAAATTTCACCCCTTATATCCGTCTCTCTATCTATAGTACATATTAATTTCAATTTTTAAAAATTTGTTTAAAAGTCGAAACATCTTAAAATGGTTAATATAGTTAATATGATTTTTAACCATAACCATATAGTTCTAACCCACATAACCTATATTAAAAATGGTTAATATAGTTTTAGTTCTTAAATGAAACCATAACCATATTTTAAAAACCAAAACCAACTCATAACCATATTTTTTCAGGCCTATATACTATACACATTTATTGTAATTCTTTTTATTTGATGATTGTTTACTAATAACAACTTTTTATTATTTAAATAAAATGGATTATTTCAAAAAATACTATGCTATACAAATTTATTGTAATTCCTTTTATTTGATGATTGTTTACTAATAACATATACAAAATATATCTTTTCAGTTTGAATTTTAAAATTTTAGGATTGCTCTTTTACTCAAATCCTGGCTCCAAACTGCTATATAGCTGCTAGAAATACATCTTAACAAGTACATCAGCAGAAACTGAAAAAGATGGCCACTTAATTTTTCATCGACATCAACATAAAAACAATAATTCATAAAGAAAAGTCAACAAATGGTGTAATTATATCCAATTTGCTAAAGAACTTAAACAAGCGAACATAGTCGAATAACGTCATATGCTTACCACTCTGAAAGACTAAACTGACAGAAGTTTTTGCACCATTCAAATAGACATTAAAATGAGATTACATCGATTTGCAGACTCCATGAAGCAAGAACACGTTTCACCGCCACAGCTGAAACAGTAAAAATGTGTCAGCCATTAGTTTTGTGTATGTTCACACATGCAGATACTTTTCATGTGCTGCAGATCATAAGTAGGGCATTGCATACCATGTATTATGACGACAGCTTCATTAACGATGACCTCCTCCAGGACGCTCATATGGGCCTGAACGATCACGGTTGTATCTATCATTTCCTGATCCTCCGCGACTACCATTATCCCTGTTGCGTCCACCCAAACGATCCCCATTACGATCTGGCCCATAGCGACTGCCACCTCCATATTTGTCATCCCTTCCACCATATCTACTCCTTGAACCCTCTCCAGATGGGCATTCCCTGGCAAAATGACCAGGTTTGCCACATTTGAAGCAGTCTCCGCCAGATCCCCCTCGTCCACCTCCATAATCACGACCACGGTCCCGATCACGACCATGGTCCCGGTCCCGGTCTCTGTCTCGGTCACGGCCCCCATCTCGGTCTCTACCAGAGCCTGGCTGAGCTTTATCCACTGAAATAGACCTTCCATCTAAATCCATTCCATTCATTGCTTTTATTGCATCTTCCATGGCTTTCTCGTCATCAAAAGAAACAAATCCAAATCCACGAGAGCGACCAGAAGACTTGTCCATGACAACCTGGAAACAACAAATGTGTAAAGGATGAGGGGTAAAATTCCAAGGATGGGATTTGGAAGAGGAAAAATTAAATAAAGATAAATTTCTAAGATAATTGTGAACTTGTGGGAAGGGTATGTAGGTTTAGTTCATATTCCCAACCTATCATGGCATTAAAACCTAAAATCAAAACAAACCCAACTTAGGAAGTACAGCTAATATAAAAGTTCAAACTTTTGGCCAGAATATCCAATATTTATTCAAGTCTTACTTTTTTGGCCATTCCCTTTTTTATTCTCCCCACCCACCCACCCACCCACCCTTTCTCCCCAATCCAACCCAAAAACCATACATAACTTGGTAGGTCTGCCACCTCTCCACCACAAGGAAAACATTTTGGTTCCATTTGGATAAATAAATAAATTCAACTTGAATGGATTTTAGCAAATGGAAAGAAATATTGTTGATTTATTAGGGAAAAAAAGGTTTACACATGTTATGGTATGATTTTGTAGGAACAGAATCCATGGTAATATTCATTTCAAAAGACTTCAATGGTCTTAGTATTTCAAATTCAATCATGATAAAATATCACAATTACTCGCTTGTCACTTGAAATCACATTTAGAGAATTACACGAACTTATACACTTCTACATAAATTGCAAATCCCTTCAATTAAAATTCTTCCCTTCAAATGCTACCTTATCATTTTCAACCACACAAAACTAGATTTATCTTTGTACCATCATGTAAATCCAACAAAAATACTCTAGATAAATACCAAAATCCCTTCATTCAAAATTTCAGATGGCTACCTCACATCATTTTCAAGCATGCAAAACTTATAAATTATCTTCAACCCATTATGCACACCCACACAATGATGAGAAGTCATTTAATATAGGCAAGCTATATTTGAAGAAATCAAATTCCATATATTCTCAAAAAAAATCAGCTAAAAAAGAACTTATTAACGGTATGAGGAAAAATTTTATATTTAATTAATTTCAGATAGATTTCCAAATTAATTAAGCTCAAATGTAATACCGAATTGAACATCATCAATTGTGAAAGAAACTTCCAAATGCTTCAAACAAAAATAAAAATATAGACATTAGATGCCTCACCTCATGGAACTGCGCAACATGTAAGCCGATAGGCTAAATGAAGATATTTGGAACAATGATAGTATTGGATCGCACTGAAATAGGAAGAACAAGAACAAAAGCATATCTCAACTCACTGACTACCTTTGCATCAAGAAGACGGCCAAATTTCTTAAATGCATCTTTCAAGTCTCTATCAGATGTTGACCATGAGAGGTTCCCAATGAAACAACGGAATTCTTCCTGTTCAATCATGTTTAACTGAAAGAAAGAGAAATTAAAGCATAAAGAAAGACCACGTATGAAATTAATATCCCATCTATAAAGACGCAAAGAAAGTAACCCTACCCCCCCCCCCCCCAAAAAAAAAAAAAACCTACCTTCCTTTAATATGTTACCATCATTACTGAAAACTAAAGCACTAATTGTCATTTGATACTTTAAGTAGTATAGATATTCGTCAACAGTGATTCCAGAAAGAAGTATATAGATGGAAATATGAGTAATGTTACAATCATAGTTGTCACGGTAAGACGCGGCAATAGTTGACTGCCAGCGTCCACAATATGCAATTTCTACATTATTTATTTTACTTCAAAACTATATTGAACAATAAAATTTTGTTTACATTAAAACCCAAAACATAATAAGTAACACTATGGAATACAATTAAAAACACAACTATATGAAAGCTTCGCAATCAAAATTCAAAAATAAAACATTTGACATTAAAAACTAGTACATTGAAAATAAAGAATCAACCAAGTCATCACCATCTTACATTACTAGTCTAATAAGTAATAAATTACACCACATAGAAAATCCATGGGTTATGATGAGTCATGGATAAGAAATGACTTAATCACTTAATTTGGTGATCCTTGGCAGCTCGGCGGCCAAAGCGTTGATTTGCCCTTCTCTAGCGTCAGCCAAGACGCCTAGGTTACAATTTACAATGTTTGAATGTTTTTCCTTTAAATGATGGTGGAACCCGTAGCCACTACCCTTAGGATGTGGCATTGGATAAACCACCATATGAACGCAATACCCAACCAACCATGAACTCCAAGTAATCCCATAGTAAACTATGTGTGGATGGTTCCATAGAGATCATTTCCTTTGCAGATTATTAGCCCATGACCTATGCCTGGAAAAGAAACTTATCAATAGGTTCACTAAATCACTATACTCGACCTAATCCCTTGAGGTTCTATATGAGATTTTATTCACACAAAATCAAATTCACAAAAGGAATACAAATCACTTTTCTAAAGAGAAATTAGAAAGCATATACTAATACGACGATGATGACAAAAACCACTATAAGATCCCAACCCAATATAGGTACTGTCAAACCAAATAAATTAAAGTATTAACCATGAGCAATACACGTCCAAAGGGATTCCCTAACGTACACATCACCAATAAAATTACATTTGGCTATTTTTTATATCTCTATCTAATCCCCAACCAAGATAATTTTGAAAATAAAATATGGGAGAAGACCTGATTGGCAATCCATACAGCATATTTTTCAAGAGAAGTGCCATTAAAGCATAAAAAAGCATTCTAAGAAGCACAGACACGTCCCGAAAGGCTAGAATTTCATTTCGAACACGCGTCAGACACGAATATGCTCCGACAAGCCTTTGACATATTTCCATGAGCTTCCCTTTTTTATTTTTTTTAAACTTGGAGACCGCTCGCGACTCGCCTTCGACATGTAAGGGACATGCCTGGGGTAAATTGTTTTCTTTTTTATAAAAAAATCCCAATACTTAAATTGCAAGATAAAAGGTAATAGAGGATACTCGTATGCAATTTGTACCTTTTAAACCTAATTCATTCCAAATCGACAAACATTCCCATTTCCATTTTACAAAAATTGATTTCGTGTGGGGCGACTTCAACTCTTCTCGCGACGACTTTCCCGACAACTCTTGCAGCTCTTCTCGCCACCTTCAACCTCCGTTCTCCTCTCCTTTCAAGGCTGCAATAAACCTAGAAAAGGTTTGTCTTTTTTTTCAGTTCCCGTCTTTTTTTAATTTTGCTTGAACATCCTTAAGATTAGAATCTAGTGACTGCAAATTTGACTCCATATATACTGCATATTTGACTGCCAAAATTCTTAAGTTTATTATTTTATTTCATATAAATTTGACAGTGGGCTGCCTAAAATGGGCATGTTATAAATTTGTTTATGGACCATATGGTGTACTCTGCATATTTGAATGGCTGGCAGGCTGGGTTAACAAACTAACATTAAATATTATTACAAATTTACAATTGTTAACATTTATTTTATTCCATATATGTGATTGGCTTTCCATTAATATTTACTGTAAAAAATACATTTATATTATTATTATATATATATATATATTGAACGTGTCCCTAAAGTATCGTGTCCTTTTTTTGGAAAATGCCGTATCCCGTGTCGCATATTGTGTCGTGTCCGAGTCGATACTTCATAGAAAGCATTCCAAAATAGAGTTCTCTGCGTTCAAATAGAGTTCTAAGGTTTGTTTTACAAAAGAAGTGCCATTAAAACATTAAAAAGGCGATCCATACAGCATATTTTTCCGCAAGTTAAACTCAACTGAAATGCTTGCGACACACACACAAAGGGAGAGTTATTTGATATGGTTGTAACCAGAACCACTGGTTTCTAATAAAAATGCTTACGGGTTCTAAATTCTAGACATATTATGAGTCTATGACAAAAAACTTAATAAAAAATAGCACTGTTATTTATTTATTTACTTATTTGATAGGTCAAAAAAAGAAAACAACACAATTACCTTAAACAGGTCATCATGTACCAAACGAGCTATTACAAGAATATACAAAAAAACAGGAAAGATCAAAACAATCCCACAGTCCCAAAATGGCCACTAATTGATATCCTTAATTTCACTATTGTTAATTTTGTGCACCAAGCTTTTCCTTCCCAATAAGATGCTTCCCATTTCTACAAGCCAATCACTTGAATAATTTTTTCAATCCACTTGCATAAGCAAATACTACCTCTTTTTTTTCGTTCACTTTTTTTGGTGCTTTAGGGGCCTGTGGAGGCTCCTGGAACCACAACCTTTTTGGGTGTGCACTGGCTTTAAGCGCATGCAAGGTTTAATTTTTAAGTTTTCTCAAAATCAATTTTGATTATATATACCAACCAATACAAGAGATCTCTAATTTTCATGTAGAAAAGATGACAAGTAAAAAAATTAAAAGAATTAGAGGGAGCTTCCATTCGGCTATTAATAGAGGGAGAAAACAAGTGCTTGATTATTATTTTTACCCCAAATAAATCCTAAATGCTTACATCATCATCCTTCATCTCATAAAACTACCACTTGCAAGCTTCAGTTTTGAATGAATCAAAAGTAATTTCTCAAACTTTTTGGAATACAAAACCCACATGACTTTCTTAAACAACATTTTTTATTTTAGATTTTGGAAAGGAAGATGTGCAGTTTTGAAAAGAAAGAATAACAATTTTGATGTTGGTTACTGTACAAGTTTACTGTGGGAATAGAGGGGGAAAATGGAGAAAGAGAGTGTTGGATCAGATGGAGGAAGAAGAGAGGGAACCTATCAGTGGAGAAAGAGAGCGTGGGGGAACTAAAGGGACCCAGCAGAAATAACCATTAGGGAAAAATGGTAATTCCTCCAATCCGCCCAACTGTTCGCATCGTTCTCCAAATAGTCAGGCGGACAATTAAATAAACCTTCTAATCTGCACCATTCAATTGCCACTAGGACAGTTCAAGAGAATCAAGATGGATTGTAAGCATATTGATCCATATCCAACTGTGGCTATGAATCATTCCCATATATATACTATTTATTATGTAAAGGCCTATAATACTCTTAAGCGCTAACCATTTTTCAAAGTTTATCTATTCTATCTATATAAGAAGATAAACAAATGTAATGCATCAATTATTAATGGCCTATTCTATCTATAAATAAGATATATTCACCAATATTAAAGTTCAAGGAATCATCAGACAAGTCCTTTTTCTAGTTTCCTGAGGTAAAGAAGAATGCACAAAATTGGTAATACCATTATAACAGAATGCTGGGCACCAGGGCAGAAGAAGGGGAATTCTTATTGTATAATCTAAGCCGATTTGAATCAAAGTTTATATCTTTAGGTCGTTATCTTCATTTATCAATTCCTTAATTAGAACCCCAAAAGATTAATCATAGAAAAAAAATCATACACTTAATTGAATCGATACATGTAATCCAACTAAACAAAACAAAACTCCCCAAATACATATAGCATCATATTCAACATCATAAAACAACCGTTAATTTGGCAATTTATAAAGATAAATCAAATAACAGTAAAAGAAATTTCAATCTCGTGTGTATGTGATATATGTGTTTGTGTTCATGTATGCAATTTTTAGCAGTAACGAGAAGAACCAGAGATACGAACCTGCGTATTTTGTATAGACGCAGAGTTAAAGAAAAGGGAATTGATGCAGTTTCTCTCTTACTTTCTTTCAGTCGGTGAAAAGCCTAACCCTAGTCCGACTGGCAGAAGCTCAAATTATATTTTGCGACCGACTTTATATATTCTCTTTTCTTTATCTGTAACCTTCTCAATATTTATTTTTAGTTTCTTTAACTTTTCCTATTACACTACCCTTTACAAAATGGGAATTTATATTTTCACAAGATCCTCCTGTTATGATCTTCTTACACGAGTATGCAATGAATTTCATATTCATGTGAGATGAAATAATATATAAATATTAAAAGTACATATGAAAATAGTGTTACCTTACCTTCGAGTTTTTGAGTTGACTTTTGGAAATATAAAAATTTATGACCAAGAAAACATAAAAATAAAAATAGGATTTTTGAGCAACCAATTCATCAAATTTAAACTGTTGAGTTGAATCAAATCAACCAAACTAATTTGATATTTGGCTGGTTATATATTGGTATTTGTAATTTAGTATAAAGGTATTTATTAAAAAGGTTAATACTAAATTGCAATTATGATATGATGTGATATAAATATAAAAAAACACTTATACTCTTTGTAAGTCAAAAATTATCTTATGCACATGCATATTATAATAGAATATTATTATACATATAAAATTATGTTTTATACTCCCTCCGTCCAAAAATAAAAAATTTATTGTTATTTTGAGTAGTATTAAGTTAAATGTGTAAAAAAATCTATAATACCCATAATATTAACGTTTCTATATTTATATTTTCTATACATATTTATAGAGTATTATTTGTCATGTATAAAAAATTATACAATGAGTAGTTATAATGACTCTTTGAAAGAAATAAAATGCTTAGAGTTGAAAATAGTGTTAAATGCTTTAATGGTTATAATTTTATTCTCTTTTTTGATATGTGAGATACAGGGTTAAATGTGGTACTTTTTGAGATGTAATTATTTAGTTTTAACAATTTTTATATTATTATTTTAATAGGTAAACTTAAAATTGTCTTAAGTTGTTAATCAAACTTAATTAGTTATGACAAATTGGCTTATATAATTTTCTCTTATAAAATCAAATATATTTATAAATTTATATATACACTTTTTAAGTACCCACAGTCATTGCACTCACATAATTCAGGTGAGCTTAACATTTTTTTTATGTTGGGGCATGATTTCGTGGGCCTGGTTGATTCGACAGGACATATCTTACGTGAAGGATTTTTTTCACGTGGCTGTATATTTTAGTTAGGAGACTTGATTTTCTTTAAGGAAATTGACTCCTATCTTAGTATGATAGTTACTATGATAAGAAATTTTATTCTAATTCGTGGACAAGACGATAAATGTGGTGTAATCAACTATAAATACAATGTTATACCATATTACACGGTTATTATCCTCACATAATATCTACTTTTACGCACTAGAGAAATTATATTCCTCCATTGTTAATGTTTCTGGATTGTACTGATTCTCACACCAGAGCTAACTCACAATGGTCCCGACCGTCAAACTTTTCGGACGTAATAGTTTGTTCAAAGTGCAAATTTCCCACTCGTTGTTTAGTGATTGTGCTGACGGACAGATTTTAGCGTTAACATTGGCACTAGAAAGAGGATCTTGTTCTAGTGTTGAATTAAAATCACGGATACACCTTTAGCGCGGCGCCCACGCATCGTACCGCGTCCTGGTGCACCCCCACACCCCTCGCACCCTCGCACCTCTGTTGCCTTCGCGAGCCCCCACGCCCCCGCGTGTTGTGATGCTCCTAAATTCTGGTACCTCTACCTTGAACTTGGTGCTTCATAATACAACTCATTCTATAACTAAATATCAACACATATCAGAATAATATAAGATATAAGGTTTTCATTTATAATATAGCAAAACATCATCCTCCCAGGTTCTCTCAACCTTCACTAATACATAACATAATTTAGATCACTTAATACAAATGGCTAATATAAGTCCTAATATAATTTTGCTAACGTTACTTTTGTTAGAGTTTATGCCCTAGAGACCATTTATTTGATATAATTATTTAACTTTTTGATATTATATTTGATTGAATAAATGAATGATTTTATTATGGTTTTATTTACTGCATTATATAAATGTTAACATAATAAAAGTCCTTAGAATAGTGATACAAATTATATAGCTTCAAGTAAGTGACTTGAACATGAGATTATATAATTACAATTAGTATCATTGCTCTTAAATGTCCCTAGTCGAGTATCATTGTTAATGGGACAACAATGATACATTGAGACTAGTATGTGGATTGACTGATGACCAAATCTCATTGGTCATAAATATATATGAGATATTGAGTCAATGCATAGGTACATGTTAGAGAACGATGTACCGGACAGACCCACCATGAGAATTCTATGTGGAGCATTATGCGAAGTATCATTAGCAATTCTTATAGTGACAATGATATAATGATCCTCCTACCTGAAATCACTATATTACTACACAGGAATTTATGTACTTTGATATCATCAAAGGTCACCTTTAATAGGGTGGACTATAAAGGTGATTATTGGGTACATCATGACTCGTGTGAAGAATATGAGTGATCTAGATGGAATTTAACTCTCCTATATAATAGGAGTAATATCCATAGGCCTCTTGATTGAGTAGGACTATGAAATGCATGACCATGCTCAAATAGTGATTTGTTTCATATAGTCTACTCATTGATCAAGAAAAACTCAAATTAAATTATGAAGAGTATGACACATTCCATGACTCGAGTTTAATCTAGGATGTCAAGGTTAAAAGGATTAAATTACATTGAAACATTGGTCACGAAAAGGTTGCATCGAATCATCGATGAAGGGGGGGTTGAATAGATCCTTTTTATTTCAAATACTTTTCTGGTTTATGATGTATTGTTCATATTAGAGTATATGACAAACATAAGAATCTTTTCAAGCACAACGGAATAAGTAAAAGATTCCCCTTCATTGATATATTCATAATTATACGTACAATGTTCATTGGGTTAGTTTAGTTGTAAGCAGTTAAAACATACATAGCAGTTATAGCAGTTATAGACATAATGTAAATGACATAATGTAAAAGACACAAGAGGTTTTAAGTGGTTCAGAGACTCAAGCTCCAAATCCACTCTTCTGCTTTCAACTAGCAGGATTTCCACTAAGGAAGGGCAGCACCCTGAATCTCTACGATTCCTTCAAGGCCAGCAGCCTTGGGTCTTCAGTTCACTAAGAACTCTTCAAGGCCAGCAGCCTTGGGACTCTTCTAGTTCCCTAGGAACTCTTCAAGCCCAGCAGGCTTGGAACTTAGTTTAGTCCCTCTGGACAAGGACCCTTTGGCCCTGCTTTGTTTAGTCCCTCCGGACAAGGACCCCTCAGGCCCTGGCTTTGTTGAGTTGTTTGTTTGTTGTTGTTGGAGTCAGTGCTGAGCTGCTAAGATGTCTTCATGCTCTGAACATCTTCTATCCCTAGCAGCTTGGCTTGATCATCCTTGAAGAGTAGTTGAGTGTTGCATGATGCTCAGCTTCTTAGGTTGCTCAACTACTTCGGATGACCCCCTCCTTGATACTTGATGGCTGCACATGAGAGGCTTCTAAGATAACTGTAAGCTCTTCTGCAAGGTACTTAAAAGCTTTCTCATGCTTGACACCAAGATGTCTTTTGTGATCTCCCTTCTTGCTACTCGATGCCTTCCCATGACGGACTTGCTAAGTTGACCGTAAACTCTTCTCTGTTGTACTTAGAGTCTTCCCATGATGGACATCCAAATGGCATGATGCTCTTCTTTCTCTCGGCAGTTCAGAACACTCTTCATGTAGTAGAGCTCTCACTTCTACATAGTAGAACTCACACTTCTACTTCTTGTTTGATATGACTTTTGAGTGTTCTTGGTGGATCATAGAGTGAGCCTCTGGACTCACTATCACTTGATTCGATCAGTCCACCTTCTCTCCAAAACTCATAACTCCAACAACCTTTGATCTTTGAAACTCTTCTACATTTATACATCTTCCCAATTCTTCAGTTGAAAAGTAGCCGTTGGAAGCTATTCAAATGTCTTCGCAGATCTCGAGTTGCTTGAGGTAGACTGCTTGATGTGACATGTCAGACTTTTTCTGACACTGCAGTCTACTATTTCACCTGCCCTGTCAGATGTATCACTTTACTGTCTTGGGCAGGTTGAAGACTTTATCTCTTCTGATTTCTAGATCAGAGGTTGTCCTTTTGCATTGATGCTCTCAATAAGCACTTGTTCGAATATTACTCTTCAGATTGAACCGTTGCCAATGCTTCAGTCTTCAGGTATTCGAACTCTACGATTCTAATGCATGTCTTCAAGGACCTGATCGTAGTGTCTTGTTGAGTGTTGCTTGTTGGTTGGTAGAGTTAACACTACGATCTGGAAGAGTGTTGATTGGATCTTCAATGTAGAACACCCCTTCCTTGTATTATGCAGTGCTTCAATACTTCTGTTTGCTTTGACAGTTCTCAGATACTGATGGCCTGATTCCTTGTCCTGGTCCCCTTCTGAATATTAAGACACTTCAGATTTGTGGTGCGTCCAGCTTACTTTCTCCTTGTGATCTCTCGTTCACTTATCATCAATGATCTGACACGACACTTAATCACTTTAGCCCTGCTTTTCAGAGGCTGACCAGTATCTCGGTTCACTTTCCATCAGTCCCTTCTTTGTTTGGTAAACACTACGATCTTGGTTACTTCCAAGGTCGTTGTCTTCTGTTCTCTTGTCAGCAACTGCATTAGCTGACTTTTTCTTAGTCAGCTGCTGAAGTCTTCTTTGAATCATCTTGTGGAAGACTTCATCACGAATGGCCTTTCAACTCAATCTTGATGCTGATTGGATTGTTGATTAGTTCTCCTGCTAGCCTGTATGTCATTCGTTGAGTGCTCTCTGGTTCTCTTACTGTGGATTGCATCTTTGCAGTGCCAACCAGAGGCTTCGTACCTTTGGATATTCTGGGAGTGCTCATTCATTGAGAACCGTATCTGCTCTACGATCCTGACTTAGCATTGTGAACACTTCTTTTAGAGTCTTAGTTCTGCACTCTACGATTCAGCTTTGGCTGTGCAGACACTACGATCCCAAGATCAGATCTTGACACTCTTCGATTTCTGCCTTGTGCTTGTTGTCTTCATCTGATTTTGCCCGACTACGATCTCTGCATTCATTAAGTGGACTCTACGATCTCAGAGTGTAGCCTACGATCCTTGTCTTGGCTTTGGCATCACTAGACTCTACGACTCTGAGTGTAGTCTACGTTTCATACTTGGCTTCGGCAGATGGTCGTTCGGCTTGTAGACAGGTTGTCTCTACGATTCTGAACATGACTTCCTCAGCACACTACGATCCCGAGGAAGCTCCTCTCGACACACTACGATCCTTCTTCGTTTCCCCTGGAAGTCTACGAACTCCGAGATCTCACTATCTTGCATACTCCTATTCTGCCTCGATAGCTCCCGAGTTGACTCTGACTCTCCTGGCAGACTACGACTTTTGGTGCATTGCTCGACGATCAGCAAGCCTATCTATTACAACATAAGATCAACCTAACATGCTTGATCTTTCTATATTTATAGTCCTTGTACATCATTTCTTTTTAAGGACTTCACAAAGCTATTTTGCTTATGTAGGATCAACCTAACATATTTGATCAATTCATTCTAAGTCCTTGTACATATATTTCTTTTATCTATCAAAGGACTTTACAGCTTTTCTTTATGCAAGCATACTTGCATATTCATTCATATATATATATCATAATCAAATCATATATTAAATAGGAATATCATTCACATGTTTATTCCTGATAGATGTCGCTCACTGTTTATAATTTTATAATATGATTTTAAAATTATTGTCAACGTAATAATAACCTATAGGGTCACACACATAGAACATAATTAAAAGGGAATTAATTTAAATTGTAAAGATTTAAATATGTCAATATGATTGATAATATTTAAATTACAAATTTAAATTAATAGGATAATTTATATATAGGTATATTAATTAAGTAAGACTTAATTAAGATATATATAAAAATAAATTCGGATTTTATTAGGGTTTTTGATTAATCCCGTTTTAACCGCTATATATATGATATGTAGCAGCCATTTTAGGGATAATCATCATAACCTCACAAACCCTAGCCGCTCTTAGAGAGAGACTAGAGAGAAAACCTTTGAAAATCTTGATCCTTGGTGGCTAGTACCGCAGTTCTCTTCATTGTAGATCGTGTAACGATTTGCAGGCGTTCGTGTGGATATCGTAGAGACGTAGTACCGTGAGGAATTGCATTGAAGATTCGAAGCGTTTCAGAAAATACTATAATCGGTATAATATCTAAACACTGAATTATTATGTTTTCGCATAGATCCTATTTTAGGGTTTCAGATTTGGCTTTATAATTTTTATTTTCTGCTGCATTTTTATGCATAAACCCCTACATCTTCTTGATAACTACCAAGTCAAAGTTAATTTGTAGTCTTTCCCTTTCCTTTGTCTTTCCCCGAGCTATTACACTGCTCAACCTTAACTTTACATTTTATGATAAGCAAGGGTGAGTAACAAATTTGCTCAGAAAACATAAGGTTAATAACAGATAATTATATTCAGAATTTCAATAATCTTAGAGGTTCAATTGATTGACAACAGTTATAAAGTAATTAAATGAATTCATAATAGATGAATGTACAGTTTCGATATCATAACACCTTTACTACTGAGTGGTCATTGAGGACCATGAACACATAGAAGAGTTGACAATATTTAACTACAAAATATCCGAAATTAGGCACATAAGGTGATCAACCACATCATACCTACATTATGCATATATAACGTTCAGTCATAACGGGCGAGTCGGTTGTGACGCCCCCAAAATAGGTATACATTACTCATTCTGAGTCGCCAAATACATGGTACAGAAAACAACTACAACTTTATTATTACAATTATCATGCAAAATACGACAACACATATGTTGTGAGTTTAAATACAAATATTGTCTTCTAGACAGTATTCAAACTCAAATAAGTCCTCATTACAATTATTGAAATACTATTTTACAAAATAGCGAGGACTGCTAAAATAACTGACTGGGAACATCACTCCACACCCCGACTAGTTCCTGCTATATTCTCGTCTCTTGAGAAGAAAAATGGAACAAAAAAGAAAAGGGTGAGCTCAACTAGCCCAGTAAAGAACATTATGACTAAGATAATGAACAATAAATTATCGTTAGCCTTCAACAAATCAGATAAAATATAATGGACAACAAATTTAGATCAATATTCACAGCGGAAATTACAATTCATTAGAAGAGTTGAGTAGAGAATGAAATCTACTATCTTCTATGATTTAAAAGTCCATCATCAATATTTTATCCCTCTAACATCAATCAATATACATCTTGAACCAAATATTCATCTTTGCACTACGAGCCAAAGATATCCATTTGTATTACCAGTTGGTCATGTTCATATCAACAAATTTTCATCTTTGCACTACGGGCCAAAGATATTCATCAGGTAATCATTCATCTTTGCACTACAAGCCAAAGATATTCAGTTATATCATCATTTAGGATTGAGGATGATGAAAAATATTTTAAAGAAATGATTCCAAAGAGATAAAAGGACAACGATTAGGGATTCTTACTTTAGATAATCCAAGTTCAAAAATACTCCATAATAAATCATAGTGGAGTAAAATTCAAGAATGAAGATCAAAACATGGATACAATCAAAGATAGTAACCATAATAGACATCTTGGACAAAGAAGATAAAATTTTATTTTTCTGTGAATAGTGTTGTATTCGTGAATAATGCCGTATACGTGAATAGTATCGTATACGTGTATAGTAATCCCGACACAAAAAGATAGAAATTCTACAAGAAAAATCATACTTCGTGAATAGTACTCGTGAATAGTACCGTATTCGTGAATAGTGTCATATACGTGAATAGTAACCTCGACATGAAACGGTTCAAATTTCATAATAATATTCATACTAATATTTCACCATAATGATATTGAACGAAATAAAATCATTTACGAAGAAAATAACACCCCTTATGTGACGCCCCCAAAATAGGTATTCATCACCTATTCTGAGTCACCAAATACATGGTACAGAATACAAATACAACTTTAAATATACAACAGTCGTGTAAAATACGACCAAACATAGGTTGTGAGTTTTGATACAAATATTGTCATCTAGACAATATCCACACTCAATGGAGTCCTCATTACATTTATTATCATACTATTTCACAGAATAGTGAGGACTACTAATGCACCACCTAGGACCATCACTCTGTTCCCCGACTAGTCCCAGCTACGTTCACATTTCCTGAAGAGAACAGTGAAAGAAATGGTGAGCTCAACTAGCCCAGTAAGAAATATTATGACTAACATAATGCAGAATAAATTATCAATAGCCTTCAACAGTATAACAACTGATAGAATATAATAGACAACAAGTTTTAGATCAAAAACTACAGCGGAATAAACAAACCATTAAAAGAGTCAAGTAAAGTATAAAATCTACTGTCTTCTATGATTTAAAAACTTTTTCATCAACTTTATCGCTGAGACTCAGCTTAATAAATAAAATCGAATCATCCCTGCTCCATGGCCAAGGATATTCATTTAATCATCAATGGTCATAATATACCGAATAATCCCTGGTCATAATCATACCAACAACTGTCCACCAATGAACCACAGACCAATGAGGACTTTTACCACATCATTCGTCACATTACGGTCATGATTATACCGAATAATCCCTGGTCATAATCATACCAAGTCCATCTATGCACGTAAGCCAAAGATGACTCTTTCAACATAATATAAGCATGATGATGATGACAATTCAATAAAACAGGTTCAAGAATAAATTTTAAAGATTTATAAGTTAATTTATCCTGAACTCAATAACGTCCAAATTGTCAACTTGATACTGCTTTGTGAAGTAAAATTCAAGAATGCTCAGAAGAATATTTCCATGAAAAGATATTGGATGAAGCGCAAATATCAAGGATATTCCACTAATTTCATGGAGTATAGAAGCCAAAACTTTAACTAACTAAGTATAATAGAATATATGAAACTGCAAATGGATTTTCACCCGCCATAAAATAATCCACGTATACAGATCATTTCCACAATTTAATAAGGACTGAATACACAGGATCATTCACCATGCATGTGGTAATCCCCATAGACAGGTTATTCTAACAAAATAATAAAGAATTGAATAACAGAAGGATTCACCATGCGTGCGATAGACTGCACAGATAAGTTATTCCCAACAGAATAATAAATAATGGAACCAGGTCTGGCGTAAACGCACAGACAGGATATTCCGACGGAATAATAAATAATGGAACCAAGTCCGGTGTAAACGCGCAAACAAGATATTCCAACAGAATGATAAATAATGGAACCAGGTCCGGCGTAAATGCACAGACATGATATTCCGATAGAATAATAAAGAAAGGAATATTAGAAGAATTTCACCATGTATGCGGTACTTCGCATAAACAGGTTATTCCAACAGAATAATAAGAATGAAATTGTAAGACCCCGAATTTTATGAAATAAAAGTATTCAATTTTTCTTATAATTACTTTTCAGTAAATGGTTAAATTGATAAAAGTTAAAGTTAAGGGTGATATATGAAAAACAAATTCAAAATAAGGAAGTGGTTATAAATTATTCATTGTTGTTGGGGAATATTCGTTTGGTCGTGGAATATTCTTTCTATCAGGGAATATTCAGTACGACGGCGCAGCCTTGTATGGGCCCCATAATAGAATAACTGTTGGATGAAGAAAATGACAAGTATGAGTTTTTTATAAATAACGGCGTAGTTGTTACCGTTAACACTGTTGGAATACCCGGTGGTTAAAATACAGTAATATGCGTGGTTGCACAGTAGCACACAATATTGCACCAATTATTGATTCTTACGTAAGAAGGCACTACTCAATAATTGTTACAGTAATTACTGTTCAGTATTTTAATGATTCAATAATTGATGCGTTGATATTTTATATTACTGTTGTTTTAATAATTGTCACTACACAGTATTTTCCATTATCGAAGCAATAACTCATATTATCTGAATAATATTATTAGATAACATTATTGGCAATGTCTAGAAAGTTCTGTCTAAGGAGAGGTTTGGTCACCTAATTGCGCGCCAGTAAGGAGAAATTCTTATTGGAAAACCCCCTCTTTCCTGTGAACTGCCTAGTTGTCAATATTGTGATTCTGTAATATTATTTATGAATAATTAATTATTGATTTATATGATAAGGAAAATATTCATTTTATTTGGATATAGATGGAGAAAATTTTTAAAGTGACAATTGTTGAAAATCGATATTTTATCTTTTCTGATAAAATAATATTTTATTATATTATTATAATATAATAATGATGATATTTTACAATGAATGTGGGATATATGAGTATATGAGGAAGAAGAGTATTTTTGTTGCAAAAGTTGTTTAAAACATGTTAAACATATCTGTGGGTCCATTTATTGACTGAAATTTAATTATAGCTTGTAAAATCGTCCGTTTATGGATTTTGGCCAATTTATGTTTGGAATTTGGAAAAACTTTCTTCTGCAAAGTTGTAGAGAATTGAATTTCCTATAAAAATTCTCGAAATTCAAATTTTCTGATAAAAGGGCTATTTATTATGAATTATTGAAGTTTAGAAGTTCCGAAATAATTGATTTTTGGAAGTTTTAATTATTATTTTTAAGAAAAACATTTTTTTACATCGTGGGCCTCATTAAACATATGCAAGATGGCTGAGTTCAGAAGGTCTTGAGGTGGGCGTAAATTTTGTTTATAAATATATTATTATATTAAATTTTCTGTTTTGGTGTTCTAAGCAATTTTCTATAAATAGGGTGCTTAGGTTAGAATTAAAAATCACACCAGAAACTGAAGTTTTCTCTCTATTTCTCTCTCTATATTATAGAGTGTATTCTTGTGAGCATTTTGATATCTTGAGTGTTGCTATACGGTGCAAGTTCGTTCAGCGTTATTCTAGTCAGAAGTACTGCTTTTTTGAGGTAAGGGATAGTAAGGGATGTTATTTTATTCAAAAATGATATTATTTCTTCAATATCATTATGCCGAAATAGTAGTGGAAACTTTTTATCAAATTTGGAACTTTTCATGTCGGGGTTACTATTCATGAGTTACTATTCACGAGTTACTATTCATGAGTTACTATTCACGAGTTACTATTCATGACTACTATTCACGAAGCATAATGATGTTTTTTGTGAAATTTCTATCTTTTGGTGTCAAAGTTACTATTCACGTATACGACACTATTCACGTATACGGAACTATTCACAAATACGACATTATTCATAGAAAAATTAAGTTTTCTTCTCTGTGTCCAAGATTATCTGTTATGATTCCTATCTTTGATTGGATCTATGTTTTGGTCTTCATTCTTGAATTTTACTCCACTCTGATTATTTATGAAGTATTTTTGAACTTGAGTTGTTTAAAGTACGAATCCTTAATATTTGTTCTTTTGTTTCACTGGATTCGTTTTCTTTAAAATATTTTGCATCATCCTTAGTCCTAAATGATGATATAACTGAATATCTTTGGCCTGTAGTGCAAAGATGAATTATTTCTGATGAATATCTTTGGCTCGTAATGCAAAGATAACCTATTGTTGAATATCTTTGGCCTGTAGTGCAAGATGACTTGTTGATGAATATCTTTGGCTCGTAATGCAAAGATGACCTGTTGTTGAATATCTTTGGCATGTAGTGCAAAGATGACTTATTGAATATCTTTGGCATGTAGTGCAAAGTGACTTGTTGATGAATATCTTTGGCCCGTAGTGTAAAGATGAATTTATTAGTAGGATTATGAACATGAACTGTGATTTGGTATAACCATGATCTTTGATGTTTCAGGTGATGAAAAGTAACTTTGTCCTGGATGAGGAAAGGAATTTAGAACTATAATTACGATTATGAGTTATACACGTGATTGTGGACAGGAATTGTTGATTAATGTTACAGGGATAAAATATTGTTGATGGACTTTTAACATGGAGAAGATAATAGATTTTATAGTCTATTTGACTCTTCTAATGGATTGCTCGTTCCGCTGCAACTATGGTTGAAATTTTTTATCATCTATCATATGTTCTAAATCTCTTATTTATTACTGTTGAATGCTATTGATAATTTATTTATCTTTAGTCATGATATTCTTTACTGAACTAGTTGTGCTCACCCTTTTGCTTCATAATTCCTTTCAGGTAATAAAAGTGTAGCTGGGATAAGCGGGGAATAACAGGGGAATAGAACGGTGGTTTATAGATGTTGAGGGTGAGGCGAATTTAACTTAGAAGGGTGTTTTGCCACTATCATACAAGATGTCTAACGACATACAACCTCGTGTCATCATAAGACAGGGTTGTGCTCATCCACTTGCTGAATATATTTACAAGCACTACCTATATAATCTTGGTGTTTGTTTGGAGTATAATACCCAATTAGAGACAGTGGAGATAATGATATATCAAGAGAAGACTCACGATTGGGAAGAATATAATAGTAATCTTCTCGTCTTTCTTTGGGGTCTATTGGGTCAACCAAGGATAATTATGTGGGCATATGATATCTATCATTAATGGCCTCCTATGTACGAAGGTTTCCTTGAGCACTTCCCAAAGATCTAATTTCTAAAACAGTTTTTGACTGTACCTTTATGTAAGGTGTCATTGTGACATGCTATCCAAGGTTGGGACATGAGTCACAGTTGGTATATATTTGTATTTAAACTCTGAGTTTAAGTGTTGTCCTATCTTGCACGACAATTGTATTAATAAAGTTGTAATTGTTTTCTGTACCATGTATTTGGCGACTCAGAATGGGTTGGATGGAATGGACCTATTTTGGGGTCGTCACAGGAATAACAAAAGTTCTCTTCATGAATACGAAAGAAAGAATACCCCTTATGAGTACAACAAATAATATTCCCTACCTTCGAAAAATTGAATACTGAAGTAGTGAAGTAACATAATACTTTTCTTCTTTCTCTCTATAGTTTCTCTCTCTAGAGTTTCAGTGAATTCATAAGAAATAATGAAGGAATGAACTTCTATTTATAGGAGAATAGACTGAATTGTAACTAATTTATGAACGGTCCAGATTGATTTACTTTTAAACGGACGGTCCATATTGGTTTACTATTAAAACTTAAAGCAACGGTCCATACTGATTTACTATTAAAACATTAAACCAGCGATCCATATTGATTTACTATTATACTTTCCACTAGCGGTCCATATTGATTTACTATTATATCTTCAACTAACGGTCTGAAAAATTAGCACATCTCCTCATGTAATAATATTGTACCCAAAAATGATTTGGACCGAAAAGAAATATATCTTACGGGTGAATAGTACCCCGTGAATAGTAACTCGTGAATAGTAACTCGTGAATAGTAACTAATGAATAGTAACTCGTGAATAGTACTCCGACACGAAAAGTGCCTCGAATACCCAATTGAACAATATAACCTCCAGACATCAATTATTATCGAAACAAATGTCAATTTCTACTAACACAAATAATTCTAACACAATGAAACTATAAAATTCATCTTTAATCAACACGAACTTATTCATCATTAATATTATAATTCAAAATATTTAACAACCAGGTCGTTCCCAAGAAAGAGGAGGCTTTCCGATAAGGATTTCTCCTTATTGGCGCGCAATTAGGTGACCAAACCTCTCATTAACGGAACTTCTAGACATTGTCAATATTGCAAATAATAATATGAATAACTTTGCCGTCTCAATTATTGATTTAATAATATAACATATTATGAAGATGATACTGTAACAATAAATGAATCAATAATATAAGAGATATGATGTAGCAATTACTGTAACAATAATTGAGTATAACTGAGTGACTTCTCACGTAAGCATCAATAATCAATACCGTGTGCTACTATGCAACCACGCGTATTACTGTACTTTTACTATCGGGTAGTTCAACAGTTTTAACGGTAACACATCCGCCGTTATTTTTATAGAAAGATAATTTGGTCATTTTCTAACTACGACAATACTTCCGTTGTGGGGTCCACCAATGATTATGTCGTCGTACGAATATTCCCTGTTAAAACGAATATTCCCCAACCAATCGAATAATATATAACCACTTGCTTACTTTGCAAAATTTATAAATATTACCCACAACTATAACATTATATCAAATCCACACCATAATATTCAAAAATATATTTCGAGAAAATTATTCTTTATTCATAAAAGTTGGGGTCTTACAATCTCCCCTTCTTATGAAATTTCATCCTCGAAATTAGGGTACATACCTGGTATGTCGAAGAGATGAGGATACCTTAACTTCATCTCAGATTCTAACTCCCAAGTCATTTCCTCCGTATCGTGGTTTCTCCACAAAACTTTGACTTGAGGTATAATCTAGGAGCGTAGAACATGATCCTTCTTATCCAAGATTTTAACAGGCAACTCTTCATACGTTAAATCTTCCTCTATCTCGTCTAGTTCTAACTCAATAATGTGGTTCGGGTCTTTCACATATTTATGTAACATAGATATGTGAAAAACGTTATGAACATGAGACATACTTGGCGGTAAGGCGAATCTATAGGTCACAGTTCCTACTTGCTCGAGAATTAAAAATGGGCCAATGAATCGAGGATTGAGCTTTCCTCTCTTTTCAAATCTCGTAACTCCTTTCCATGGAGCAACACGTAACAACACATGATCCCCAATATCGAATTCTACGTCCTTTCGATGAAGATCAGCATAACTCTTTTGTCGATCTTGTGAAGTTTTTATACGTTGTCGGATCGTTTGAATCTTTTTAGTAGTCATACGTACCAACTCCGGTCCCAATAACGTTTCTTCACCCACCTCATCCCAGCATACTGGAGAACGAAACTTTCTCCCATACAACGCCTCAAATGGAGCCATGCCAATACTTGTTTAATAACTGTTGTTGTAGGAAAACTCCACCAACGGTAAGAACTTGTCCCAAATTCCTTTGAAGTCAAGGACACAGAGTCTTAATAGATCTTCAAGAGTTTGAATAGTCTTCTCTGACTTCCCGTCCATCTGAGGATGATATGCTGAGCTAAATCGTAAATCTGTGCCCATAGATTTCTGCAAACTAACCCAAAATCGTGAAGTGAATCTTGGGTCTCGATCAGAAACTATAGATACTGGCATACCATGTAGTCTTACAATCTCATTTATATACATACGAGCAAGACGTTCAAGTGCATAAGTTTCTCGTATAGGTAAAAAGTGAGCAACCTTGGTCAATCTATCAACAATGACCCAAATTGCATCTACGCTTTGAGAAACCTTGGGAAGACCAGTAACGAAATCCATGGTAATGTGCTCCCACTTCTATTCTGTAATTTCAAGTGGTTGTAATGGACCTTTTAGTACTTGATGCTCCGCCTTGACTAGTTGACAAGTTAAACACCTTGAGATAAACTCCGCTATCTCTCTCTTCATATTACTCCACCAAAATGTATGTTGAAGATCATGATATATTTTGGTACTCCCAGGATGGATTGTAAACGGTGTGTTGTGTGCATCCATCATAATTTTATACTTTAAATCATGGTTGTTAGGAACACAAAGTCTGGAGTTGACTCGAAGTATTCCTTCTTCATCAATTTTATTTCTGGAATAGCACCTTCTTGCACTTTCTTCCTCATACGTATCAGCTCCAGGTCTGTAGCTTGAGAAGCTTTAACTTTATCGATTAAAGTCGGTTCTACTCGTATATTCTCCATCATCACATGGGTCCCTAAAATCTTTAACTCTATCTCCATCCTTTGTAAGTCATACAAAATGGGTCTTTGTGTTGACAATATTGCACTCGTACCCGCATATGATCTTCTAATCAATGCGTCAGCTACTACGTTCGCTTTACCATGATGGTATTGAATGGTATGATCATAATCTTTCAACAGTTCAAGCCAACGTCGTTGCCGCATGTTGAGTTCCTTTTGGGTGAAGAAATATTTGAGGCTTTTATGATCCGTATAGAAATATTCTCCATACAGGTAATGCCTCCAAATCTTAAGTGCGAAGACAACAGCTGCCAACTCTAGATCATGAGTAGGATAATTCCTCTCATATTCTTTGAGTTGCCGAGAGGCATATGCTATGACTTTCCCATGTTGCATGAGAACACAACCTAACCCTTTGCCCGAAGCATCACTGTAGATGACAAATCCCTCTGAGCCAGATGGTATTATCAGAACAGGTGCTAAAATGAGTCTTCCCTTGAGTTCTTGAAAACTCTTCTCACATTCCTCGCTCCAACCGAACTTTGTATCTTTTCGAGTCAGCTGAGTTAATGGAGTAGCGATTCGAGAAAATCCTTCCACAAATCTCCAATAATAACCAGCTAAGCCGAGAAAGCTACGTACTTCGATCACTGACTTTGGTTGCTCCCAGCTTTGAATTGCTTCAATCTTCGCAGGGTCAACAGATATTCCATGATTTGATATCACATGCCCAAGGAATGCAACTTTCTCAAGCCAGAACTCACATTTCTTCAACTTGGCATAAAGCTTGTTTTCACGAAGCTTTTGGAGTATCAGCCTCAAGTGTAGCTCATGATCTTCACGGCTTTTGGAATATATGAGAATGTCATCAATAAGACAACCACAAAGTGATCCAAATATTCCTTGAATACTCGGTTCATCATATCCATGAAGGCAGCAGGAGCATTAGTCAATCCAAAAGACATGACCAAGAATTCATAATGCCTGTACCGAGTTCTGAAGGCAGTCTTTGGAATATTCTCAGTTTTAACCTTCAGCTGATGATATCCAGAATGAAGATCGATCTTTAAAAAGAATTGTGCTCCTTGCAACTGGTCAAACAGATCATTAATGTGAGGTAACGGATACCTATTCTTGATAGTGACATGGTTCAATTCTAGGTAGTCAATACAAAGTCGCATACTCCCATCTTTCTTCTTCACGAATAGAACAGGAGCACCCCAAGGAGATGTACTAGGACGAATGAAACCAATGTCTAACAATTCCTGCAATTGGGTCTTTCACTCCTGAAGTTCAATAGGAGCCATTCGATATGGGGCTTTAGAAATGGGTTTTGTACCAGGTTCAAGGTCGATACAAAATTCAATTTCACGCTCTGGGGGTAGGCCAGAAAGTTCTTCAGGGAATACGTCAGGAAATTTATTTACAATAGAAATATCATTCAAAACTGACGTAATTTTGTTTAAATCTGTGACATGAGCTGAGAAAGCTTGACATCCGTTTTTCAATAAACGAATAGCTTTATGGCTTGAAATGACCGTGATTGATTTTAATGGTTTGGTCGCTTGAATTCGCATAATAGGTTGATTAGGAATATGAAAACTAACAACCTTACGAAAACTTTGATGCCTCCATAATAGGTCTGGGATGGACTTTGATGCCTCCATCCCAGCTAGAATTGACTTCGGTGCACGACAAAATCGGGCTAGGTGACCTTCTCTTCCATAATTGTAACATGCTTTGGACTGTTGCGTACAGTTTGGACTGATGTGTCCCTCCCCTCCGCATTTGTAACATACGACCAGCGGTCGTTCTCCTTCCTTAACAACAGGTGCTGGTGCTGACGTCCTTCCATCATTATTAAATCTCCTCTTCTTGAAACTTCCATTTTTATTGTCTTGGCCATGATTACCACCGAAGTGGTTACCATTTCTGACATGTTGATTCCCTCCACGTTTGTTGTCACCGCTTCGATAACTATTACCACTAGTATTTTCATTTTTTCGGCTGCTTTCTCTTGGTTGCATTGACCCGTTATCGCGCTCCAATAACGGAGCCCTATTTACAACATCTGAATACAAACACAGTTTATGAGAAATACGATATTGACGTATCTCCGGTTTTAAACCTCTTAAAAACATCCGTGTCATTCTCTCCTCATTATCAACCAAGTGGGATGCAAACCGGGACAACTCGGCAAACTTAGCTTCGTACTGCGCCACGGTCATATTGTTCTGCTCTAACTTGATGAACTCTACCTCTTTAATGTGACAAATACTTTCAAGAATGCTCAGAAGAATATTTCAATGAAAAGATACTGGATGAAGCGAAAATATCAAGGATATTCCACTAATTTCATGGAGTATAGAAGCCAAAACTTTAACCAACTAAGTATAATAGAATATATGAAATTGCAAATGGATTTTCACCCGCCATGCGGTAATCCACGTATACAGATCGTTTCCATAATTTAATAAGGAATGAATACACAGGATCATTCACTATGTATGTGGTAATCCACATAGACAGGTTATTCTAACAGAATAATAAAGAATGGAATAACAAAAGGATTCACCATGCGTGCGATAGACTGCACAAACAGGTTATTCCCAACAAAATAATAAATAATGGAACCAGGTCCGGCGTAAACGCACAGACAGGATATTCCGACAGAATAATAAATAATGGAACTAGATAAGGCGTAAACGCACAGACAGGATATTTCGACAGTATGATAAATAATGGAACCAGGTCCGGCGTAAACGCACAGATAGGATATTCCGACAGAATAATAAAGAACGAAATATTAGAAGAATTTCACCATGTATGCGGTACTTCGCATAAACAGGTTATTCCAACAGAATAATAAGAATGGAATAACAAAAGTTCTCTTCATGAATACGAAAGAAAGAATACCCCTTATGAGTACAACAACTAATATTGCCTACCTTAGAAAAACTGAATACTGAAGTAGTGAAGTAACAGAATACTTTTCTTCTTTCTCTCTATAGTTTCTCTCTCTAGAGTTTCAGTGAAATCGTAAGAAGTAATGAAGGAATGAGCTTCTATTTATAAGAGAATGGACTGAATAGTAACTAATTCATGAACGATCCAGATTGATTTACTTTTAAACGGACGGTCCATATTGGTTTACTATTAAAACTTAAAGCAACGGTCCATACTGATTTACTATTAAAACATTAAACCAGCGATCCATATTGATTTACTATTATACTTTCCACCAGCGGTCCATATTGATTTACTATTATATCTTCAACCAACGGTCTGAAAAATTATCACATCTCCTTATAGAATAATATTGTACCCAAAAATAATTTGGACCGAAAAGAAATATATCTTACGGGTGAATAGTACCCCGTGAATAGTAACTCATGAATATTAACTCGTGAATAGTAACTCGTAAATAGTACTCTGACACAAAAATTGCCCCGAATTCCCAATTGAACAATATAACCTCCAGATATCAATTATTATCAAAACAAATGCCAATTTCTACTAACACAAATAATTCTAACACAATGAAACTATAAAATTCATCTTTAATCAACACGAACTTATTCATCATTAATATTATAATTCACGGTATTTAATAACCAGGTCGTTCACAAGAAAGAGGGGACTTTCCGATAAGGATTTCTCCTTATTGGCGTGCAATTAGGTGACCAAACCTCTCCTTGACAGAACTTCTAGACATTGTCAATATTGCAAATAATAATATGAATAACTTTGCCGTCTCAATTATTGATTTAATAATGTAACATATTATGCAGATGATACTGTAACAATAATTGAATCAATAATATAAGAGATATGATGCAGCAATTACTGTAGCAATAATTGAGTATCAATAATTGAGTATAACTGAGTGACTTCTCATGTAAGCATCAATAATCAATATCGTGTGCTACTATGCAACCACGCGTATTACTGTACTTTTACTACCGGGTAGTTCAACAGTTTTAACGGTAACACCTCCGTCGTTATATTTATAGAAAGATAATTTTGTCGTTTTCTAACTACGACAATACTTCCGTTGTGGGGTCCACCAATGATTGTGCCGTCGTACGAATATTTCCTGTTAAAATGAATATTCCCCGACCAATCGAATAATATATAACCACTTGCTTACTTTGCAAAATTGTAAATATTACCCACAACTATAACATTATATTAAATCCACACCATAATATTCAAAAATATATTTCGAGAAAATTATTCTTTATTCATAAAAGTTGGGGTCTTACAACTTACCTTAAAAGAATAGTACTTCTGCTTGAAATATCGAATATAACGCTGAAGGAAACTTGTACTGAATAACAACTCTCAAAGTATCTAAATACTCACAAAATAAGCTCGATAATATAGAGAGAGAAAACTTATGATTCTTGTGTGATTTTCAATTATAACTAAGCACCATATTGATAGAAAAATGCTTAGAACGCCAAAGCAGACTAACCTGCTACCTGATGGCTTTACCGGCTACTAGGGGTGGGCAACCGGTAAAAACCGGTCCGAACCGGACCGGTACCGAACCGAACCGGTACCGAAATTACTTAAATTTTGGTACCGATACCGATACCGGTTGAACCGGTATACCGAATCGGCGGTACCGGTTCGGTACCGGTTTTTACCGAAAATTAATATAATTATTATTTTTATTATTATTTTATTATTTTTATTATTATTTTATTATTTTTATTATTATTTTATTATTATTATTATAATTATTATTATTTTTATTAATATTATTATTATTATTATCAATATTTTATTATTATTATTATTAATAAATTATTAATAATAATAAAAAATAGAAAACCGGTATATACCGGTCCGGTTCGGTATATACCGAACCATAAAAGTGGCGGACCGAAACCGGTACCGAAAAACCGGTATATACCGGTTTTTTTATACCGAACCGGACCGGTTTACATTTATACCGAACCGATCGGTTCGGACCGGTCCGGTTCGCCCAAAAACCGAAAAAACCGAAAAAATTGCCCACCCCTACCGGCTACTATTCACGCACACCACTTTTGAAAATAAAATTTTAGCACATTTTTCACCAACCAAAAGTGGGGCCCACCCATTCTAGAAAATTTCCAAAATATTTTAAATTTAAACAATAATTAGCAACTTCAATAATTCATAATAAATAGCCCTTTTATCAGAAAAATACGAATTTTATGTCCATTCTATAGGAAATTTAATTCTCCACAACTTGTAGAAGAAAGTTTTTCCCAAATTCCAAACAGAAAATGCCCGAAATCCACATACGGACGATTTTTAATACCTCTATTCTAAAAAATACTGATAAAACACCTCAGCATTAATTCCTTCATTTATATCCACATAAAAATAAATATTTTTTTATCATATAAATTAATAATTAATTATTCACAAATAATATTACAGCATAACAATTATGACAACCAGGTCGTTCCCGGGAAAGAGGGGGCTTTCCGATAAGGATTTCTCCTTATTGGCGCGTAATTAGGTGACCAAACCCCTTTTCTAGATAGAACTTTCTTAGACATTGCCAATAATACTATCTAATAATATTATTCAAATAATATGAATTATTGATCTGATAATGGAAAATAGTACTGTGCAGTGACAAATATTGAAACAACAATAATATAAAATATCAACGTAGCAATTATTGAATCAATAAAATAAAATATTGAACAATAATTACTGTAACAATTATTGAGTAGTGTCTTCTTACGTAAGAATCAATAATTCAAAAATATGATGCAATACCGTGTGCTACTGTGCAACCATGCGTATTACTGTATTTTAACCACCGGGTATTCCAACAGTGTTAACGGTAACAACTACGCCGTTATTTTTAGAAAACTCATTCTTGTCGTTTTCTTCATCCAACCATTTTCCGTTACGGGGCCCACAAATGGCTGCGCCGTCGTACGAATATTCCTCGATAGCAAGAATATTCCACGACGAAATGAATATTTCCCGACAATAAATATTTTATAACCACTTGCTTATTTTGCAAAATTTTCACATTTCACCCATAACCAAAGCATTACATTAAATTAACACCTTATTATTCAAAATAATAATTAGATGAAATTCAATTTTATTTATAAAAAGTTGGGGTCTTATAACCTCCCCTCCTTATGAAATTTCATCTTCAAAATTAACGTACATACCTGGTGTTTCGAAAAAGTGAGGATACCTCATTTTTATTTTCGATTCCAACTCCCAGGTCATTTCCTCAATAGCATGGTTCCTCCACAAGACTTTAACTTGTGGTATAACCTTTTGTACGTAAGACATGATCCTTCCTATCCAAGATCTTGACAGGTACCTCCTCGTACGTTAAATATTCGGTTATCTCGTCTGGTTCTAACTCAATATTGTGGTTTGGGTCTTTCATATATTTACGAAGCACATATATGTGAAAAATATTATGAACACGAGACATGCTTGGAGGTAATGCGAGTCTATAGGCCACATTTCCTATTCGATCAAGAATCTCAAATGGACCAACAAATTGTGGATTGAGTTTTCCTCTCTTCCCAAATCTTGTAAATCCCTTCCATGGAGTAACACGTAATAATACATGATCCCCAATATTAAATTACACGTCCTTTCGATGAAGATCCGCATAACTCTTTTGTCGATTCTATGCCATTTGTATACATTATCGGATCATTTGGATCTTCTCTGTAGTCATACGTACCAATTTCGGTCTCAACAACGTTGCTTCTCCCATCTCATCCCAACATACTAGAGAGCGACACTTTCGTCCATACAATGCTTCAAATGGAGCCACACCTATACTTGCCTGATAACTGTTGTTGTAGGAGAATTCCATCAATGGTAGGTACTTATCCCAACTCCCTTTGAAATCTAGGACACATAGTCTTAATAGATCTTTAAGAGTTTGAATAGTCCTTTCTGATTGCCCGTCCGTTTGAGGATGGTATGCCGAACTGAATCGTAAATCCATGCCTATAGCTTTCTGCAAGCTAACCCAAAACCGTGAAGTGAATCTTGGGTCACGATCCGAAACTATGGATACTGGCATGCCATACAATCTCACAATCTCATTTACGTACATACGAGCAAGACGTTCAAGGGGATAAGTCTCATGTTGAAGGGGGGCTGATGAGTAGATTTTATACCTATGAATCCGATATTATTAAACTTAATTATTGTTATATTTAATTGTTTTGTAGGATCTTTTTATGTGTTTTGTGTTTATTTGTTGTAGGTTGGAGCTGGAGGGACAAATTGGTCATTTCGGAGAAGAAAAAGGTCAAAAATCATGAAAATTAAAGCTGAGTGGCATTTCTGTAATTACGTGGTCCTGGTCAAGCGCCTAGGCGCTTGAAAATAGCCTATGATGAGCGCCTAGGCGCTCTAATGCGTAAAGATGTGCGTTTTTCTGCTGTCAAGGGGGTTTTTGAAGCCAAATAGGAGTCTGAATGAGGGTTGAGACCAATACAAATAGGAGAAGACTTTAGAAAAGACGTATCAATCAATTCTTCAAGGGATTGGCAGAGAGAAAAAGGAAGAAAAACACGAAGGAGAATTGCAAAGGCTAAAGATCTAAGAGAGAGTATTGGAGCAAATTCAGAGTTTCTTCTTCACTTCTCTAGTTTTATTTTTTGTAACTATCTGGGATGTTTGGATTATTAATTTGGATGATGTTTTTCTTTATTATTATCATGAACTAAATTTTAATTAAGATTGCAACGGAACTTGGTATGTAGTTTAAATTGCAAGCTTCCCATTGAATGAAAGTTGGTTTTTATTGAATTGTTTATTATATCTTATGTTTATGGAATAATTGTTTGGCCAACAATTACTGTGATAATCTATATAAAATTGGAAGATGGAGTATAGATTGAGATCTGGATATGATAACATCTGTTCATATAATCTGAATAGGGTTAATATGATTAGCGTGTAGGATAGGAATATACCTATGTGTCTTTTGTATCCATTGAAAGAATTTGTGCGTAAACCCTAATTAACTTGATTCACATAGGAATATAGTGAGTTGATTAACTGGGGTGTTCCTTGTAATTCCGCATCTTAAAGATTGGATTTAGGAGGATTTGTTCACGTGTCTTTGGAAGAAGTGCGTGAATATTCATTAAGCATTCTTGGATAATGATTCATATTAATTGATTTATTTTAAATGGGAAGTAAGTTAGTTTAAATGAAATATCAAGGGAAGTTGTAATCTTAACCTGTTAAATTTGCAGTTATTCTGGTGAAATTTTGATTTTAATTATTAGTTTGTTAAGCTTAAATTTCAAATCATAAACAAAATTTTCTTAGTTTAAAATAGGATTAATTGCATTAGAGTTAGTAATTGATAAATATTAGTCTATTTCCTCGTGGGAACGATATCCTTGCTTGCTGAATATTACAATTGAACGCGTATACTTGCGTGGTAAAGTGCTATTAAAAATTTAGGCAACAAGTTTTTGGCGCCGCTGCCAGGGAAGTTAGTTTAATATTTTGTCATTATTAAATTCGATGAAATTAATCTTAATTTAAACATTTTTTTTTATTTTTTTTTATTTTTTTGTCTCTAGTCTAATTCCTTTTCAGGCACCATGAACAACTATGACTATCATTGGTTATATTCGAGAATGAATCGGCCAAGGGAGGCAAAGAATTATGGACTCGATGAATTGTCAGCACAATTTGGGACACTTTCAAGGAAGATTGATGCTTTATCAGCACAACATATTCAAAGTGTAGTGGTGATATGTGAGTATTGTGGTGGAAACCATCCGAGTCATCAATGCACCATCAGTTTCGAGTCGTTACAATATAGTGGTAACTTCAGCGATTATCCCAACAATTATGATTATTCCAGTAATTATCATCATGAGTGGGGGAATCCACTAAATCTTTCATGGAGCGATGACAATCTAGCCCAACCCTTTGCTCCATGCCAATCATACACTCCTGAATTACAAGTTCAACTCCCTAATCATGAAGAAGAAAGGATTTTAAGCTTGGAAGGACTTATTTCCAAGTTCATGGTTTTGATTGAGGACCAGACGAATAGTCAAGAGATGTGGTTTCGAAATCTTGAGAACCAGGTGGGACAACTTTTCAACGCCATCATCAATCGCCCTCAAGGTGAAGTGTCAAGCAACATGGTTCCCGAGACTGATGGATTGCCCACACTAAATCTGGAATCGGATGTTCCAAAAGAAAAGGATGTGGAAAGAGAGGAGACAAGTGGGGAGCAGGAAAAGAAGGTCGCCAAAGATCTAGCCTTGAGTTCTGACATAGATGAACCGATTTTGATAGTGCCCCATATATCTTCTCCACCAAAGTTTAAGGATCCGGTTAGATTTGCAATCATGTGTCCAATTGGTAGTCATTTTTTCGAAAAAGGTATATATGATATGAAAGCTAGCTTAAAATTGGTGCCATGGTGTGAAGAGAATGGGAAGAGAGATGAAGAACCAGTTGTTCTAAAAAAGCTTCAACGTAAAAATTTGTTCATAGATACAACTCGGAAAATGCCTAGTTATTTGAAGTTTGTAAAAGAGAATCTACCTATAAAGAACAAGCTAGGTGAATTTGAATCAATAACCCTTACTGATGGCAAACTCTCGAAAGTTACGTTATTACTAATGGATGGAGGGTTCCTCAATTTTCGAAGGGGAATTGGATAGAGAAAGAGAAGAAAGTCGGGCTGAAGACTATAAACTAAGCGCTAACTGGGAGGCAACCCAGGAATTTTTATTGTTATTTGCTATTTTTACTTTTATTAATTTGCTCTACTGGTAGTTTATTTAGTGGTTAAACTTTTATACTTTAGGATTTGTTACATCCATCGTTCTCTAACAGATATTCAATTTATTGCAGGAAAGGAGGCCAAGCATTTATGATCTTAATAAGTTGAATGTCCACTCGTCAAAATCTCAAATTTCTAATCAATTCCGCAAATTTTGGTTTGGAAGGAAACACGTTATTGGAGGTATGGCATACAAGAAGCGTAAAACACCAAAACAAGCATTGTACACTGGCCAAGCGCCTAGGTGCTCCAGACAAGCCAAGACCAAGCGCCTAGGCGCTCCAAGTCAGTACCAAAAACGCAGCACAAGCGCCTAGGCGCTCATCTTCAAGCCAAACCAAGCGCCTAGGCACTCCAAGACATTTTGGTATTCTGCAGCCAAGCGCCTAGGCGCTCCAGACAGTGTAAATTCAAGCGCCTAGGCGCTCCAACAGAAAAAAAAAATTTAAAGCCCTAATCGGGCTAACTCTTCCAAACCCAAATCAAACACATTCTTGCTCTCCTACTCCAACTCAAACTCACTCAACTCTCAACCCTCCTCTAATTTAGCCATAATAATCATCTTTTTCTTGTAAAATCCTACCCAAACACTAAATCTCCTACCAATTTCCACAATTGTTTGCATACCCCCCGGCTGATGAAGAAGAATCAGAAGAAGAGGATACTGACGAGGAATAAAGCTTCTATCTTTCAGGGAAGTCCTCAGTGCTTAATTTTTTAAATTTTGTTGGTTATATACAATGAGGACATTGCATAAGTTAAGTTTGGGGGTGCAATCTTCTAGCTCCAGTGCATTTATGTAGTATTCATCTAGTGCATTCATATAGTATTCAGTTAATAGTTTTTCATGTAGTTTGCATTCATGTAGTTTTCATTTTAATTTCCTAAAAAAAGAAAAAAAAAATTTTGTAGTTTTTGCATGTTTCCAGCCGTTAGATAGTTTAAGTCTGTTTTGGCCAGTGATGAGTTTGGAATTGAGTGGACAAGTATAGTATTGTCTGTTAAGACTTTGATGTGATTTCTTGTCATGATTTGAATCTTTACCTGTTTGAAACTGATATAATAAGGATAGCACAGTAAAAATAACCATGTTGACTGATTGAGTTTAAATTGACACATAATGGACTTCTAGAGGATAATGCTAGTTTGAATGAATGAAAAACATGAATAGGCGAAGATGACTGAATTTAGATAAAAACTTAAGTTTGGGGGAAAAATTTGGGATATATAAGCTTAGAAAAAAAAAATTTAATACCATGGCTAGTTTTGTTTCGGGGCCTTTGTTACTTGAGCAAGTACGCCCGAAGGGGGATCTTAAAACCTAGCGCCCTAAGGTCTTATATGGTCTGGGAGTCGTTGGTCGAAAGCTCGCTAAGGGGTAGCACTGTTAGCCTAATGGAATGAGACGTTGCATAGTCATGGTTAAATATATATATATATATATATATATATATATATGAAAAAAAAACAATAAAACGGGAAAAGAGCAAAAAGCCCCCGTAAAGCACAATAAAGCATAAGTATCCCGGATTGGACGCTTAAATTTTGGTGGATATTTGTCTTTAGTTGGTTTTAGCTTGTTCGTGAATTTTGTGAGTCTAAACTGTATGATTCCTTTAAAGAGATTTATTATGTGTTGTATTTAGCATCATATCAGTTAGCATGGATGTTAATCACACACACACTATATCAATAATAACAGGTTAAGATTTGATGATTGACGAGAAAATTATTAATCTGTCTTGATATGATGTACTAGCATGTTTATTTTGATTTCTCTGAGGCTTGATGAATAGATTTTGTTCTGTTTGACTGCTGGAATTTAAGCATTTATCTAGTTGCATTTGCATTGCATATTTAGTTATTGCATTGTGTTGTGTTGCTTGGGGACAAACAATTGGTTAAGCTTGGGGGTATTTGATGAGTAGGTTTTATACCTATGAATCCGATATTATTAAACTTAATTATTGTTATATTTAATTGTTTTGTAGGATCTTTTTATGTGTTTTGTGTTTATTTGTTGTAGGTTGGAGATGGAGGGACAAATTGGTCATTTCGGAGAAGAAAAAGGTCAAAAATCATGAAAATTAAAGATGAGTGGCATTTCTGTAATTACGTGGTCCTGGTCAAGCGCCTAGGCACTTGAAAATAGCCTATGATGAGCGCCTAGGCGCTCTAATGCGTAAAGATGTGCGTTTTTCTGCTGTCAAGGGGGTTTTTGAAGCCAAATAGGAGTCTGAATGAGGGTTGAGACCAATACAAATAGGAGAAGACTTTAGAAAAGACGTATCAATCAATTCTTCAAGGGATTGGCAGAGAGAACAAGGAAGAAAAACACGAAGGAGAATTGCAAAGGCTAAAGATCTAAGAGAGAGTATTGGAGCAAATTCAGAGTTTCTTCTTCTCTTCTCTAGTTTTATTTTTTGTAACTATCTGGGATGTTTGGATTATTAATTTGGATGATGTTTGGATTATTAATTTGGATTATTAATTTGGATGATAGTTACAAAAATTAAAACTAGAGAAGAGAAGAAGAAACTCTGAATTTGCTCCAATACTCTCTCTTAGATCTTTAGCCTTTGCAATTCTCCTTCGTGTTTTTCTTCCTTGTTCTCTCTGTCAATCCCTTGAAGAATTGATTGATACGTCTTTTTTAAAGTCTTCTCCTATTTGTATTGGTCTCAACCCTCATTCAGACTCCTATTTGGCTTCAAAAACCCCCTTGACAGCAGAAAAACGCACATCTTTACGCATTAGAGCGCCTAGGCGCTCATCATAGGCTATTTTCAAGCGCCTAGGCGCTTGACCAGGACCACGTAATTACAGAAATGCCACTCAGCTTTAATTTTCATGATTTTTGACCTTTTTCTTCTCCGAAATGACCAATTTGTCCCACCAGCTCCAACCTACAACAAATAAACACAAAACACATAAAAAGATCCTACAAAATAATTAAATATAACAATAATTAAGTTTAATAATATCGGATTCATAGGTATAAAACCTACTCATCAGGGGCCAAATTTTTTATAAACTTATGTATTTATGTGTATAAAAAAATTAAATAATAAAAAGATTAATGATATTATGCATTAAAAATGATATGTTAGAAAATATTAAATATGATAGTATAATTGATGATTTTGCATCTAAAAGTGCAACAAGAAGATATTTTAAATGATGTTTTGTGATTTTGATTTTATTGGGCAAAACTAAAGAAATACCTACTGTAGTTGGTATGCTTTACTGATTATCATTAAACTTTTAATTTTTCAAATTACACTTGGGTCATTTCGTTAAAAAAAAAATAAACGGACGTTAATTTTTTATTTACAAAACTAATGAATTACCCAATGTAGTTGACACATTTTACTGATTACAGCATTGAACTTTTAATTTTCAAATTACCCCATCAAACTAATTAAAAATAATTATTTTAAATATTTTTAAAAATTATTATTATTTTAATTAAAAAATATTAGAAACTTTTTTTTCATAAAATGAGTAGAGTTTCATAAAATATAGATTCAAACAAATTAAAGTGATTTTAAATTAAATTAATGTCTACTTACTTTTTTAACAGAATGACCCATTCTTAATATTAGAATTTTTTTTAAAAAAAAAACTAAAAATAGAAATTAAAATAAAAAAATAGTAAATGATAAATAAAAAAATTGATTCAATTTTTTCAAAAAATAAATTAATAATTTTATAAATAAATATTATTTTCAAGAAAAAATTGGAAAATTCTTCATATTTTTAAAAAATGAGTAAACTTTTATAAAATATAGATTCAAAAAATAAACTTTATTTTCCAAAAGGAAAAAAGAGAATTTTTTTTAAAATTAGTAACGTTTCATAAAACTTTAATTTTTTTAAATCTATATTATATGAAACTTTACTCATTTTATTGGAAAAAATTTTAAAGTTTCTAATATTTTTTACTAAAAATAATAATTATTTTTAAAAATATTTAAAATAATCATTTTTTAATTAGTTTAATGGGGGGATTTGAAAAATTAAAAGTTCAATGTTGTAATCAGTAAAACGTGTCAACTACAGTGAGTAATTCATTAGTTTTGTAGATAAAAAATTAACGTCCGATTATTTTTTTAACGGAATAACCCAATTTCAAAATAATAATTAGTTTAGTGGCGTAATTTGAAAAATTAAAAGTTCAATTGTGTAATCAGTAAAACTTGCCAACTACATTGATTATTTCATTAATTTTACCGATTTCATTGATATTTTAATTTTGTAGGTACATGTGATGATTCTTTATTTCGATGACATTTTAAAGTGTTCTTCCTTGTCTTTTGTAAATTATTATAATTTTAATAAAAAAATTAGTTGATAATTTATTTATTTATTAATTTAATTTGTATAAAGGGGCACACTTGAAAAAATTTGCTCTGGACCTTAAAAAACCCAGGACCGGCTCTGATAATTATATCTAATTAATCTAATTAGAATCCAGATTTAATTTCATGGTAAGTTGATTAATTTAATAATGTAGTAATAACATAAAGAGAGATTAACTCCGACTTACGTATCGATATTATATTAATTAATTGACCAAAGTTAATTTAATATTAACCACTCTCAAATAATTAAGATGGAAATAAAATAAAGTTTTGGGTTCATTGTTGTCTCTAACCCTTGATTTGTGATTTCCCGCCAAATTCTTTTCCTCCCCTCTTTATCTCTTCTGTGTGTTCAAGGTTTTCATGATCTGGGTTTTCAGATGCAAGAGACAACTCAATGTTCTCCGTTAAAAAAAAATATCAAACCCCATCAGCCATAGAAATTTTATTACTCTCTCTTCATCTTTCTTCCAAAAACCTCTGCGAAATTCCCATTTTTAACAAAACCCATTTCAACCCAGTAATCAAAAACCTCCATAGTTGAATCAAATGCAATGCGTTCATCTTCTATAAAACTCTTCTGGGCTTTTCTCTTCTTCCTTCTTAATTTCATACCCCCATCTTTTTCTGTCCCTTTTTTCCCAGAAAAAAATTTAACCCTATCCGGTGATGCCCATTTCATAAACAATTCCATTAGTCTCACTCATGAACTCAACTGTCCAATTCCTTTAAATTCCTCTTTTTCTGGGGTTGGAAGAGCTTTTTATGGATACCCAATTCGATTTCTTGATTCTTCAACCAATATTACAGCTTCTTTTTCTTGTAGCTTCTCTTTCACAATCACTCCTTCTTCCCCTTCTTGCCCTTTTGGGGATGGACTTGCTTTTTTGATCACATCAAATGCAGGTTTCTTCAGCCCCTCTAATGGCTACATGGGTCTCCCAGAACAGGCCTCAAATTCACAAGATTCGTTTCTTGCTGTTGAATTTGATACCAATTTTGACCCATCTTTTGGGGATATTAATGGGAATCATGTAGGTGTTGATGCTAGCACAATTGTATCTCTTGCTTCTGTTAATGTCATATCAAATGGGGTTGATCTTAAGAGTGGGAGGGAAATGAATGCTTGGATTGAGTACAATGATTCGGAGAAAACAATTTGGGTTTGGATTGGATACTCCGAAATCAGGCCCTCAAATCCTATCCTGGTGACTGAAATTGATGTTTCCAAGCACTTGAAAGAATTTATGCATGTTGGTTTTTCAGCTTCTAATGGGAGAGGCTCAGCTGGTCATATTGTCAATAGATGGAGATTCAAAACTTCTGGAGTTCTCTCTTCAACATTGCCAAGTGATACATTTCAAGAGGTGGAGTGTTTGATTTGCATGCCTGGGGATTCTAGTACTGAAAGTGACGGTTCGGATAATCATCACACGGATAAAAGGGTACTCGAAATTGGTCTTGGATTAGGAGGATTAGCTCTATTTGTAATATCTGTGCTTGCAATTCTTGGTTTATTTTATGTTTTTGTCATTAAGAGGAAAAGAGTAATTGGTAGTAAATGCAATGAAGGCCAAATTTTTAGACTTCAGGGGAACAAAGTACCAAAAAAGTTGTCACTAAGTGAAATTAGATCAGCTACAAAGGGATTCAACCAGAACAGGATTATTGGTGAAGGTGCATCAGCAGTTGTCTATGAAGGGTCCCTCCCCTCTTGTGGAGTTGTGGCAGTTAAGAGGTTCAATGAGGTAAAACCAACTGGTACTTTGCGTAACCCATTTGCTAATGAATTTGGGACAATGGTGGGTTGTTTAAGACATAAGAACTTGGTTCAGCTCCAGGGATGGTGCTGTGAGAGGAATGAGCTAGTTCTAGTTTATGAATACATGCCCAATGGAAGCCTTGACAGAATCCTCCACACACGTGCCCATGCCACAAAATTGCTCACTTGGGAGCGAAGACTAAATATAATTCTTGGCGTTTCTTCTGCTCTCATATATCTACATGAGGAGTGTGAGAGACAGATAATTCATAGAGATGTTAAGACTTGTAATATAATGCTTGATGCTGAGTTCAATTCTAAGCTTGGAGATTTTGGTTTAGCAGAAGTTTATGAGCATAGTTGTAGGACAAGAGACGCTACTCTACCAGCTGGAACAATGGGATATCTTGCTCCTGAGTACGTGTATTCTGGTGTTCCAACTGTGAAAACAGATGTTTACAGCTTCGGCGTGGTGGTTCTGGAAGTGGTATCAGGGAGGCGGCCTGTTGATGAAGATGGAGTTGTATTGGCTGATTGGGTATGGGATTTGTGGGAAAAGGGGATGTTAGTTGAGGCTGTTGATTCTAAACTGATGGGGCATTTTAATAGGCTGGAGATGAAGAGGATTTTTGTGGTAGGACTTTCTTGTGTGCACCCGAATTGTGAGAAGAGGCCTACGGTGAAGGAAGCAGCACGGATGCTGAAAGGCGAAGCGCCACTCCCCAATTTGCCAGGAAAGAAACCAACTTTGAGGATCAGGTCTATGTTGCCTGAGGGGTCTGAAGAAATACTGAGGTTTGGTGAAGAGTTGGATGAGACACCATGGGCAACCCCTAGAACTCATTTTAGCAAGTGCTAGTTGAAGAAAGATTGTTGATTCAAAATGTAAGTGTGCACATTAACTTGAAACGATATGCTTGTACCTTGTTTTCAGTCTTATAGATAATTCAATTTATGCATTTCCTACTTAAAACAATAAAACATGGTTGTTTTTTATAATGATTCTAATTACTCGATACTGCATTCTTTGTTTTTATTATGTTAGACTTGCTTGGACTCGGTTACAAGAAAACTTACAAGATGTGATTACTTAAATGAATATCCTATATAATTGTTTATTGAAACTGATTTTTAGTCCTCATTGTAATCACAACGATTTCTATCAATCTTTGGAAATAACTCATGAATTTTTTGAAGTGCATTCAGATTCTCATAGCACCAGTAGTACGAAATGATTCTGGTTTTTTCTACATATTAATGCCAGTAGTTTATTTCTTGTTCTATATTAACAAAGAGAAAACTATTAAATGCAACAACCAAAGTCCCTACTTTGCTTAGCCATGTTCAAGTCTCCCTACTAATTCAAAATAATATTAAATGCAGTGAGTAGATTTCATGGCTGATAAATGATTCAGCCGAGGGGAATGAAATGTTTACGCGAAAGGAGCTCTACGGTTCCCAATTATGATGAAACTTCAATATGCAATATTTACCCAGCAGGAATGAATACTTTGAAAGCTGACATGAACATAGATTGTGACGCGGATGATTTTCCGCTAGTTTTTAGCTCAGGGGAGGTTTTGAAGAAACCTTTTTCGACTAACAATATTACTAATTGTGCTATGATTTGGCATGAGAGATGAAACATACATATTATGGAAGAAGTAGAACTTTCCATTTCTTAGTCTTATAGTTTCTCTTCATTTGTTTGTGTACAATGATTTTAGCATCATCCTTTGTTGAGAATGTGTAGTATATTTGCAGCCCTTTGGACAACTTTGTATCTCTCTGAGCTGAAACAAATTAGCTTATATGTTTTGGCTTAAATGTGTCTCCTGTATAGTGCTTTTATTCAACTTTCACCATTAACTCGGCAAATTCTGTTATCGCTAACAACTGAAACGACGTTTTCAAATTTCATATGGCATCTAGTAAGTGAAAAGCAGTGCACACGATATTAACTGATTGTTCTGTTCTAACAAATTAATGGTAGCAGGATTTGATCTAAGAACATCTTAAATTAGGTCATTTATATAGCTGGTTTTTCTAGATGCCAATTTAGCTTGGTTTTTGTACTTGTCCTTAACTTGTTTGAAAATGTACACTTGATTTTTGAACCAGGCAAAATGTGAGCATGCTTGTTTAACAGTACATCAACAAAACCTTTGCTACTTTTGGCTAGCTTAAACATTGCCTCATATTTAATCACTATGTTACTGACTCGCTGTTTTTGTTTCTAAAAAGTCCTTATACTTGGGGGTTGCTTGTTCTGAAAATACAAATATTGGATTCTTCTTATTACACCATCCATCAGTTCTAAAATTAGAGATACATTTTGACTTTTAAGGTCAAACTACAACATACTAATGCTACGTTTGGATTGGTGGAATGAGAGAGGGAATGAAATGACTGATTCGTATGGAATGAAAAAAATTGTGTTTGTTTTTTGGGGGAGGGAGAACATGGAATAATTCATTCCAACTTCAATCCAAACGTAGCATAAACTTCGCATGAATCTCACATCAGATAAATTAAGAGTATAGATGTGATAATAAGTATGGTGGAGTCTCAACCTAATATGTTAACTTTTTAGGTAAAGAAGTAGTTCAACATCCTTATTGACCTAGTCTACACAGGTGTGGAATGAATGGTGCACAACTTTTGCCACATCTACAATTATAATAATTATATTAATTAAAATTAAATATATTCAAGTTTAATATGTAGTCGTTTGGCGTGCAAGTTTAATATGTAGTCGTTTGATCTCAAAAGTTAAATTGTATCTCTAATTTTGGAATGGAAAACTGACTTGGTTTGATGTTTTTGGTAAGATTGACTAATTCTAGAATTAAGAATTAAACATATTTATTTATATTTTTAAACCTATAAAAATTGGAGGTGGTAGTAAATTTGATATAGTTTTTCCACCTAAATAAAATAGTATACATTTTGATTACAAAAACGGTCAATTTGACTGAAAAAGTCAAATTAAGCCATTTTTTTGTGGGATCTGTTGTACAATATTATTATATAAAGACTGTGTGTTAATAAAAACTCAAAAGAAGATAAGAGATCACTATTTTACGTGTGCTTTTGATATTTTCACGTGTTTTTGATATTTTTACATAATTTCTCACCTTCATGTGAAAGAAGATCATGTTAAAATATCAAATATACTTGTGGAAACATTAATTCCTAAAGATGTTGTCAACAAGTTTCAAATTGAGCAACTTATCTCAAGGTTGAGAGTTCAATTGTAAAATTTACCAAAATGTAAGGGTGCATTTTTGTTTCAAAATTTTAAATTTATTGAGTGATTGTTTATTAGTGATTGCAATTAATAGAATGAAAATTATAATAGATGAATTTGAGAATATAATATCATTTCATATTAACGTGGCAGGACATAGAAACTCTTTTTTTTTTGTATATATATATATATATATATATTATTTTTACAAATTGACTCAGTTTTTTTGGTAGGGTGGGGGTATTGCTTAATTAATAATCTCAGTATTTTTATTCTTATTATTTTCATATAATACTTTCTTTATATAAATTATTAGTATTACACACCCATATTAGGGAGAAAAAAAAGGTCCTAATTTTTTACAGAAGCTAGTGTAGTTTAGCATCTTTAGTGAATTAAAACGATTATAATCCAATAATAATTGCAGTGATAATGCTTTATTTCGGTCGGTTCAACCATCAGAATTGAGTGCATAGGGTAGACCACCTAATCCGTCTCTAATAATTAAGTCAATAAGCATTTGTAGGGATTGGTAATGTGAGAACATTAGGGTGAGCGTAAAAAAAACATATAAGACGCCTCCTTTGTATTTATATAGTAATCTCTCCATAATTATCTTTTCTCATTCTCCACAATTGTCCCTAATTAATTATTTCTCTCTCCACAATTGCATTTACTAAGCATATTAAATATAGACCTGGCAATATAGTTGGTTAACTGACGGGTCAACCCATATTAACTGGAACTAAATGAGTTGGTTAACCATTTTTATTTATTCAGGTTGGTTAAAGTTTGGAACCATATTTATTCAGGTTGGTTATGGTTCCAATACGGTTAACCATTTTTCGACCCATATTTTGTTCCAAAACAAAAGTTAGACTCACAAAGATGATAATTGAATTTTAAATCTTAAACATCACATAAACTAATTTTTAATTTACAATTTTACATCATCATAATTTAGAATGTTCCCAAGGCACCCACCTCACCCCACTCTCACCCCCACCCATGTCCCCCACCCACCCACCCACCCAAAAAAATAATATTATGTGATTATGTATACACCCCTATCCCCACCCCCACCCCCCCCACCCCACCCCACCCCACCCCACCAAAAATATATATTATGTGATTACGTATACACCCCTTACCACCCCTACCCCCACCCTCACCCCCACTCACCCACCCTCACCCCACCCCCACCCATGCCCCACCCACTCCCACCCCCACCCATGCCCCCACCCACCCCCACCCCCACCCCCACTCCCACTCACAAAAAAATATTATGTGATTATGTATACACCCCTACCCTCACTCACCCTGTACCCCATCCCCCCCACACCCACTCCTACCCCTACCCCTACCCCCTACTCACCCCCCACCCTAACCCACCCCCACCCCAACCCCCACCCCACCAAAAAAAATATTATGTAATTATGTATACATCCCCCACCCCCACCCTCACCCCCCACCCATGCCAACGCCCACCCCACCCCCACCCCACCCCCACCCCCACCCCCACCCCCACCCCACTCACCCAAAAAATATTATGTGATTATGTATATACCCCTACCCCCACCCCACCCCACCCCACCCCTACTCCACCCACCCACCCCACCCACCCCACCCCACCCACCCTCACTCTCACCCTCACCCCTACCCCTATCCCACCCCACCCCCACTCCTACGTACAAAAAAATATTATGTGAGTATGTATACACCCCTATCTCACCCCACCCCACCCCCACCCCACCCCCACCCCCTACCCCCTATCCACCCTACTCCACCCATCCACCCCCACCCCACTCACCCACCCCACCCACACTCACCCCACCTACCCTGCCCAATCGACCCACCCCATTCACCCCACCTACCTCCACCTACCTACCTACCCCACCCACCCCACCTATCATTGGTGAGGTGGGGTGGGTGGGGTATACATAATCGCTTAATATCATTTTTTTGGGAGAGAGTGTTGGATGGGTGGGGTAGGGGGTAGGGGGTGGGTGGAGTGGGGTGGAGTGGGGGTAGGGGTGGGTGGCGTAGGTAGGTGGGGTAGGAGTGGGGTGGGTGGGATAGGTGGGTTGGGGTGGGTGAGGTGGGTGCGTGGGTGGGTGAGTGGGTGGGTGGGGTGAGTGGTGGGGGTAGGTGGGTGTGGGTAGGTAGGTGGGGTACGAGTGGGGTAGGTGGGTGGGTGGGTAAGTGGGTGGGGTGAGTGTGGGGTGGGGTGGGGTGGGGTGGGTGGGTGGGTAGGTAGGGGTGGGGGTGGGGTAAGAGATATATTAAAATATTAAAATGGTTAATATGGTTAACCATATTAACCATTTTAAAATATTAAAATGGTTATTATGGTTAATATGGTTTTTAACCATAACCATATAGTTCCAACCCACATTATCCATATTAAAAATGGTTAATATGGTTTTAGTTCTTAAACCAACCCATAACCATATTTTAAAAACTAAAACCAACCCATAACTATATTTTGCCAGGCCTAATTAAATAGAGGGATGAATTAGAAAAAAATAGTGTAATATTGCATAGAGATTCTAAAACGACATTTATATAGAATAAAATTAAACTCTCTAAAACGTCATTTAATCTGAATAGGAGGGAGTATGATATTAGGATATGTATGTGTTATGATTTCTCTCCTAATATGGCGGGAATCATAAGCCTCAGCAGCATGAAATCACGACTGATGGGAATTACCAAATGAAATGATGTTCAGGGCCTCCTAAGGACTCGGGCTCCGGTCCTAGGGTTGTCGGGATAAGACCTCTTAACAAGTCCCCACTCTCTTGCCACTTGTGCAATGGGGAGAGGATCTCGCCTCTTGCCACTTTTGTAATGGGGTGAGGGAGTATCTTCTCCCGATTTGGCCTTGTGTCTTGACTGTATTCTAACTTAATTTCGTTCTTGGCACCGTTCCCTAAACAATCAGTGATTCTAATTCAACCTATTTAAAATGAAAGCCATTTCAAATTTCCGGTGGAAATCCATGATTTTCACTCCATTACAATCATTTAATCAACGTCTATTTTCTTCCAATTCTTCCTCTTTGATTGACGAATTCACCAGATTCTGCTACCAAAGAGACCTCCCCAAAGCCATGAACGTTTTATATACTATGCAGAAACATAACATATGGGCCGATGTCATCACCTATTCGGAGCTCATTAAGTGTTGCTTGGCTCGCTGCGCCATTCACGAAGCAAAACTTGTTCACAATCATGTTTTCTCTTATGGGTATAAGCCCAAGACTTTTCTCATCAACGTTTTTTTGAATATGTATGTAAAGTTTAATCTTTTACATGATGCTCAAGAACTGTTTCATAAAATGCCTGAAAGAAATGTTGTGTCTTGGACTACAATGATAATTGCTTTCTCTAATGCTAAGTTTTATGGAAATGCGTTGGAGTACTTGATTTTAATGCTTAGAGACGGGGTTAGCCCTAATATGTTTGCTTATTCGTCTGTTTTGAGAGCGTGTTGTCAGTTATGTAATCTAAGGCAGATTCATTATGTTATAATTAAGTCTGGGTAGTCTAATGTGTTTGTTAGGAGTGATTTGATAGATGTTTATTCGAAATGAAATGGGGTTGTTAACGCCAGGATATTTCTCCACGTCCCAATCACAAAAGACGTCCTGATCCTGCACAGTAAACACAACAAACACCACAAGCTTGACGGCCGGACCGCCGGGGAATAGCTCAGGCGTGAGAGTAAGTATATGTGTTCACAAGGTTAACTCAAGAGGATGATAATATCTAGTGTCTGAGAGAATAATTATGTTTAGTTGTGTGTGTGAATATATGAAATACGTACCTTCTTGTGAAGACTTAGTTGATAGATTATACTCTCTCTGCCCGGTTTTCCGTGCCACCCACTACCTCTGACACAGCCCCCGTGATCTAATGGTTCCTGCCAGGTGTGTACAGTTCACCCACTACTTCTGACTTCTGTTTTCTACCGCCGGTCGTCATCTGATCCCATCCACATTAATGCATGGCAGTAATAGCAGTCAACCATCATGCTTTTTCATCATCACAAGTCAAAGATGGAGATATTTAAACATCTGTCGAGTTAGCCCACTGATCCGACCCAACAAAGAGGACCCAACTGATCGAGCCCAACAGAAATGACCCGGTAGATTAACCAAGTAACTCGACTCAAACCCTTTGGCCCAATATCTAAAATATCATGCCCCAACATTGCCCCCAGTCTTTTATTAAATAAGATGTTTAATGAAAGAGTATAAATGACATCGGTTCAGGACAAATTAAAAGGAATTATAAAAAGACCAATAAAGGCCCAAAATACGGCTTACCGAAGTCCATCTGGTGAACATCAAATAGCAACGTAAAGGATTCATCTTCGCTGACCTCTACAGAAGTACCAACTGAATCGCCTCTAACTATCGAAGCTCAAGCCATAGAATGAAATATCGGTTCGATAATAGTGTGCGTCCGTGGTACCGATGATCATCATAAGGAGATAGTTCCATCATGGACATCGCTGCCCATTAATTCGAACTAATTGACCAATAATGGTCATTTGCAAGCAAACACTATCTTCGGGTGCCTCCGTCCCAAATATAAAGAAACCGAAAAGGATGCCGAAGAGGATGCCGAAGAAAATACCGACTGAAGGGATAACGCCATCCGGAAGTCTGTGTTGGTGAAAGAAAGAATCAATCTTGATATTGCTCTCTTCAACAATGAATGCCTTCGGAAGGATATCGACAAGATCAAAGAAGAACTAAAATCGACCAAGGTCACTCATCGGGTCGTCACTGATATAAATGTCAATCTGTCAAGCTAAAGGATCAAAGCATCTGACACATCGTCAGAAGCTCGAAGAAGATCTCAAAAGAGCTTCGGGCCCTTAAGAATTTGAGTCCGCCACTGACCGAAGACCTTTATAAGAAATCCAAGTAGCATATAGAAAATCCGCCGATCTGGACGATAAGATCGACCAGATGCAACGCTGAAATAGATGAAATCTGCTGAAGTAAAGGCAAGAAAAGGCTCGGGCCAAGGTAGATCCATATCTTTTAGACTCTTCAGATGGTGACGATGACAAGGAAGAAGCCTGAAGATGACCTCTCCTTATCCTTAGCTGTAGAACTTTCTGTAAAAATTCTAATTCTTATGTGAACAGTTAATATTTAATGAAATATCAACATCATGCCTTATTATTTCTTGTCAATAATGGATCATGAATCAACTTGAAAACTGTGCAAGTGCCTCTTATCTTAAACCGTTAGTCAATAATTAAGCAAATTATATAACAGTTAAGAACAATGATAATATAATCCGAACTCAACACTTGAACAAAATAAAGTAATGCATACTTATCGTTACCGAAGTGTGAGACATGTCTGCTTCATTGGGAATTTGTTTACCCCAAAAGGCCTAACAAAACCAAAAGATGACATTCGCCTACCACGAAGGGCCTGACGAAGTCTAAAGAACGACAGTTGTCTACCACGCAGGGCCTGACAAGGTCTGAAGGACAACGCTTGCCTACCCCGAAGGGCCTGACAAGGTCTAAGTGTCGACAATTGGCTACCACGCAGGGCCTGACAACGTCTTAAGGATGACACTTGCCCACAACGAAGGGTCTGACAAGGTCTAAGTGACCACCTGCCGAAGAGGCTACCATCGAATGGTCAGCGAGTCCTCCCAAACCTCCTATCAAAACCAAAAGATGACATTCGCCTACCACGAAGGGCCTGACGAAGTCTAAAGAACGATAGTTGTCTACCACGAAGGGCCTGACAATGCCAAAGTGACGACAATTGCCTACCCCGAAGGGCCTAACAATGCCAAAGTGACGACAATTGCCTACCCCGAAGGGCCTGACAATGCCAAAGTGACCACCTGCCGAAGAGGCTACCATCGAATGGTCAGCGAGTCCTCCCGAACCTCCTAACACCGAGGTGGCATTTGCTGTGCCTGTCAGACTATGGATAAGCTACGGAAGTTCCTCATGAATGTTTTAAACTTCAATCCCATGAGCTGACGTCTGTTAACCTGATCCCTAGGCAATGGACCCAGTACGACTACCCCCCAGACAGCAAGAGATATAGGAGATAAAATTGAATATAGCCTTTTGATGGCTGATGTGGGATCGAACCATTTGGCTGACAAATATCCACATGAACCCTCCGAACAACATTTGCAGCTTCGGACAGCACCCGAAATTCCTCAATAGTGGGAGATGGGTCCAAAGTAGAATACCCGAAGTCTTTCTGTGCTGAATCCCCAGTTTTTTCAAGAATATCGCTGCCGAAGTGCTTTGTAGGTCAACAACTTCGGGCCAAATAATTGCCACAAATATCTCTGTGAACTTCCCGAAGAACACACTCTGCTTCGGATGGAACCAAATGTTTAAGCAATGATGACGAAAAAGGTCCTTTGATAAAGATTCTCATTAATGAGAACAAAATTGACACTTTTGTACTTGGTCTTCTTTGCCAGCATCTGATCCGAAGAAATGACACCATCTGTCGTCAAAGTTATAAGCATCTGTAGTGGCTAGCTTCGATAATGCATCGGCGGTGGAATTGTCATTGTGATCGACTCCTTAATAGCCTGCTATACTGATGTCCGAAATAGAATATCCATCTGCATGCAATGTCCACGAGCTCTACTTCTGCTGAAGTACTGCAACGACTCTGTCGGACTCCTTATCTGGAGTTGCAACTTTAGATGGATTTCCCCGAACACAAGTGCCCACAGGGCGGTGCGCCCTTAATGGACTCTCGGGATTGTGATTTCTGGATCTACTTCGGTGAAACTTTTTGTCACTGTGGTGAGGATACTCAAGGCAGAATGCCTTATTTGTATTCTGAGGTGCATTCTCCCTGGATCAGTTTCTTCATCTGCTGCGACCATAATCCCAAAGACCAATAGGGCGAAGTACCCTCTTCGGTCAATCAAGAAAATGGCTGTTGGGTCTTCATCTACTCTGCTTCGACCATAATCCCGAATACCAATAGGGCGAAGTACCCTTCCTCGGTCAATCAATCAGGAAAATGGCTGTTGGGTCTTCATCTACTCTGCTTCGACCATAATCCCGAAGACCAATAGGGCGAAGTACCCTTCTTCGGTCAATCAATCAGGAAAATGGCTGTTGGGTTTGCTTCGATCCCGAGGAGGGCCTCGAGACATGTCTTTAAAGTGTAGACTTCTTTCTAACTTGATCGGTCTGTCAGTCTGACCACTTCGGTATAGGATTCTAAGCAGTATGCCTTTTACCCTTTTCCGACTATGGTCAAGTCTTCTCTCGGCAGCAAAAATCAATCTTCTTCTAGCATCACCCTGGGCTCTCGAACGAGAACTCTCAGAAACCTGCTTGGAAGCAATACCAGCATGAGCACTCTTTGAAGGACCCAATCAATCCTTGACAGATACTCATTGTGTAGACGAAGTCATAGCCATCAGGTATCCTTTAGAGGTAACTGTTCTACTCTTCTTCACCATGGATTCCGACGTAGAGCAGCGATAATTTGTGATTGAAAACTTCAAGAACACTAGAACACAGCCCTCCTTCTAGCGCCAAATGTTAACGCCAGGATCTTTATCCACGTCCCAATCACAAAAGACGTCCTGATCCTGCACAGTAAACACAACAAACACCACAAGCTTGACGGCCGGACCGCCAGGGGATAGCTCAGGCGTGAGAGTAAGTATATGTGTTCACAAGGTTAACTCAAGAGGATGATAATATCTAGTGTCTGAGAGAATAATTATGTTTAGTTGTGTGTGTGAATATATGTAATACGTACCTTCTTGTGAAGACTTAGTTGATAGATTATACTCTCTCTGCCCGATTTTCCGTGCCACCTACTACCTCTGACACAACCCCCGTGATCTGATGGTTCCTGCCAGGTGTGTACAGTTCACCCACTACTTCTGACCTCTGTTTTCTACCGCCGGCCGTCATCTGATCCCATCCACATTAATGCATGGCAGTAATAGCAGTCAACCATCATGCTTTTTCATCATCACAAGTCAAAGATGGAGGTATTTAAACATCTGTCGAGTTAGCCCACTGATCCGACCCAACAAAGAGGACCCAACTGATCGAGCCCAACTGAAATGACCCGGTAGATTAACCAAGTAACTCAGCTCAAACCCTTTGGCCCAATATCTAAAATATCATGCCCCAACAGGGGTGAATTGGTGAATGTTAAGCGGGTTTTTTTTTCTGAAACGCCGACAGGGGATTTGGTTGTTTGGAACTCTATTATTGGTGGGTTTGCTCAGAATAATGAGGGTGATGAAGCATTGAATTTATTTAAAAAAAATAAAGAGATATGGGTTTGCGGCTGATCAGTCAGCTCTAACTAGTGCTTTGAGAGCCTGCACGGGCTTGGCACTGTTGGAAATTGGACAATAAATTCATGTTTATGTACTTAAGTTCAATCAAGATTTAATCCTTCACAATGCACTCCTTGATATGTATTGCAAGTGTGGCAGTTTACAAGGGCGGAGCTAGGAATTTTTGTGGCCCTGGGCTATTAAGTACCAACTATATACGCAAGAAATTGTCCCACCAAGATCGATCATAAATTCAAAATATATATAAAGGTTACCTTGGCTAATTCACAAGTTTTAGCATAACAACCTCTTAGAGGCAAAATTTCAAACACCTTGAAGGCGTACTCTAAAATTCCATATTTCATAAGCATATATAATAGAGGAGCTTAGCCAAAAATTTCATCCTTATTACTCCAATTAACATATATATATAACCTCCCATCACATCAACAAAGTAATTTCAATACGTTATTTATTTCAAATTCACGAATTTAACAAGTATAAACTAGTTGTCGTTGATGCACTTTCTCTTGGTTTAAAGAAAGAAAACAAAGTTTTTTCTCTCTTGCTTCCTTGACTTTCCATTGTGGCTTATAAGATTGTTTAACAGCTGAATTTTTAACAAAAAAATTGGTTCAATTGAAAGATTATATTGAATGATTATAGTAAAAAATAACATACTGAATGCTAATAGTATCATTAGATTTCAAAACCTAGATAAGTAAATTAGTCAAAGCATGGCATACAACAAGCATAATATCAACCAAGTACTCCTATCTTAGTAATGTGCCACAATTAGCAACAAATGATGCATGAACAAGTAAACATCAAAATTAAACAAGATAGAGACCAACATAACACTAAAAACTACTCCCTCTAGGATGTAAAAAAAAACAAGGACATCACAGTCTTTGAGGATACTAGATTAAATAAACAGAACTATATCTTAAGAATAAAGATGAAGACACAAGGGAAAAACACTTGGATAAAATCATAAATACTAATTAAAAATTATTGTACAAACCTTTAAAGACAGATGAGAACCCCAAGTAATTTCTTAATACAAGAAAACAGGAAAACAATATTGAATTGGACTATTAAAAATATATAAATATTAAATATTTTTCAAAAACTCTACCCGGGCTAAAGCCCACCCTAGCCTATACATGGCTCCGCCCATGGTTTAGAAGATGCCAACTGTGTGTTCACTCGGATGTTGGATAAGGATGTGATCTCGTGGAGCACCATGATCATAGGCTTAACATAAAATGGGTTTAGTCGCAAAGCCTTGGAGATGTTTGAGTCAATGGAAATGTCAAGGATTCAACCAAACTACATCACAATTCTTGGGGTTCGGTTTGCTTGCAGCCCCATATTGCATGCAGGACTGGTAGACAATGGGTTGTATTACTTTCAGTCGATGCAGAAGCTTTTTGGCATTGAACCAGGGAGAGAGCACTATGGTTGCATGGTGGATCTTCTTGGAAAAGCAGGAAAGCTTGATGAGGCTATTAAGCTAATCCATGACATGAAATCTGAACCCGACACAGTTACATGGAGAACTTTGCCCGGCTCCTGTAGGGTTCAGCAAAACATGGATCTAGCAGTATACGCTGTCAAACGAATTCTCATCCTGGATCCGGATGATGCAGGAACCTACATACTTTTATCTAATATTTATGAAAAGTCTCAGAGGTGGGAAGATGTTACAGAAGTGAGGAGAATAATGAGGGAGAAAGGAGTCAAGAAGGAACCCTAGATTGAAGTGGATAAACAAATCCATACTTTCATATTGGGAGACAATTCACACCCACAAATAGATAATATAATCAGAGCATTGAATCAGTTGATTCGAAAATTAAAGGAAGTGTGTTATGTTCCCGACACAAATTTCGTCTTGCAAGATATTGAAGGGGAACAGAAGGAAGACTTTCTCTTATACCATAGTGAGAACCTGGCAATTGTGTTTGGCATGATGTACCTGATAAAGGGCAAGACAATTAGGATCAGGAAAAACCTCATGATCTGTGGTGACTGCCATGTCTTTACAAAATTATTGGCGAAGATTGAGGATCGTGACATTGTCATCAGGGATCCAATTCGTTACCATCATTTTCGAGATGAAATTTGCTCCTGTGAGGATTATTGGTAGCAAGGGATGAATATTTTTGTATCAACCCTTTCGCTGGACAAAGCTGGATGTAAACCGCACTACAAGAAAAAGGCTTACTCTCGACGGAAGTAACCTCCACAGAATAGAGTCTGTCGGTATTACCTTATTTACGACAGAATAATCCGTCAAGTATAAAGTCTTTTGGAAAAAAATATAATACCGACGGAATTCCGACGAAAAAAGAGTACCCTCTTTGGAGCCAAGTTTCCCGCAAGCGCGTAAATATAACTTCGACGGAACTATGATCATTTCTCACGAAATTTCCGTTGAGGTTACTATAAATCCGAGGGAATTATTGCTGACGGAATTTCCGTCCAAAATAACTTTTAAAATCTAATTAGTCTTAGCCTTCTTTAGCCTCCTCCTCATTTCATCACTTTTCTTCTCTCATCTCTTTCTCTCTCGCAGTCCTCCCTCTCTCAATATCTCATCTTTGTCCTCCGTCCCCCCGTTAGAACATCCTCCTCCTTTTTTCTGTTCGACGGAACTCGGTCACGCTGTGGTGGGAGAAGTTCGAAGGCATCTCAATCAGTGGGTACGGCTTGGGTGTGCTCCTTTCTTCGTTAGCCAGGTAAGAATTTCGCAGAATTAGTTGATTGAAACTGTTCTATTTGGGACTGATCAATTCGGAGGCTTGGCAATCAGTCGGCATGAATATGTGTTTTGTGAATTAATTTGGGACTGAATATGCAATATGATTTTTCATATTAATTTGGGACTGTATTAATTTCGTATATTTATTCAATTTACATTATGAAATTTCATTAGGGTGAAATTTGTTTTGGCCAAAAATGTATGTTTTAGGTAATTTGTTGGGAATTAAAATGATGAATTGGGTCAATCAATTGGGAGTTGGGAACTGAATTTGGCTCTCTATCCGGTGACATTTTGTAGTACCAAATTCACTCAATTTAAGAATATGAAAAGAAATAACATACAGAATTGCAAATGAATTTTCACCCGTCATACGGTACGTAATCCGCGTAGACAGATTATTCCGACATATTAAATGATGAATACGAAAAAATAGTATTCCTTATTAATACGAAAGAAATAATACCCCTTACGAATACAAAAGAAATAACACCCCTTACGAATACAACAAATAATATCCCTTACGAATACAACAAATAATATCCTTACATGCATGGATACTGCAATAGTGAAGTAGCAAAATACTCTTCTTCTTGCTCTAAATAGTTTCTCTCTCTATAGCTTCTCTTGTGAATCTCAGTGGATTGATGAGAATAAAAGAAGAATTAAGCTTCTATTTATTGGAGAAATGACTAAATAGTAACTAATTCACGAATGATCCATATTGATTTACTATTAGAACGGACGGTCCAGATTGATTACTATTAAAACCACAACCGACTGTCCAGATTGATTTACTTTTAAAATCACCACTGACGGTCCAGATTGATTTATTATTAAAATCACCACCGACGGTCCAGATTGATTTACTATTAAAACCACCATCGACGGTCCATATTGATTTAACTTATTACACTTTAGTACCCCTAAAGTTTTCCAAGTTTGCATTATTCCCCTCTAACTTTTGTAATTCACTTATCTTCAATAAACACATTCTTAATACTTCAACAATTATACATCATTAATATTATAACTCACAATATTTAACAACCAGATCATTCCCAGGAAAGAGGGGGCTTTCCGATAAGGATTTATCCCTATTAACACGCAATTAGGTGACCAAATCTCTCATCGACAGAACTTTTTAGACATCGTCAATATTGTAAATAATAATATGAATAACTTTGTCGTCTCAATTATTGATTTAATAATATAAAACATAATGCAGATAATACTGTGACAATAATTGAATCAATAACATGAGATACTATGCCACAATTACTGTAGCAATAATTGAGTAAACTGAGTGGCTTCTTACGTAAACATCAATAATCAATACCGTGTGCTACTATGCAACCACGCGTATTACTGTATTTTTACCACTGTGTATCTCATAAGTTTAACGGTAAAACTTTCGCCGTTATTTTTATAAAAAGACATTTATGTCATTTTCTAACTACGACAATTATTCCGTTATGGGGTCCACTAATGATGGTGTCGTCGTACGCATATTCCATGATAAAAGAATATTCTCCGACCAAACGAATATTTCACGACACAATGAATATTTTATATCCACTTGCTTACTTTGCAAAATTTTCAAATATCATCCTTAATTTTAACCTTTCATCAATTTAACCATTTAATAAATAGAATAACAATTATAAGAAAATTGAATACTTTTATTTCATAAAATTTGGGGTCTTACACTTATACCTTCATTCATTGGGACACTGAATAATTTAAGTTTGGGGGTATTGAGTAGTAGGGTAGTTGCATGTAATGTTTGCATGTTAGTTTAAAATTGTGCATGTTTATTATGCATGTTTATGTGTTAGTTAATAATTGCAGAAATTTTTTCTGTTTTTAGTCATGATGATATGTGTTAGTATACATTTAGTTGCATTATATGTTTAGTTGCATGTCTCGTATTTCTAGCTTTGTGGAGTTTAAGCCTAGCCAATGATGAAACTGAATTTTGAAGGATTGTTGAGTTTAATGGATAACATGAGCTTATATATAATGTTTTATATGATGTAATCCATGGATGTTGTTTAGATGCTTTTGGTTTGCACTTACGTGTTCAAAAATGCTTTTAGGTATAAGAGTTATGTGTTTTATTGCTTGATAGGAAATGTGGTTTTTAAAAATAGAATTATGTGGAAACTGAACTTAGGCTATGAAAACATTGATAATCAAGCTTTGGGAACACATGACACTACAAGAAAAAGGGCCATCTGCGACCAATGATATCAGAGACCGCACTATCCGGTCGCTGTTAATAGTACTAGCGACCGCTAAGGATTCTCGTCGCTAGTATATATCAGCGACCGCATGCGGTCAGCTGATCGGTCGTTGAGAACAATTTCCTTCCTAAAATTTGGCGCGGCGACCAATCTGTATCAGCGACCGCTTGCGGTCGCTGATATGTCCACATCATTAAAATTAGCGATCGCATACGGTCGCTGATGACGGTTGCTGATTCTCATAAACTTAATTAGGTTCAGTAGTTCGCTCGATATTTGCAGAAGAAAAAAAAAAGAGGGAGAACATACGAGAGGGAGAAGAGGGAGTAGGGGGAGAAGAAAAGAGGGGGTGCCGCCTTCACCACGAGCTATTGTGCCGTTTTTTTTTCTACTTCTTCATTACAAGTCCGAGTTGCACCATTACAACCTCAAACGAAAGGTAAAAAAGTTCTAAATCTTAAGTATTGTAATGTCCCCTCTATATATCTTGTTCAATTTAGGGTTTCTCCTTTAGGGTTTTGTTCAACTATTTATGTTGTAATTGTTTATTGATTCTGATTTGATTTTGTGAATGGAGATTTGGGTTTTTGTTAATTTATTAATTAATATGGAATTAGTCAATTAGTGAATACTATATTTATGAATGTTTGATTAGTCAATTAATTAATTTGGGTTTTTGATTCTTACTTATCTAATATTTGGAACATATTCGTACAACTATGATGTGCACTTGAGGCTATTTTGGGTATGGAAAGATTGAACTCAGTTTTCAAACATGCTAGAGTATGTGCTTATGAGTTTTCATGGTGATTTAAGTTTATAGGAATGCTTAAAGACCATATGTGTTCTATTGTAGACTGTTGGGGATTTAGTAGCCAAAATTGTGCCTATAAGGGACTGTTATGGCCAACTTGTATGACTGGTGCTGTTAGACAGTGAGGAGTACATACATTGCCTATAGATAACATGTAACAATGGTTCCCTAAGTTAGTTAAGGTCTACATGGTGTATTGTGCAAATTCTTGCTTAAAAATCAATGAAAATAAGCTTTATAGAACAATGAACACTAAAATAGTGAATCACCATACCTGGACCCCATACACAAGTTTCAATAGTCATAATAGGATATAAGAAAGCTACACAAACTAAAGGAACTAAGCCTAAGCCATTTTGAGCATGAGACTTGTTAAAAATCACATTTTAAAGCCAAAAATGGACTGTTTTGGACAATTCGTAGTACCTGACCTTAAAGGACTATTATGAGCAGATACAAAGTTGCTCATACATGCTAGTAATGATTCCCAAACATGGTCATTACTAAAGCCAACAAGAAAACCAATTTAAGCTCTCTTTTCAAGCCTAAAGTGAGCTTTGATAAGTCAAAATGAGTTAGATGATTAAATAAAGTGTGATGATGCTAAAAGTAACCTTAAGTAACTTAAATATACATGCTTAGACTATCCTAGTGGCCAGAACTGGAAAAATTTGGAAAAAGTACAAAATCAATTTTGTAAAAAAAAAGAAGAAGAAAATGGCTAAGTTTGAGCTCTATTTTGGGGAGCTTAATGGGCATAAATAAGAAACCTAAACCTTGAATAAAATACCTTGTAGTATGGTCTAAAAGTAGGGACAAGTGGTTAAGCCCTTGGCTTAACCAAGGACTTTAAATAAATCACCAAACTAGCATGGAAAATCACTAAAACTGCAAGTTTTGCAAATTTGTCTAAGTATGAAAATTTGAGATTTTTCTATTCTACTTAGAACTCAATTTGGACACCTTAGACAAGTGAGTTAGGGTTATGTTAGGCTATTCTAAGTGTTGGAATGCTAACATATACAAGAACTTGAGAAGTTAGTGTATAAAAGCTTGGTTTAGAGGGTTCAAAACTCAATCTATGCTTAGCAAACCTAAAGGAATGCTAAAACTAGTACTTAATCATGCCTAAAGTACCTTTTATTATCATGATTTTAAAGTTGTTTGAATGCCTAAAGGTTTATTTTGCCTACATATGATCTGTGTATGAAATTATAGTTAAATCTATGCCTATATGAGAACTATACTTATGCAAGATCGTCTATTGGTAATAGTTAGGCTTTTCTTCACATTACTTATACTTATGCAAGATCGTCTATGTGGACTCTTGGATTGTGTCTTGGGTGCCTAGAAATGACCTTATATACATGCCTTCGTGCATGTGGCTAGTCCATATTACAAGGGAGACTCTGGCAAAAATATTTTATTGGTCGGGTAATTGCAAACATTTATACTATCAACGAGCCTATTGGTGATCCACTAGAGCCTATTAAGGGGATGTTGGAGCTGATGGGCTGGGATTGGGGCCGTGAGGCCACACGAGGCCACGCCAAGCATAGCCAAGCCTCATAGGGCCAAGCCAAGCTTGATTGTTAGCATGGTAAGCTATTAGGGGACTGGTAATCCCAAAATAGACAGTGCTAGAGAACTGCTAGTGCAACAGAGAAGGTAACTAGACACACTTGGTCAATAAAGAGACTGTTTTGGCTATAACATAAAAATAAGGGTATTTAACACTTAAGTATATAAGAATAAAGCTACAAAATGTTATAAAAGCTATAAATTGCTCAACCAAGTTGTGACTATCCCAAAACATAAAAGATTATAGAAAGGGACCGTGAGGGGTATAATCTTAGTTTGCATTCATTCGTTAACATCAAGTATGCTTAAATGTTAATCATATGATTACAAATATGCTCAAGTCACATGTTAACATTTATAATATTGTATGTAGTAGGTACCGTGGAATCATGGACCTCTATTCAGATCGTAGTTGGATGACACGACTGAATGTTAAGTGCCCAGATAGGTGCTACAGCTGAATTTAGAGTTGGTTGCCAAGTGTTTTTGGATTATGTGTATAGTCACCCGGAATGTATGAATGGTCAGTCGCAGATACGATGTCCATGTTTGAAGTGTAAGAATGTAAATTATATGGACAGAGACGTGATAAACTATCATTTACTTGTTTCTGGGTTCGTGAGAAATTACGAAGAATGCTGGTGGGCACATGGGCAGAGAAGAGATGGTGGCATCACAGAAGTACACAATTTGGGCAGTAGTACTCATCGTATGAATGAAATAGTTCATGATATTTGTGACACCCCCAAATCCCGGTACTTCATTACCTCAAGATTTGGTGTTCATGTAATCAAAACATTCATTTATAACTACCCAATCATAAATAAAATTGAATAATAAACCTGCCCATATAGGAATTTCATAAAATAAAATATCCCAGGTTATCTAACCTTTACAAACAATCGTTCATGCGTAAAATTTAAATAAACTTCATTACAATCTTTAAACCAAAGTCTGATAATAAAACTATCAAAACTATTACAAGTCTTCAGTACTTGTTCATCTTTCCCTTTCCTTTACTGGTGCTAGGTACGTCACCCTTTCCATCTTTAGTTGTAAAGATTTTATAGGCAAGAGTGAGCAAACAAGGCTCACTTGAAATATCAATGAATAAAACTTTCACATTCTTTGCCCATTCAGGGGCTCAATAGAATTGAACAATAAGTTCTATTAACTTCTCATACGTTCCTTGCCTATTCAGAGGCTTAAAAGAACTGAAACATTCCTTGCCCATTCAGGGGTTCAATAAAATTGAACAATAAATTCTATTAACATCTTAAACATTCAACTGAGGGTCTAATGACCACGAACCTTGTCCACAGTTATAAGTAATCTTTCAACTTTAACTTTTATAGTCATACGACTATAATGACTTCAGGGTACTTAGGGGGATCAACCCTTCGTACATGTATTGTGTACAAATATTTCAGCGTAAAGTACAAAACTAAGCGTAACCCCTATAAATAGGGTTGTTCATCTCAGTATTTTGAGTACAAGTCCGCCCCAAAGATAGTTTGGTTTGGATATACTTCAAGACAATTTGGAATTCAACGGACATCAACTAAGGATTAGTTGAATAAAAGATAATAACACTATGTTATTGAATAATTCTGACTGAATAAACATTTCGTTCTGAGTTCATGCTTTAGGAATAATTCTAATAGCATAACAATTGAATAATATATCATACCTTGCTTTAAACAATATTAAGCTAATGTTATATCTTAAAATTTATTATCAAGCATGCACAACAAATAATAACTTGAACAATAAACTGATTCAACAGAATAACGATACTTGCATTCTAATATAACAAGTTTAGAGTTTGGAAAAACTTGCATAATCATAATAACTATCTCAACAAAAGTGTGGAGATGGGAAGCTTGTATCATCATGAATAACTGGATACAATTAAGTTGCTTAATGGAAATACTTTACTCAATAAAGTATATCATATGAAATTTGTATAACGAAGCTTTAGGATTAGAAAACTTGTATAAACACAACTAACTCAACGAGAGTATGGAGTTAGAGAACTTGCCTTGCGCAGTAGATTAAATCGTTATAATCCAAATCACAATTATCCTATATACATATGTTAACATGACATAATCAGTCAGTAACAACATATTATATCTTTACATCACACATGCTTTGATTATAAATTGTATAATCAAATTCTATCCACTAAAACTAATAACAATATTTGTTAATTAGTAATTCCATGTTCACTCATAGTATTAATATATTATAATACCAAAATACATACTCAACATTTATCATATATCATTCCTTTTAAAAAAAATCAGACTTTTGTGCAAGACAAAAGTCATTTATGAACTTTCTGTTAAGTTGCGCCGCGGCGCCACAGTTTGAACTGTGGGTCCGCGCTGCGGCGCTGACATGGCGCTCCGACGCGAGACTTATACAGGGACTCGGCGCTGCGGCAGCGAAGTCCGGCGCTGACTTCGGCGCTGCGGTGCGAAGTCTGGCTGGGGCGCTGAGTTTGGCGCTAAGTCGCGAAACTTGACGCTGGAGCGTGAATTTTGACGCTGGGGCGCCGAAACTCACAGAAACCGGAGCGAAGAACAGAGCCAAAGCTACTGTCTTAAATCTTAACAATGATTCACCCTAAAACAACATGTATAACTAATATAAATTACACATAATTGCTAACAATCATCCATATACCAATTACCAACCACTAATTAACAATATCATAGACTAATTCTTTGAAAACACTGTGTTTTAAAAATTAAACTCCATTGATGAAATATCAATTTACAGTGAACGTAATTTACACGGTTATCAACCAATTTTGATTCCTTTGACATACACGTATACCAATATATATCCCAATTAACATGTATAGTCCAATTTCTCAGTTAGCATACACACACACACACACACACACACACATATATATATATATATATATATATATATATATATATATATATATATATAACCTTTGATAAATTCTACACTCAAGTTCGTACTCACATGTTTCCACCGAAAAAAACAATTTCTTGAATACGTAATTTAGCATACCATCATATTTATATATTAAGCATACAATTATATAAAAATATATATATGCTAGTATAACAATTACCAACACATAGTTTACAATAATTTTGTAAAAATTTATACACAGTGAAGTTGAAGAACACAGGCTATCAAATTCACAGTAAGTATATGGCGTAAAACATATATGATTACATACACATAAATTAAGGTTATAAGCACCTACCTTTTTGTTGTTAAGAAACACTTGTTTACAAAATCTGTTTTGAACAATCACCCACTTGGCTTCTTCTCAAACTCTCTGAATTTTTCCTTTCTCTTTTCTTACTTCTCTCAGCAATAGACTAGGTACTAACACTGAGCATAAAACTGATAATCATATACGTAAAATAGCTGTTATGACAATAATAAGCCTATTTACTCTTATCAGTTACCAAACATATAACGTATAATCTTATAAATATAAATATATTTTATTTATATATTTATATATTTGTTTTATTCTATTAATAATATAATTTAAAATTAACAAGAATTTCAAAAGCCATAATGCCTTGTTTGACAAAGCATTTATAAAATAAAGGATTACTATACTTACACCTTGTTTGGCAAAACTAAATTAAAATTACTTTAATTTATTTTAAAAACTCTTTATCACATAGTAATTTATCGCTTTATTTAATAACAATTTATTAAATAAATCACTTAATCACATAACTCAATCCACATAACACATTAACTATTTAACAAATAATAATTAACTAACCACATTAATTATTTAGCAAATAAATAATTAACTAAATCAACTTAATCAATTTGAACAATTACTTATTCAATAATAAACACATCCAATAAATATTTATATAAATCAATAAATATTTATAACTTACATTTAAAAAAAATATGGAATGTTACAATATTGCAGGGCCAGATTTTGATTGGGAACAAGGCAGAGAGCAACCTATGAATTCTGATGCCACTTCTTTAAGTTGTTAGACGAGGGTAGCGAGCCTTGTGGCATGGTTGCACCAAACACACGACATTGTCTGCAGTGGCGACATTACTTAACATCAAAGCTGATCACAACATGAGCCATGAGTGTTTTGAGTCGCTCTTGAAGGCCATTAAGAGTGTGTTGCCTGACGGTGAGAAATTACCTGGTAACTATTACTTTTGTAAGAAAATGGTGAAGAAGTTGGGTCTTGGATACCAAAAGATCGATGCATGTCCCAACGATTGCATGTTATTTTATATGAAAAATGAACAGTTGAAAAGGTGCACATTTTGCAGTCATGATTGGTTTAGGCCTAATTAAGAGGGTGTGACTACAAACAAATCAAGTATGATTCTAAGGTATTTTCCAATAACACATCGGCTAAAAAGATTGTACATGTCTTCAAGAACAGCTGAACATATGAGTTGGCATGCGAAATCTCTATCTAAAGGTGGAGAATTAAATCATCCCGCAGATGGGCAAGCTTGGAAAGATTTCAACTTAGCACATCATGGGTTTGTATTGGAACCTAGAAATATGAGACTTGGATTGTCCACCGATGGTTTCAATCCGTTTGGCCACTCAGCTGTTCTGTACTCATGTTGGCCTGCGATTGTTACTCCGTACAACTTGCCTCCTTGGATGTGTATGAAACAACCATACTTGTTTCTTTCACTCGTGGTTCCTAGTCCTAAGAGTCCTAGAAAGAGCTTAGATGTTTACTTGAGACCTCTTATAGACGAGTTGAAGGTATTGTGGGAGGATGGAGTACAGACTTGGGATGTTGCAACGAAAACAAATTTTAACCTTAGGGCAGCGGTTATATGGACTATAAGTGACTTCCTAGCTTATGGTATGTTAGCTGGATGGGTACACATGGGAAGTTAGCTTGTCTGTATTGTATGGAGCATACAAAGTCGTTTAATCTATCAAAAGGTCGAAAGCCTTGCTGGTTTGACTGTCATCGTCAGTTCTTGCAGTAGATCACCCGTTTCGAAGAAATAGAGAACACTTCAGGAAAGGGAAAGTAGACAATGATATGTCCTGCACCGCGATTGTCGGGAACGGAGATGGGAGATCGTGTGATGAGATTGCCGGTTATCCCATTTGGTAAGATTGATGCCATAAACATAATCAATGGTTTTGGCTAATCTCATAACTGGGTTCGGAGAAGCATCTTTTGGGAACTGCCTTATTGGTCTATAAATTTGATTCGTCATAATCTAAATGTGATGCATATTGAGAAGAATGTGTTTGACAATGTGTTTAACACCGTGATGAATGTTACGGGGAAGACAAAAGATAATGATAAGGCACGTTTGGAAATGAAAGATATTTGTAAGCGTCCTGGATTAGAACTTTATGAATCTCCTAATGGTAAGATTGTCAAACCGCATGCAAGGTACACAGTTGTCCAAAAAGAAAGTTGAAGATGTGTGCACATGAGTTAAGTCTCTGAAACTACCAGATGGATATGTGTCAAACATTGCAAGGTGTGTTACGGGTGGGAAATTACAAGGGATGAAGAGTCATGACTGTCATGTATTCATGGAGAGACTCATGCCTATAGCATTTTGGGATCTGCTTGATAAACCAATATGGGATGCTTTGACGGATCTTAGTCGTTTCTTCAAAGACTTATGTTCAAAATCATTAAATGAGAAGGACATGTCTATACTTGAGAAGAACATCATAGAGATCATGTGTAAACTGGAAAAAATATTCCCACCTGGTTTTTTTGACTCCATGGAGCATTTGCAAATCCATCTTCTCTATGAAGCTCGTGTTGGGGGTCCATTTCAATATAGATGGATGTACCATTTCGAGAGGGTGATGGAAAACCTTAAGAGGAAGGTGAAGAATAAAGCTTATGTCTAGGGGTCGATATAATTTCATAGGTCCGCGCGTACTCCAACAAACCATTTTTTACCAACTCAAACAGTACAAGTATACTATACTCCTAGTCCTGTTAGGAAAAGGGATAGACCGCCTACAGACTGGAAAGTTGTAATTCATACTCCCGCGCGTAGTCGTGTAGAAGTAGTTGATGGGGAGATTTACCAAGTGTAGATGCTTCATAGTTAAACTATAATAAATGTGGAGGACGACATTAATGAAGTAATCCAGTTAGATGGTGGAGATGAACCAAATGAATTAGATCCTGAGTCAATACTTATGTTAGATGACATTTATACTGAGGATGTTATTGACTGAATCTGAAGCAGATGATGGTTATGAATCTGCAACACGCATACAAGATGATTCTGAATCAGACACTTGAACAAATGAAATGTATGTTTAGCATTACATGTTTTTTATATCATTGTCATGTTTATGTACTTAACTATTTAAATGCAATTTTTGTTTAATGTCATTTTATATATTCATATATACATGTTTATATCACTGTCATGTTTATTGTCATTTTATATATTCATATATACATGTTTATATCACTGTCAATTTTGTTGTCATTTTAGATATTCATATATACATGTAATCAAATATAACTCATTTATACATCTTAAAATTTGTAATATACAGATGGCTTCTGAAGCAGCGCAGAAAAAGCGCGGGTTGGGTAGGGGACCTAATCATGTGCCCAAGGCCCCTACTAATCCGGATGATCGAATTCTTATTCAGATTCGCCTTCCTCCGAATAGCACGTACGTCTCGTACCATTTATACAAGATATATAGAACTTAGATGTAAATTGCTTTAATATATCTACTTATCATTGATGTAAATTGTTGTATACTATAGCGATTTTTCAGATAATAAGATCGTCAAGTGCATATCATAGCTATGTTTACAGAATTAGCCTACACATGTGATTACGTGGGCGAGCACACCTATTGCCCACAAGGATGCTGTTTGGGCTGAATTTCAAGTATTTTTTTTAATTATGACAGATAATATAATATTCTAATTAAGAATAATTTTTAGTAATGTTATTATTGTTGTTTTATTTGCAGAAAATGTATAGATGGGAGGACGCGCAGGCTTCAGTGATTCAGACATTATTCTGGCAGAAGTACGCCGACCACACCAAGGATAATTTGAACAAAGAACGACAAAAAGCCCTTCACAATGCCGAGATCGACCATCCAGGACAGGGAGAGGATTATATGCATGAGCATAGCACCTGGTGGTGCACCCAGTCCATATGGGCTGAGATGTGCGACCAATGGAGAGCTGAGTGCTGGGTGAAAAGACGAAAGACTGCCGCCACCAATATATCCTCGGGTGTACTCGATGACGAAAAGGCTAAAGGAACATACAAGGGCGATAATATTTCATAGTTGCAGCATATAACTGCCAGGGTACGTATTTACAAGTTTTAATATGTTTACAATCATGAATTTGTAGAAAATATATTACATTTTTACTTAGTAATATTGTGCTATTTTTTGTATAGGAGTCTCAGTCTCAAGGTCAGCCTATCCATTGGCTAGATGTGTACGTGGCCACCCGTGATGGTCTGCATGATGCTATCCAGATAGTGGTAATAAGTTTTAACAACTTGATCTTGTTTATCAATGCTTATATAATTTATTTTTAACTATTTAATTATTAACATGATGACATGATACTTATAAGCATTTATTGAATGAGCGTTATTCTGAAGGCACTCTACGTTCGCCTATTGATAAAGAGTTGTGGGAGAGGGCGTCTGTTGTGAAGAAGAACTACATTAAAGGTTCAAGAACAATGACGACGCCCATCCTTCAGTGGCTCAGGCGGCTCTTCTACCCAGTCTTCACAGTCATCGAGTTATCCAGCTGTTCATACTCCGACTGGCTATGTGAGAGCTATATGTCAAGATCGAGATCTTTTGAAGATACTGGGCGAGGCATCTGGGGGCTCTGAGTCCTGATGAGTTAGCTGAAGCAGTAGCAGCGGTAGCAGCAGGACAGCATGGGGATGGCGACGACGAGGTATAAATTAATTTGTTGTATATATTGTCGTAATATATACTAGTATCAACATAGTTACTATATTTGTAACTTGTTTTATTATTTTGTTAATTACAGGGTGATCAATGAGGTGATGATGCTTGACGTACCTGCTTTAGTGTTGTTTTGTAGTTATTTGATAAGCTTGTACTTGTATATTCATTCTGCAAAACAGTGATGTATGTTACTTAAACAATATTAGATTTGTTTATATTTATTCAATTCATATTAGTTTTTAAAGGTTTAAATACTAGTTTGGTGTATGTGTCGATGGACGATGGATGTTTATATTGTTGTGTATGCTGTTTATATTGTTGTGATTGTGTGTTGGGATAAAGCAGGTACAAAACAGGTATAGGTTTTTGGGAATTCTGCAAAACATCAAAAATCTATTTTTCATTTTTTGCATATCAGCGACCGCATGCGGTCGCTGATAGTTATTAGCGACGGCTGAACATTTGAGTGTATTAACAACCGAATGCGGTCGCTGATAGTGGTCGCTGACACGTGGACAACATCAGCTTTGGCCCTGGAACATGCTGACTCATCTTAGCGACTGCATTTGTCATTTCGGTCGCTCATAAGTCAGTCACTAGTAGTGGTCGCTGATGTGCATCCCAGCGACTAGATTTTGTGCGACGACTATCAGCGACCGCGGTCGGTCGCAAATGATCAGCAACGACCGATAGCGGTCGCTGATAGGCGGTCGCTGTTAGGCCTTTTTCTTGTAGTGTGGGTATGCTTATTATAAATAAAAAAAAGATAAAAAAATAAAACTACCATGGTTAGTCTTATTTCTGGGCCTTTGTTACTTGAGCAAGTACGCCCGAGGGGATTATCTTTACACCTAGCGCCCTAAGGTGCCTGTGCTTCAATTTATTAGTGTTACAATTTCACTTAGGAATAGTGATTTTGGCATTATTGTCGATTACATGATTTCTATCGCAATGTGGATGTTATGTTAACAGGTCATAATTCATTGAAAAATGATTATGTCTACTTTTGGTGCTCTTAGCAAATTTTCCATGATAAATGTATAATTTTGCATGATGGTAATATTTAGATGAAGTATGAAATGAAGTTAGAATCTCATTCTTTCCAAATTTTATTCATTATTCTAGTATTATTCTGTCAGGAATAAACATATGAATGATATTCCTGTTTACATATGATTTGATTATGATATATATATGAATGAATAATATGCAAGTATGATTGCATTAAGAAAAGCTGTAAAGTCCTTTGATAGATAATAGAAACATTTGTACAAAGACTTAGAATGAATTGATCAAGTATGTTAGGTTGATCCTACATAAGCAAAACACCTTAAAAAGAAATGATGTACAAGGACTATAAACATAGAAAGATCAAGCATGTTAGGTTGATCTTATGATGTAATAGATAGGCTTGTCTGATCGTCGAGTAATGCACCAGAGATTGTAGTCTGCCAGGAGAGTCAAGGATAACTTGAGAGCTATCAAGGAAGAATTGTAGTCTGCAAGATAGTAGATCTCGGAATTTGTAGACTGCCAGGAGAAACGATGACGGATCGTGGTATATCAAGAAGAGCTTTCTCGGGATCGTAGTGTGCTGAGGAAGTCATGTTCAGAATCGTAGAGACAGCCTGCCTACGAGCCGACCGATCATTTGCCGAAGCCAAGACAGAAACGTAGACTACACTCAGAGTCGTAGAGTCTACCGATGCCGAAGCCAAGTAAAGGATCGTAGACTACACTCTGAGTTCGTAGAGTCTATTGATTACATACAGAGATCGTAGTCGAGCAAGATCAGATGAAGACAACAAACACAAGGCAGAAACCATAGAGTGTCAAGATCTGATCTCAGAATCGTAGTGTCTGCACAGCCAAAGTCGAATCGTAGAGTGCAGAACTACGACCTCAACAGAAGTGCTCATATTGCATAGGCAAAATCGTAGAGCAAGTACGATTCTTAACTAATGAGCACTCCCAGAATATCCAAAGGAACAAAGCATTTGGTTGGCACTACAAAGATACATCCTACCTGAAGGGAACCAGAGAGCACTCAACGAATGGCATGCAAGCTAAAAGAAGATCTAAGCACCAACCCAATCAGCATCAAGATTGAGTTGTGAAGCCATTCGAGATGAAGTCTTCCACAAGATAATCATAAGAAGACTTCAGTAACTGACTAAGAAAAGTCAGCAAGTGCAGTAGCTGTCAAGTGAACAGAAGACAACGATCTTGGAAGCAACTGAGATCGTAGTGTTTGTCAAACAAAGAAAGAACTGATGGAAAGTGAACCGAGATACTAGGTAGCCTCTGAAGAACAAGGCTGAAGTGATTAAGTGTAGTGTTAGTCCATTGATGATAAGTGAACGGGAGATCACAAGGAGAAAGCGAGCTGGACGCGCCACAAATCTGAAGTGTCTTGCTATTCAGAGGGAACCAGAGCAAGGAGTTAGGCCATCAGTATCTGAGAACAGTCGAAGCAAATAGAAGTATTGAAGCACTGCATAATAGAAGGAAGAGGTGTACTACATTGGAGATCCAATCAACACTCTTCAAGATCGCAGTGTTAACTCTACCAGTCAATGAGCAACACTCAACAAGACACCACGATCAGGTTCTCGAAGACATGCATCAGAATTATAGAGTCCGAACACCTAAAGATTGAAGCATTGACAACGGTTCAATCTGAAGGATGGTATTCAGACAAAATCTTATTAAGAGCATCGATGCAAAAGGACAACCTCTGATCAATAAATCAGAAGGGGATAATAAAGTCTTCGACCTGCCCAAGACATTAAAGTGACAACTCTGATGGGTAGGTGAAACAGTAGACTGCAATGTCAGATAAAGTATGACATGTCACATCAACAGTCTACCTCTGTCAACTCGAGATCTGTGAAGATATTTGAATAGACTTCAACGACTACTTTCCAACGGAAGGTTTGGGAAGGAGTATAAATCAGGAAGAGCTTCAAAGATCGTGGATTGCTGGAGTTACTGAGTTTGGAGAGAAGGTGGACTGTACTAAACCACGTTAGATAGTGAGTCCGAAGGCTCCCTCTACGATCCACCAAGAACACTCAAATACATGCAAAGGAAGAAGTAGAAGTGAGAGTTCTACTATGCAGAAGTAAGAGTTCTACTAAAAGAAGAGTGTTCTGAACTGCCGAGAGAAAGAAAAGCATCATGTCATCTTAGTGTCCATCATGAGAAGACTCTAAGTACAATTGAGAAGAGCTTACGGTCATCTTAGCATGTCTATCATGAGAAGACATCAAGTATCAAGAAGGGAGATCGCAAACGTCATCATGGTGGCAAGCATGAGAAAGTTTCCAAGTACTAAGTAGAAGAACTTACAGTCATCTTGGAAACCTATCATGTGCAGCCATCATGTATCAAGAGGAAAGATCTTCAAGGCAGTCATCAAGGGATCATTCGAAGAGGTTGAGTAACTGAAGAAGCTGAACATCATGCAACACTTAACTGCACTTTAAGGATGATCACGCCAAGTTGCTAAGTATAGAAGATGTTCAGAGTATGAAGACATCTTAACAGCTCAGCACCAACTCCAACAAACAAATAACGAAAGTCAGGGCCTGAGGGGTCCTTGTCCGAAGGGACTAAATGAAGCCAGGGCCAGAAGGGTCCTTGTCCGGAGGGACTAAATGAAGTTCTAAGCCTGCTGGACTTGGAGAGTTCCTAGGGAACTAGAGGAGACCCAAGGCTACTGGCCTTGAAGAGTTCTTAGTGAACTGAAGTCCTAAGGCTGCTGGCCTTGAAGGAATCTTAGTGATTCAGGGTGCTTCCCTTCTTTAGTGGAAATCCTACTAGTTGAAAGCATAAGAGTGGATAAGGAGCTTGAGTCTCTGAACCACTTAAAACCCCTTGTGTTTTTTACATTATGTCATTTATATTATGTACTATAACTGCTATATATGTTTTAACTGCTTACAACTAAACTTACTCTACGAACAATGTATGTATGATTATGAATATATCAATGAAGGGGATCTTTTACTTATTTTGATGTGCTTGAAAAGATTCTTATGTTTGTCATATGCTAATTTAATAGCTATACAAAATAATAGAGAAAAGTATTTGAAATAAAAAGGGTCTATTCAACCCCCCTTCTAGATCTATTGTGCCTACTGAGAACTAACAATTGGTATCAGAGCAGGTTCTTATGCTATATTCAAAAGCTAATCGCTTTGAGTCTGATCCCAGGCACAAACATTGTTCTAAACTTAGTTTAGTAGTAAGTAACTTGTTATATGCAAATGAGCTCACACGTTGGCAATATTGTGTATAGGTAAATGTGTATATACACCTGAAGCTGCTCAGATTGGTCCATGTTCTCGATTGTTACATCAACAAGACCAATCCTTGCCTGCAGTTAATCTTGTAGTCTGAAGATCAGATGAGAGAGCTCAAGAGACATTAATGACAAAGATTCAAGCATCCACTATTCTGAAAGATAAAGAGGCTATACATGCTGAGAAATGCTCATCAAGAGAAGAAAGAAGATCTTCTCAAACATATGTCTGGCTAACCAGCAGCTGGGTGAAAACTTTGTAAACTAAAGGATGTCAAAGATCTTAATGCTGAGATTTTCTTGGCCTACATCTTCAAGACCACGACTGATTGATTAAAGGCCAACAAGAACAACAATCTGTCAAGAGAAAATGTAAAGTTATGCACATCAATTCCTAAACTCAGTATATCTAAGATAAATGACTGTTAAGAGACTGACAATAAAAAGGTACGATTTCTCACTATTACATGTGTTTATCATAAAAGAACCTTCTTATGAACCATAATAGTATTCTGTCAAGAAGTCATAATCTACCTAAAAAGGTATAGAGAGAAAGTACCCTGAGGATGGAAACTCAAATGTCTATAAGCTTTCTCTCCATCCAAGTTTTAAGATGAAGATGACATCTTGAAGGAAATCTGAAATGGGTCATAAGAGCATCACAGGTCAAATTAATTTTATGTGAAGTAATCTTTGCTGGTGGGTTAGTATGTATGTACAAATCCTTGTTCTAAGCTTTTGACAACACACAGCATGATCAGTTCTACAAGAGTATCTTGATGATGTGTAGAAACTAATCACCTCCATGAATTAATTAGATACTCTTAATCGTAGAGTTGATTCTCACTCTGTGAACACTTAAACATTGTGAACATAAACCAGCAAATGATGAAACCATCAAAGATAAAGAGTGTGTTATTAAATGTCAAGTCCTACAGACACTCACCTTCATGCATATCAAAATGTACTATCTAATTCTAGTCTTATGCATGAATATGATGCTGGTGATAAATGTGATGATTATCCAAATAAGAGGAACAGGAGTTTAGAAAACTAACCTAGCAGGACCCATTTAATTATGGGTACCAAAAATAGAAATATTTAAACCTACAGGTACTTAGTCAGTCTGACCACACTAAGGAATGCTGAAGCAGAAGACTTCGGTCAAGAAGACTCAACCAGTAGAAAGCTAAGGACTGTTCAGAGATGAGTCTGATAAAGTTCCTATATGTCCAAGCCTATTCTTGAAGACCCTCTGAGCTAACCAGAATGTAGCTCACATGGCTGCTAATTTGTGCATGGAAGCAGGCCAGTCACCTAAAGGATCCTATGTGCTCAAGAGCAAGCAAAGAATGCTATATGAGAAAAATTCTCAAGAAAGCTCACAACAAAGGATCATCGAGCATCAGTCCAGAGGAACTCATCATGGAAGCAGAACTTCACAAACATAAGAATGTCAAAGGAGACTACGATCGTAGTTCTGTCAAAAAATCGTAGAGTGACCAGTCTTGAAAATATCCATGTCTACGATACAAGAAGATTTTTGTGATACTGATGACTCCAGTCAGAAGGAGATATGCAGGGCTGCCTTCAAATGAGTCTAAAGCAAAGGGAATCACATCTATATGGGAAGACAACTTCAACCATGGGGAGTAGTGATTTGTTGAGAAACAACAACACTGAGTTATACTATGAGGAAATATACTAGCTACAGAGTCCCACAACTTTGTGGCTGATGAACCAAATGAAGATCCATAATCAGTAGGAACGTCTCTAAACATATTACTGATAACCTTTCAACCACCCAACTAAAAATCGTGGAGTATCCACGATCAAGCATCTGATCACATTGTAAAAGCAGGAGGACACCACGATTACAACAAATGCAATTGTCTAAAGTTGGTAGAGGATCTCCCCATCAAAAAAGGTTGAATGAGATGTCATTGCAAATCACTTCTATAACATTTCATCTAGAAAGCACCTCAGGGACAAACCTGACCCTTAGCTCACTCGAAGAGGTTGGCCTTTCCTGAGCTACCTTGTCCCAGAAGAATTGCTTGATCAAATTCATCTCAAGGACCAAGTCAGTCAACGATCGTAGAGTCGAGAAAAAAGACAACTCGACGATCGTAGTGCAACCCCAATAATCGTAGAAGACAACTCAACGATTGTATTTCTACCAAAGGATACTCCAGTTCACAAGGAGCTTGGAAAATGAGACAATTGCTCAATCATTCAAAATGAGGAGATAAGTTTGAATATATCAGTGATCAAACTATGCTGCATCAAAATGAGGATAGAAGTCAAAGGCATCCACTGCAGCATCTCTCAGAAGTTGATCATTGAGTCAACAAATGAAATCGTAGAGTCCATAGCTGCCTTACCATGCTACTCTATGAATCAAAAGGTTAACAGTCAAAGCCACGTCGTTTAAACGACTACTCTTCTAAAAGGAAATATCTAAATGAAATTTTATGGGGAGTTACAGCTCATTACTGGGCATCGTGCAACCAATGGTCGGTTGACACATCACTGGTTATGCAGAGTTAGAAGGAACTACCATAAAGACAATTTCAAATCTGCAGACAGTTATCAAAAGCTATCAAACCTTTCTCCCTCCCATTTTATAAACCCTAGAATCCCCTCAAGAGCCATAACATATTAATACTCCTGAGCTTTATCAAATAACGATTAGCCATCTCTCATAAACCTCTCTAAACCGAATACCCACATTCTTCGAACTGCTCAAATGGAAAACTGGCGAGTAATCACCGGCATTCAGCTCGGAACCAAGTCATTTGAGAAATCCGAAAAGAAGTTCAGAGACATTCTTGAACTTGTGAAGAAAACAGGATTCTCAGAATGCCTCGAGGCTAGCACTCGAGTATATGTTGATTGGGTAAGAAGTTTTACTCAAATGCCTCCATAAACTCTGGAACCCTTTCTACCAAGGTTAATGGTTAGTATCTAAAGTTGAAATCCTCTGACCTCAATCAATGCCTAGGTTTTCCTAACCAAGGGCTGAAGAACCTTGATGATGTCAATACTGAACAAGCAAAGAAGGTCATGGGGTACCAAAGAAACACTAGTCTGAAAGATATGAAGAAGAAAGAATTTCTTGAAGAGTACGAGTTCCTTGCTGAAATAGTTGGAAAATGCATACTGTGCAAGGACACTGCACATGACACAGTGCTTGACCAACAGTTGAGGATAATGTCAGCAATAGTTCTGAAGAAATAAATCAACTTTGGAGCTATCTTATTCGAACAAATCTCCAAGTGGGTAGAGAAAGCTGAAATGAAGAAGTCCATCGAAAAACCCATGACTAAGGTGTTTCATGGTAGACTGATGAGTATTGTGCTGAAGAAGAAGTTAGGAGGGAAGATCAAGGATGACGAGGGATAGCCTTTGAACGTTAACAAAGTGATGTCTCCATAATTATTTGTGAATTGGAAGAACTCTAAGGAGAATAGAAGGTTGACCATTGCAGACAGGAACAAGACCTCTACCAAGAAGAGGAAGGCAGAAGAGGCAGAGAGCTCTGAATAAGATGACTCTGTACCAACATAAATCACACAAGCCAAAAAGAAATCCAGAGGTGTGAAGAAATCAGGCGATGTGAAGAAAGCCCAGACTTCATCCAGAAGAGCCTCATCAAGGAGTCTTTCCTCCAAGGATAAGTATAAAGAATAAAAAGTCCTAACTGCTGAAAAAACAAAGAGGAGAAGCAATAGGCTGCTTCAAGGGCCATTCAGTAAGAAAGCTAAGGTGGAAAACAAACCAGCCTCAACTTCCCAAAATAGTACAACTGCTGAAGAAAAGGATTTAGAGTCAGCAGAAGAAAAGGAGACAGATATAAAGGCTGTGTCTCCACAGACCAAATCGAGTAGTGTAGGTGAAGTTGGATTAATACATGAAAGTTCAACATCTACTGATGAAGAGGAATGCTCAAGCCCTGTGGCTAATTCGCAGAGCAGTCACTCTGCTGATAAAGAAGAAATTCAAGATGATCCAATTCTATCCCCAAGTGCAACTGCCCCAACAAGCCCAGATAATGGGTCAAATAAAGCTGATTCTAAAGAAGAAGAACGAGCCCCTTCCAATTCTGAAAGCCCTCTAAATGACTCAAAGGGTGATGATGTAAGACCCCAACTTATTATAAATAAAATTAAATTTTCTATATTTATTATTTTTAAATAGTAATGGTTGATTTGATTAATGTGGTTAGTTATGGGTAAAATACGCAAATATTTTAAATAAGCAAGTGGTTATAAAATATTCATTTTTATCGGAGAATATTCGTTTGGTCGTGGAATATTCTTACTGTCGGGGAATATTCGTATGACGGCGCAACCTTGTGTGGGCCCCATAACAAAAAGCGATTGGATAAAGAAAACGACAAGTATAAGTTTTTTATAAATAACGACGTAGTTGTTACCTTTAATACTGTTGAAATACCCGGTGGTTAAAACACAGTAATACGCGTTGTTGCACAGTAGCACACGTTATTGCACCAATTATTGATTCTTACGTAAGAAGGCACTACTCAATAATTGTTACAGTAATTACTGTTCAGTATTTTATTTTATTGATTCAATAATTATTGCGTTGATATTTTATATTAATGTTATTTCAATAATTGTCACTACACGGTATTTTTCATTATCGAAGCAATAATTCATATTATCTGAATAATATTATTAGATAATATTATTGGCAATGTCTAGAAAGTTCTATCTAAGGAGAGGTTTGGTCACCTAATTGCGCGTCAGTAAGGAGAAATTCTTATTGGAAAGCCCCCTCTTTCTTGGGAACCGTCTGGTTGTCAGTATTGTGATTCGGTAATTTTATTTGTGAATAATTAATTATTGATTTATATGATGAGGAAAATATTCATTTTATGTGGATATAGATGGAGAAAATTTTTAAAGTGACAATTATTGAAAATTGATATTTTATATTTTCTGATAAAATAATATTTTATTATATTATTATAATATAATAATGATGATATTTTTTACAATGAATGTGGGATATATGAGTATATGAGAAGGAAGAATATTTTTGTTGTAAAAGTTGTTTAAAACATGTTAAACATGTATGTGGGCCAATTTCTTGACTGAAATTTGATTATAACCTGTAAAATCGCCCGTTTGTGGATTTCGGTCAGTTTCTGTTTGGAATTTTGAAAAACTTAAAATCAAAAAGTTGTATAGAATGGTATTTCCTATGGAAAAGACATGTGGTTCGAATTTTTCTGACAAAAGGGCTATTTATTATGAATTATTGAAGTTCTGAAGTTCCGAAATAATTGATTTTTGGAAGTTTTATTTATTTTTATTAATAAAAATGTTTTTTATATTTTGTGGGAATCATTAACATGTGCAAGGTGGCTGAATTTAGATCTTAGAATGTGTGCGTAGGAATTTATATACAATATATTAATATTATATTAAATTTTCTGTTTTGGTGTTCTAAGCATTTTCCTATAAATAGGGTGCTTAGGTTAGAATTGAAAATCACACCAAAAATAAGTTTTCTCTCTCTTTCTCTCTCTATATTATCGAGCGTATTCTTGTGAGTAATTTGATACTTTGAGTGTTGCTATACGGTGAAAGTTTCCTTCAGCACTATATCCAGTATTCAGTCAGAAGTACTGTCTTTTCGAGGTAAGGGATGTTATTTTCCTCTTAAATGATATTATTTTCTTCAATATCATTATATCGAAATATTGGTTTGAACTTTTTATCAAATTTGGGAACTTTTTATGTCGGGGTTACTATTCACGTATACGACACTATTCACGAATACGGACACTATTCACCGAAAAATAAAATTTTCTTCTCTTTGTCCAAAATATCTATTATAGATACTAGCTTTGATTGTATCCATGTTTTGATCATTCTTGAATGTTACCCTACTATGATTATTTATGAGGTATTTTTGGACATGGATAAACCGAAATACGAATCCTTAATATTTGTTATTTTGTTTCACTTGGATTCGTTTCCTTTAAAATATTTTTCATCATCCTCAGTCCTAAATGATGATATTACTGAATATCTTTGGCATGTAGTGCAAAGGTGAATTATTTCTGATGAATATCTTTGGCCCGTAGTGCAAAGATGAACAGGTGTTTAGATGAACATGACCAACTGATGAATATCTTTGGTCTGTAGTGCAAAGATGAATATTTGATTCCATATATATGTTGATTGATGTTACAGGGTTAAAATATTGACGATGAACTTTTAAATTCATATATAGAAGATAGTAGACTTTATTCTCTATTTAACTCTTCTAATGAATTATTATTTCCGTTGCCAATATTGATTTAAAACTGGTTGTCTATTGTATTATATTAGATTTTTCTCTGTTGAAGACTAACGATAATTTGTTTATATTATCTTGGTCATAATATTCTTTACTGGGCTAGTTGAGCTCACCCTTTTCCTTTTTGTTCTATTTTTCTTCTCAGGAGGCGAGAATGTAGCGATTACTAGTCGGGGTATGGAATGAAGGTTCCAGAAAGTCGTTTTAGTAGTCCTCACCATTTTTGTAAAATAATGTATCAATAATTATAGTGAGGACTTATTTGAGTGTGGATATTGTCTAGATGACAATATTTATATTTAAACTCACAGTTTTTATGTTGTATTAATAAAGTTATAGTTGTTTCTGTACCATGTATTTTGATAACTCAGAATGGGTGTTGTATACCTATTTTGGGGGCGTCACAGTTGGTATCAGAGCTTAGGGATATGATCTCTGGTGGAGATCGGGAAATAGAACTAGGAGGGGAGAGACTAGTAAATTCTTCGCTAGTGTGTCCTACCTAAGTTTATTTGTTGGTCGGTCATAATATAGGGATATTATATGATATGTTAATTTGTTAAATTAACCCTTATTTTATGGAAGTATTTGAGAATGTTGACTGATCGAGAATGTTAACAGTGGAGTAAATGAGACTGTGTGGACACCTTTGCTCACCAACGAGGAGAACGTGCAACAGGCTGACAATGTTCCTCCTGTGAACAACACCACTGAGCAGATGATGAACGATGGGATGTTTAGAAGCTTTTTGCAGTTCATGCAAAACCAGACGAAGGAGATTCCTGTTCAAAATATAGGAAGAAACAATGGCAACGTACAGCTGGTCACAGCCAAGTAGTTCAAAAAATTAGGACCACCAAAATTCTGGGAAAAGTTGGATCCGATTAAGGCGGAGACGTGGGTCAAACAAATTACCAAGATATTCGATGTCTTGGGATGCACGGAGGAACAGAAAGTTCTATTCCCCACTTTTATGTTCCGTAATGAGGCAGATTACTGGTGGGAATCTGTGAAGCGTACCCATCCAACCATGCTCAGCATGTCTTGGGAGACATTTCAGAAACTGTTCAATGACAAATACTTTCCTGAACGTGTTCTTCATATGAAGGAGGTAGAGTTTATTAGATTGGAACAAAATAACATGACGGTATCCCAGTACGAGGCAAAGTTCACGGAGTTATCCAGGTTTGCACCTCATTTGGTGGAGAATGATGAATGTATGACGCGGATGCTTCTGAGAGGTTTGAAACCCGTCATACGTCAATATCTCATTTCTAATAAATTTTTTCTCTATTCAGATGTTGTCAACAGGGCTCAATTATTAGAGCGAGATAACGAGTACGGTCAACTGAGGGACCACAACAAGGATCATACCGGTGACAACAGTCATCAGAACAATGATAACCAACGGAGAAAGAAGAATACGAACAAGAGCGGCAACCACTATGGTGGTAATCATGGCCATGAGAATAGAAGAAGCGAGTCGGGGGGAGATTTTAAAAAGAGGAGATTTAACAATGACAATGTGAAGACGTCAGCACCAGCAGCAACTGGTTCCAAGAGAGGAGAACGACCACCGGTCATATGCTATAAATATGGAAAAGAGGGACATATTAGTCCAAACTATCCACAGCAGTTCAAGGTATGCTATAATTGTGGAAAGGAAGGACATATCGCTCGAGATTGTACTGTAGCGAAACCAAGTCCAGCGGGGATGGTGACTCAAAAGGCTGTCCCAGAAAAGTCAAAGTCAACGATTCCTGGAAGAGAGTTTGTCGTGACTGGTCAAAATGCGAGGAACCCAAACGAGGTGATCACGGATAAGCTAATCATAAATTCATGCGAAGTTTATACCTTACTAGATACCGGTGCTACCCATTCATTTATTTCTCCTGCTTGTGTTCAATGTTTAAACTTGACTCCGGAGAAATTAGACTTTGACCTATCTATGGAAACTCCATTAGGAGAAACTTTTATCACATCCACTATTTATAAATCTTGTTTGATCCAAGTTGGCACCATCACATTATCGGTTGACCTTATCTCTTTAAAGATACTTGCTTTTGATGTGATTTTAGGGATTGATTGGTTAACTACTCATCATGCCAAAATTGATTATTTTCGTAAGATTGTTAGTTTTCATATTCCTAATCAACATGTTGTTCGAATTCAAGCAACTAAACCATTAAAATCAATCACTGTCATATCAAGTCATAAAGCTATTCGTTTATGGAAAAACGGATGTCAAGCTTTCATAGCCCATGTTATGGATTTGAATAAAGACACGTCAGATTTGAATAATATTCCTGTTGTTATTGTCTTTCTTGACGTATTTCCTGAAGAACTTCCTGGTCTACCCCCAGAACGTGAAGTTGAATTCTTTATTGATCTTGAACCTGGTACAAAGCCCATTTCTAAAACCCCATATCGAATGGCTCCTATTGAACTTCAGGAGTTGAAGGTCCAACTACAAGAGTTGTTGGACATCGGTTTCATTCATCCTAGTACATCTCCTTGGTTGCTCCTGTTTTATTTGTAAAGAATAAAGACGGGAGTATACAACTTTGTATCGATTACCAGGAATTAAACCATGTCACTATCAAGAATAGGTATCTGCTACCTCGCATTGATGACCTGTTTGACCAGTTGCAAGGAGCACAATTATTTTCAAAAATCGATCTTCGTTCTAGATATCATTAGCTGAAGGTTAAAACTGAGGATATTCCAAAGACTGCCTTCAGAACTCGGTACGGGCATTATGAATTTCTAGTCATGTCTTTTGGATTAACTAATGCTCTTGGGGCTTTCATGGATATGATGAACCGGGTATTCAAGGATTATTTGGATTAGTTCGTTGTTGTCTTTATTGATGACATCCTCATATATTCCAAAAGCCGTGAAGATCATGAACACCATTTGAAGCTGGTACTGCAAAGGCTTTGTGATAACAAGCTATATGCCAAGCTGAAGAAATGCGAGTTCTGGCTTGAGGAAGTAGCATTCCTTGGGCACGAGCTAGTCATAATTTCTTGCAAAAATAATTTCAAAATGGACAATCAACATTGTCAAAACACTGCCCATTGATGCCAACCAGTAGACAAAGTATATGACTGTACAAGACAATCTATGCCCATTGAAATAAAAACTCTGTCCATTGATGCCAACTATATATGTTTAAAGTATACACAATCAACATTGTTAAAAATAGTTACAAGACAAAAATGAACCAAAAACTACCCATTGAAACATTAAAGCCTTAATCCCCCAGTCCTCCCTTTTTTGGTGATCTGACTATCTTGCTCTTTATGGATCCCTTCTTTATGTTCTTTCTTGTAGGCTGTGAGGTTAAAGCAGGCTGATTACTCCACAGAGTAGACAAAGTTGGTGTAGGATTAGGTTGAGAGCTTGATTTAGGTATTTCTAAAGTTGTTGTAGCAGTAGCAATCCTTTTACTTGACTGTCCTCTAGTATGCAACTTTTGTGGCCTAGGATTTGACTGAAAAGTAATGCACAAGCATGTTTGTTATCCCAAATAAAGGTTTCAAACAAAGGTAATTCACAAACAGCAAGTCATCGATATATCAGTCCAACACATAGTCATTTTCATTACATAACAACATATCATCAATCTATCAGTCCAATAAAAATAAGTTAACCTTTACAATGTCAAAACCAGTTTTCAAATCTGACTATCAATCCAGACCTTATTGAAAACTAACTACAAATATATCACTGATCAAAGTTTGACAAAGATGTTGTATAGTGTATAGGCAACATGAATATGAACAGTTATCCAATAATGAACATGCCAATGAACCATGCCAATGTATATCACTTAAAATGTAGCTTAACCCAGTAATATCACTTAAAATGTAGCTTAACCAAGGAGGTTCTCCCTGTAAACAGGGTACACCAAGTAATCTATTAAAATGTACCTTAACAGGAATCTGTTGCACATTAGTTGCAGTCCCTTCAGTGGACTGATGTGGTCTGGTAGGAATGTCTAATTGTGTTGATTGTCCATTTTGAAATTATTTTTGCAAGTCATATACTTTGTCTACTAGTTGGTATCTGGTTCGGATGGATTTGTTATCTACAGCGATGCCTCAAGCAAAGGGTTAGGATGTGTTCTCATGCAACGTGGGAAAGTCATAGCCTATGCCTCGCGATAACTTAAAGAATATGAGAGGAATTATCCTACTCATGATCTAGAGTTGGCAGCAGTCATTTTTGCGCTAAAGATCTGGAGGCACTATCTATATGGGGAGAAAGTGGAGATATATTCAGACCATAAAAGCCACAAATATTTCTTCACCCAAAAGAAACTCAACATGCGGCAACGACATTGGCTCGAGCTGTTGAAAGACTACGACCATACCATTTAATACCATCCTGGAAAAACGAACGTGGTAGCTAACGTGTTGAGTAGAAGATCATATGCGGGAACGAGTGCGATGTTGTTAACACAAAGGCCTATTTTGTGTGATTTACAAATGATGAAGATAGAATTCAAGACTCTGGGGACCAATGTAATGATGTCAAGTATACGTATAGAACCAACTTTAATCGAAAAATTTAAAGTTGCTCAAGCCACAGACCCGGAGCTGATGCGTATGAAGAAGAAAGTGCAAGAAGGTGCTATTCCAGAAGCAAGAATCGATGAAGAAGGAATACTTCGAGTCCACTCTAGACTTTGTGTTCCTAACGATTCTGATTTGAAGTACAAGATCATGATGGAGGCACATATTACACCATTTACAATCCATCCTTGAAGTACCAAAATGTATCGTGATCTTCGACATATATTTTGGTGGAACAATATGAAGAGAGAGATTGCAAAGTTTATCTCGAAGTGTTTAACTTGTCAACGTGTAAAGGCGGAGCATAAAGTGCCTAAGGGTCCATTGCAACCACTTGAGATTCCGAAATGGAAGTGGTAACACATTACCATGGATTTTGTTACGGGTCTTCCTACGATTTCTCAAGGCATAAATGCTATTTGGGTTATTGTTGATAGATTAACCAAGTCTGCTCATTTCTTGCCGATACGGGAGACTTATTCCCTTTAACATCTTGCTAGTATGTACGTGAATGAGATTGTGAGGTTGCATGGCATGCCAGTATCCATAGTTTCGGATCGTGACCCAAGATTCACTTCAAGATTTTGGGTTAGCTTACAAAAAGCTATGGGCATGGATTTACGGTTTAGTTCGGCATACCATCCTCAAACGGACGGGCAATCAGAGAGGACTATTCAAACTCTTGAAGATCTATTAAGACTTTGTGTCCTAGACTTCAAAGGCAGTTGGGATAAGAATTTATCATTGGAAGAATTCTACTACTACAACAGTTATCAGACAAGTATAGGTGTGGCTCCATTCGAAGCATTGTATGGACGAAAGTGTCGCTCTCCAATATGTTGGGATGAGGTGGGTGAAGAAACATTGTTAGGACCCGAGTTGGTACGTATGACTACAGAAAAGATCCAAATGATTCGACAAAGTATACAAACGGCACAGGATCGACAAAAGAGTTATGCGGATCTTCATCGAAAGGACGTGGAATTTAGTATTAGGGATCATGTATTATTGCGTGTTTCTCTATGGAAAGGAGTTACAAGATTTGGGAAGAGAGGAAAGCTCAATCCACGATTTATTAGTCCATTTTAGATTCTTGACCGAGTAGGAAATGTGGCCTATAGACTCGCGTTACCTCCAAGTATGTTTCGTGTTCATAATGTTTTTCACGTATCCGTGCTTCATAAATATGTGAAACACCCGAAACACGTTATTGAACCTGTCAAGATAGGAAATATGGACGAGATAGCCGAAGACTTAATGTATGAAGAGGAACCTGTCAAGATTTTGGATAGGAAAGAGCATGTCCTATGCACGAAGGTCATACCACAAGTTAATGTTTTGTGGAGAAACCATGCTATTGAGGAAATGACCTGGGAGTTGGAAACGGAAATGAAAGCGAGGTATCCTCATCTTTTCGAAATATCAGGTACGTATATCAATTTCGAGGACGAAATTTCATATGGAGTGGAGGTTATAAGACCCCAACTTATTATAAATAAAATTAAATTTCCTTTATTTATTATTTTGAAATAGTAAGGGTTGATTTGATTAATGTGGTTAGTTATGGGTAAAATACGTAAATATTTTAAATAAGTAAGTGGTTATAAAATATTCATTTTTATTGGAGAATATTCGTTTGGTCGTGGAATATTCTTACTGTCAGGGAATATTCGTACGACGGCGCAACCTTGTGTGGGCCTCATAACAGAAAGCGATTGGATGAAGAAAACGACAAGCATAAGTTGTTTATAAATAACGACGTAGTTGTTACTGTTAATACTGTTGGAATACTCGGTGGTTAAAACACTGTAATACGCGTTGTTGCACAGTAGCACACGGTATTGCACCAATTATTGATTCTTACATAAGAAGGCACTACTCAATAATTGTTAATGTTGGTAGATTTCGCAATCAATGAATACGTGCAAGTATACACGGTCAACAAGTAATAAAGTAAAAGTAGAGTATCGTTCCCACGAGGAATTATTTAATAAAAATCACCAAGTACTAATTCTTAACCAAACTAATTTTATTTAAACAATCTCAAATCGTGATTTTTCTAATTAAGAAAACTAAATTAACTAATTAAACTGAATTGCTTTACGGCTGAATTCAGATAAATAAAGATTAAGACTTCAATATCCCCAATTATGAACTATAAACCAATTATCCAATTATCCCAATTATTATGCTTACTGAATTGTTAACATGAATTCTCAAATGCCAAAAGTCCTTTTCCAACTGATCAAATGACTTCTATTTAATCCAGATTAATCTTGCTATATTCCTATGCAAAATAATTGAATTAAACTCCTTCTAATCCCAATTCCTTATGTGTTACATGAGGTGAACAGATATTTCCATTCAATTCACAAACCTAAATATTCACTTTGCAAATAACTAAGTCACATGATATCATGCCCAGTTCTAACCCTAGAATTCCTCTTTCAATTTCTTCTAGAGTAACAAGGTAATTACTGATCAAATAATTAAGCAATAAGCACAAGACAAGATAAACAATTCACCTTGACATAAATAATTGGAATAAATTAAATAATTAATTCATAAACATAAAAGGTTCAATTGAAATCTTAATAAAAGAGTTAGTTCATAATTAATGAATTAAAACCAAGAATCCACAACTGAATAGATATTAAAAGATAAAAGTATGATAAGAGAAGAGAATAGAATTTGTTGTCAGCAAATCTGATGCTCCCCTCTTGCTCTTGCTCTTGCTCTTGATCTTCAGTGTTCTTCAATTTGCTTCAATCTCCAAAACTATTAAGAACTAGGGTTATGTTCTAATCTAATGGAGTGTATCTCTAATTTAATCTATGTAATCCCCCTTTATTTTATGCCTTACATCATGTATTTATAGGTTACAAGTCCAATTTTTAGCTTAGGAACCAACGCAATCCAATTTGGAGTCAAAAAGGTGTCAAACTTTGCCACAAAACGCGTCCAAGCCTGACCACTGACTTCCCCAGCGCCCCAGCACTGGGCACGGCACTGGGATTCTGCCCCCTAACTAGGGGTGATCATTTGTTTATAACCGAACCGAATAGGCTATTCGGTTATAACCGAAAACTGAATTATCCATAATTTTACTATCCGAAACACTAACCGAAATTTGGAACTAACCGAATTACTGAAAACTGAAATACCGAATTGTACATTTGGGTATTCGGGTAATAACCGAACTTCAGAAAAAAGCCCACCAGCCAAATAAAACCCAGCCCACATGAAAACCCAACAATAGCAAATTAGCAATAAGCCCAACAATAGCAAATTAGCAGTAAGCCCAACAATAGCAAATTAGTAATAAGCATTAAGATTTCGGAAAGAACCATAGAAGTCAGATCGAAAAGCACCCGGATAAACCAATAATCCGAGCAAATCATCGCCCAAAATCGAATTCTATAGATCGATAAACAGTAAGCCCCAAATATAGCCCCAGAAATTTCAGTGGGGCAAGGGTTGAGTATAACAAGCCCATAATCACTTCAAGGGAAATTAGACTGATGTGAGTTTCGGTTATTCGGGTATCCGAATAGCCTATTTTTTATAACCATACCCGAAACTGAATACTGAAAATTAAATATGATATAACCGAAATTAGGAAAAAAACCGAAAAATCGAAATAATTCGGTTAAAAAATTCGGTTGTGTTCGGTAATTCGGTTTTATCCGTTTTTTGCTCACTCCTACCCCTAGCGCCTCGGTACTGTAAATAGGCCTGATTTGGGCGCCCCGGCGCTGGCACATGTTCTGACATTTTCTACTCCAACATCTTTGGGAAAATGGCCATAACTTCTTCGTCCGAACTCTGAGTTTGATGATTCAAGATGTTCTGGAAAGAGGAGAAGTAGATCTACAACTTTCATTCTTTGAGTTTTTTCGAAATAAGGTTCGGAGCAATACTCAAATTGTCTCTGAAGTGATTGTTATGTAAATGGCAAGCCGAAAACGCGCATCTAGCCACCCCAAACGTCGATCCAAGTAAGTTTTATCCCATTTCCTTCAAAATAACATAAAACATGCATGAATAGACATAAACACTTAAAAACATCCAAAATATTAAGTTCAAACGCACTCAATTATGAGTATAAAACTCACTTATCAAATACCCCCAAACTTAAACCTTTGTTTGTCCTCAAACAAAAAAACAAAAGAACTAAAAATAAACAACGTAAATTAACTACATGAATGCATATGCATGATCTACTTCCTAATATACCTACGAACCCAGTAATAAATCAATATGATATATAGCAACAAGCCTCAAAGATACCAATGATACTCAAACAATTTATCCAATCAAATCAAAGTCCATAACTCTAACTAGTTAGTCAATCCAAACCTTTCATCACCCATGTTGTGTCTGTGCTTGTTAACCATTCTAACCAACCACAATTCAAAATAATCACATAACAAACTTCTTAGCAGGAAAATTTTAGTTTCAATTCAATTACTTTTGTGAGTATGACAACTCCAGTTAAAACTAAGCAATTACCAAGTCTAAGGGTAAATACAAGATTTATTTATACTTTTATTCAACCAATGAGGGTATTTTTGCTCTTTCTCATGTTTTATTTATTTATTTATTTTTCTCATGACTGTGCAATGTCTTATTCCCTTAGGCTTTCCAGTGTTACCTTAACGAGCTTTCGACCAACGACTCCCAAGCCATTAAGACCTTAGGGCGCTAGGTGTAAAGACAATCCCCTCGGGCTTACTTACTCAAGTAACAAAGGCCACAAAACTAGACAAGCATGCCACGGTATTTATTCTCTTTTTTTTTTCTCTTTTTCTGGGTTTGTTATTCTTTTTTTCTTTTCATCATTTCTTTTCTTTCTTTTCTTTTTTTTTCTTCAATTTTTTTTTTCATCTTCATTTTGTATATATATATATATCCCATAGATTCCCCCAAACACACGCTTTTACGTCATTCCAACCTTTACCGCCAATTCATTAATTTTCTTAAATTTTAACCAAGATTTTCCCTCAGAAACAAATTATGCACCCCTTGAACCAAGTGGATTAAAACAGTTAAACTTTAAGTGCTAACCAGTTACATAAGTTTTAGACAGGCTCATATTATCATCATGATCAAAATTAGAACTCAACATCAATTATCAACACTGTTTAAGTTAACATGAAAAACCAATCTTATCATTGGCCAAGCTAAGACCACACCAACCGATCACACAGATTCATGCAAAAAAATGCAATTATACTACATGAACACATACTAATGCAACATATATATGAAAATGCCAATAACTACCATTTATTATATGCAACCTAAAAAAACCACAATGCTATCACACAAAAAAACGAACTACTATGCAGATAACTAACTATATGCAATACGACACTAAAATGCCCCCAAACCTAAACTAGACATTGTCCTCAATGGCTGAAATATAAAAAAATAAAGCAGAGGACTTCCTTGAAAATATAGCAATCTTCCTCCTTGTCCACTAAGTTTGGAGAATAGGCTAAGCACATGGAACAAATTTGGCACCACTCTTGATTTGGACTTGGATAACCTGTAAACCATGATAGAAATAATTTTATTAACTTCTAAATAAATGCAAATTCAAAAATACTAATATAAAACCTAATAAAAACTAAAAATAAAAATTAAACTTGGGTTGCCTCCCAATAAGCGCTTGTTTTATAGTCTCAACCTGACTTCTTTAATTCTCTATCCAATTCCCCTATGAAAATTGAGAAACCCTCCATCCATCAGTAGCAATGTCTTTTTTGGGAGGTTCCCATTAGCAAAAACCGTTGAATTGAAGTCACCTAGCATGTTCTTTGTAGATAGGTTCCCTATTAAGAACGTCCAACAACTAGGTATTTTCTCCATTATGTCTATGATCAGATTGGGGGATTGAAACTTAATAAATATAATGGAATCTTCCTCTATCTTCTCCTTTTCATCCCACCATGACTCCACAATTGTACTAGCTCTTATGTCACAAAGAGCTTTGTCGACGACATGACTGCCAATTGGGAACGATTTTGCAAAACTGCCCGAATTATTAAACTTTGGTGGAGGAGGCACATGCGATACTAAGGAAATCGGTTCATCTTCGTTGAATCTTACAGTTAAATCTTCGCCGATCTCCTTTTTTTGGTCCCCAAGTCTTTCCTCTCTTTCAACATCTATATCATTTGGCACATTCGATTGCAGATTTGGTTCGGGCTCACCATCTGTCTCGAAATTCATGTCATAGAGCCAAGTGTATTGAGGACAAATTTTCGAGGCATTGGTTAGTTGTTCCGTTTGGTTCGTAAAATTTTGACTCAATATCTCTTGATTAATCCTCCTCTCCTCACATGAAGCTATGTACTTGGACAAAACTTCCTCCAAATTTGAATGTTCTTCTTGTTGTAGTGGAGGTGGACACGAGAAATTCGGTGGGTATATTGGACTTGGAGCATAAAATTGATCTTGATGAGTATGGCCCAATGAAAAATCTTGGTGATATCCCGAATCCTGATAATAGTTATTGGGATAGACATAATTATTGGGGTAATCACCACCATACGGTACCGACTCGAAACTGGTGGTGCATTGATGATTCATATGATTTCCAGCACAATAATCACAAGTAACCTCTACACTTTGACGACGTTGAGCTACAAAAGCGTCAACTATCTTTGAAAGTGTCTCAAATTGTGCTGATAATGCAGAAAGTGTTGTCGCGGGTCCATCATTCTCCGCTCCCCTTGGCTAAGTCATTTTTGCCATCCTTCGCCTCTGTTGGGCTGAGATAACCTCCAACGCTTTGAATTTGTCTCAATTTGTATTGGCTCTGGATTATATACATTTTGATTCGAATACAGTTGGGTAGATCGATTATAGCTCCCTATGAACTGAGCTGATTCCCAATTTATGGCACATTGGTTTGTAGTATGACTCTCAGCACATAACTCACAAACCATTCTACTTGTTGTGTGGATGGTGGACTCCATGTTTCCATTGGTCGAGTCATGTTCGTGTATGGCCATTGATACGAAAAGTCATCCATGGTACCTGAAAAGAGAGAAATATAGGAAGAGAATTAAAATTAAAAATAAAAATGTTTAAATTAAGACTAATTTGATTGAAATTAATATTGGTAAAAAAATTATCAAATTAATTCCCCGGCAACGGTGCCAAAAACTTGTTGGTAGATTTCGCAATCAATGAATACATGCAAGTATACACGGTCAACAAGTAATAAAGTGGAAGTAGAGTATCGTTTCCATGGGGAATTATTTAATAAAAATCACCAAGTTCTAATTCTTAACCAAACTAATTTTATTTAAACAATCTCAAATCGTAATTTTTCTAATTAAGAAAACTAAATTAACTAATTAAACTGAATTGCTTTATGGTTGAATTCAGATAAATAAAGATTAAGACTTCAATATCCCCAATTATGAACTATAAACCAATTATCCAATTATCTCAATTATTATGCTTACTGAATTGTTAACATGAATTCTCAAATGCCAAAAGTCCTTTTCCAAGTGATCAAATGACTTCTATTTAATCCAGATTAATCTTGCTATATTCCTATGCAAAATAATTGAATTAAACTCCTTCTAATCCCAATTCCTTATGTGTTACATGCGGTGAACAAATATTTCCATTCAATTCACAAACCTAATTATTCACTTTGCAAATAACTAAGTCACATGATATCATGCGCAGTTCTAACCCTAGAATTCCTCTTTCAATTCCTTCTAGAGTAACAAGGTAATTACTGATCAAATAATTAAGCAATAAGCACAAGACAAGATAAATAATTCACTTTGACATAAATAATTGGAATAAATCAAATAATTAATTCATAAACATAAAAGGTTCAATTGAAATCTTAATAAAAGAGTTAGTTCATAATTAATGAATTAAAACCAAGAATCCACAACTGAATAGACATTAAAAGATAAAAGTATGATAAGAGAAGAGAATAGAATCTATTGTCAGTAAATCTGATGCTCCCCTCTTGCTCTTGCTCTTGATCTTTAGTGTTCTTCAATTTGCTTCAATCACCAAAACTAATAAGAACTAGTGTTATATTCTAATCTAATGGAGTGTATCTCAAATTTAATTTATGTAATCCCCCTTTATTTTATACCTTACATCATGTATTTATAGGTTACAAGTCCAATTTTTAGCTTAGGAACAAACCCAATCCGATTTGGAGTCAAAAAGGTGTTAAAATTCGCCGCAAAACGCGTCCAAGCCTGACCACTGACTTTCCCAGCACCCCAGCACTGGGCACGGCACTGAGATTCTGCCCCCCTAGTACCTCGGCGCTGTAAATAGGCCTGATTTGGGCTGCCCCGGTGCTGGCACATGTTCTGACATTTTTTGCTCCGACATCCTTTGGAAAAATGGCCATAACTTCTTTGTCCGAACTTCGAGTTTGATGATTCAAGATGTTCCGAAAAGAGGAGAAGTAGATCTACAACTTTCATTCTTTGAATTTTACGAAATAAGGTCCGAAGAAATACTTAAATTGGCTCTGAAGTGACTGCTATGTAAATGGCAAGTCGAAAACGCGCATCTAGCCACCCCAAACGTCGATCTAAGTAAATTTTGTCCCATTTCCTACAAAACAACATAAAATATGCATGAATAGACATAAACACTTAAAAATATCCAAAAGATTAAGTTCAAACGCACTCAATTATGAGTATAAAACTCACTCATCAGTTACAGTAATTACTGTTTAATATTTTATTTTATTGATTCAATAATTGCTGCGTTGATATTTTATATTACTCTTGTTTCAATAATTGTCACTACACAGTATTTTCCATTATCAAAGCAATAATTCATATTATCTGAATAATATTATTAGATAACATTATTGACAATGTCTAGAAAGTTCTATCTAAGGAGAGGTTTGGTCACCTAATTGCGCGCCAGTAAGGAGAAATCCTTATTGGAAAGCCCCCTTTTTCTTGGGAACTGCCTTGTTGTCAGTATTGTGACTCGGTAATATTATTTGTGAATAATTAATTATTGATTTATATGATTAGAAAAATATTCATTTTATGTGGATATAAATGGAGAAAATTTTTAAAGTGACAATTGATGAAAATCGATATTTTATCTTTTCTGATAAAATAATATTTTATTATATTATTATAATATAATAATGACGATATTTTTTACAATGAATGTGGGATATATGAGTATATGAGGAGAAAGAGTATTTTTATTGCAAAAGTTGTTTAAAACATGTTAAACATGTCTGTGGGCCCATTTCTTGATTGAAATTTGATTATAACCTGTAAAATCGCCCATTTGTGGATTTTGGTCAGTTTCTATTTGGAATTTAGAAAAACTTAAACTTACAAAGTTGTAGAGGATATAATTTCCTATGGAAAAGGACACGTGGTTCAAATTTTTCTGACAAAAGGGCTATTTATTATGAATTATTGAAGTTCTGAAGTTCCAAAATAATTAATTTTTGGAAGTTTTATTTATTTTTATTAATAAAAACATTTTTTATATTTTGTGTGCATCATTAACTTGTGCAAGGTGGCTGAATTAAAATCTTAGAATGTGTGCGTAGGAATTTATATATAATATATTAATATTATATTAAATTTTCTGCTTTGGTGTTCTAAGCATTTTCCTATAAATAGGGTGCTTAGGTTAGAATTGAAAATCACACCAAAAACAAGTTTTCTCTCTCTATATTATCGAGCGTATTCTTGTGAGTAATTTGATACTTTGAGTGTTGCTATACGGTGAAAGTTTCCTTCAGCACTATATCCAGTATTCCAGTTATAAGTACTGTCTTTTCGAGGTAAGGGATGTTATTTTCCTCTTAAATGATATTATTTTCTTCAATATCATTATGCCAAAATATTAGTTTGAACTTTTTATCAAATTTAGAACTTTTTGTGTCGGGGATTACTATTCACGTATACGACACTATTCATCGAAAAATGAAATTTTCTTCTTTTTGTCCAAAATATCTATTTTGGATACTAGCTTTGATTGTATCTGTGTTTTGACCATTCTTGAATTTTACCCCACTATGAATATTTATGAGGTATTTTTGGACATAGATAAACCGAAATACGAATCCTTAATATTTCTTATTTTATTTCACTGGATTCGTTTCCTTTAAAATATCTTTTATCATCCTCAGTCCTAAATGATGATATTACTGAATATCTTTGGTCTGTAGTGCAAAGATGAATGATTTCTGATGAATATCTTTGGTCCATAGTGCAAAGATGAACACGTGTTTAGATGAACATGACCAACTGAAGAATATCTTTGGCCTGTAGTGCAAAGATGAATATTTGATTGTAGATATATGTTGATTGATGTTACAGGGATAAAATATTGTTGATGAACTTTTAAATTCATAAATAGAAGATAGTAAACTTTATTCTCTATTTAACTCTTCTTATGAATTATTATTTCCGCTGCGAATATTGATTTAAAACTGGTTGTCTATTGTATTCTATTAGATTTTTCCCTGTTGAAGACTAACGATAATTTGTTCTATATTATCTTGGTCATAATATTCTTTACTGGGCTAGTTGAGCTCACACTTTTCCTTTTTGTTCCATTTTTCTTCTCAGGAGGCTAGAATGTAGCGAGTACTAGTCAGGGTATAGAATGAAGGTTCTAGAAGGTCGTTTTAGTAGTCCTCACCATTTTTGTAAAATAATGTATCAATAATTATAGTGAGGACTTATTTGAGTGTGGATATTGTCTAGATGACAATATTTGTATTTAAACTCACAGTTTTTATGTTGTATTAATAAAGTTATAGTTGTTTTTGTACCATGTATTTTGACGACTAAGAATGGGTGTTGTATACCTATTTTGGGGGCGTCACATATTAGTTTACAGAAGAAGGGACTGCCCCTGCCCTTGCTGAACTTGAAGGAAGTTCTTCTGATGAACCAGAGGCTTCCAAGTCTGAAGAAGAAGAGGAGTCTGACTCTCCCAAAGCTGAACCTCCAAGAAGAAGAAAGAGCTACAGACTGCAAGCAAAATTTGCCTCCAAAAGAAGCAGGGATCAATTAAATGCTATCATTGAACTGAGTGATGATGAGATTATATCAAAGGATGAAAGTGCTGAGGAGAGGACCAGCAATGAAGAAGTTGAATCAGAGGAAGATCGTGCTGAAGAAAGTTCTGAAAATGAAATACAACAAGAAGGATTCTCTGCTGAAAATGATCAAGATGGTTCAGGCTCCGAGGGAGAAGAGATTGAAAAAGATTCTGGTTCTGCACCACAGGAAGCAGACGAACAAGAAGATTATCCAGTTCTCTCTCCTGCAAGATTTAGCAGAAGGATAATAGTGGAAGTCTCAAATGATCTACCAGATGCTCCACCTAGAGAGATATGTAAACTATGGAAATGAGCAGCTCAAGGTAGTAAGAATGACTACCTTTGACATAGCCAAAAACTGGAAATACATGGAGCTAGACTGCTCGACCATTCTCTACAATCCTGACGATTTGCTGATAAGATGGGTTTTCTAGTGGATGTCATGGCTAAAAGCCCATACTGAAGGAGATGGAAGCTGTCTCAGCTGGTGCTTCTCTCTTTTTCCCAGCATGGAGCTGGTGGCTCAGAACTTCCCAAGGGTGAAGAAGTTTGCAACCAAAACGATCAAAGACCAGCCACACTTTAAAGTCTATCGACAGTCTGGCAATCACTATATCCCCTATGATTGTAGAATGGACTCTGAAGGAAGAAGGAACATGACCAAGGAGATGATTGTAGAATCTGGCCACTCTACTGCTGAGACTATTCAAATTCAACATCAGAAGCCTCCAACAGCCCAGACACTTCTCTCTGACATTCCCTCATCCTCAACAAGCAATTGGTACTCAAAGATTGTTCAGATTCTCTAAGCCTTTGAAAATCTGTCCAAGAATGAAACTTGTAGAGTCTAATCTGATGCTCAAATCGAAGCTGCCCAATAAGAGGATTAAACTATTCTGGAGCAGGAACTACTGAAGAGTTCTGATGAATTAAGTGAGAAGATATCTCTACTTACTGAAGAGTCACAGAAGCTGACAGCAAAAGGAGATAACTCACTTCAGAACAGACTTCAAGCTACTATGGTTGATGTATCTCTCAAACTCCAAGAGAGAGATAACATCTATCAGAAGGCCATACAAGATCAAAAGGCAGAAGCTCTACGAGTTCAGAAGGCCAATGAAGAGCAGATCCAAGCCCTCTCTGACAAGATTGATGACCTGAAGCAGTCCTTCTCAGTGCAACTTGAGCTAGGCCAACAGGAACTCAAGTTTGAAGTTACCAACTCCTCCTACCTAATGGAGCAGCTTATGTCCAACATGGAGCAGCTCTCACAAATGATTAATGACAAAAAGTGGGAGAAAAAGAGGCATAGAAAGAGGAAGAGCAAGAGGAGCAAGAGGCACTTAAAGCAGAGCAGAGGAATATGAATAAAGAAGTCAAAGAAGAAGACAGCAGCTGTAGCAGAAAAAGAATCATCATCTGAGGGGGAGCCAGAAGATGATGATAACATAATCGCAGAGTCTGAGGGGGAACATGTTTAGAAAGAAGCTGAAAGGGAGCAAAGCCAAGACAGAAGGTCATCATCCCAAGGAGAGCAAGAGAAAGAAGAAGAAACAGATGAGTAGCTGATCATCAGACTTTCTGGTAACACACATAGGAGCCAAAAAGGTACATCTCTAACTAAGTTAGGTGTGTTCTGGATCCAGGATGTAAAGTGTCTTAATGTATAATTTGACTATATCTTTATAAATGACATTCATGATTATCTGTTTTAGAAATACAGCTGCTCACTGTATATAAGATTCATTCATAGCATGCATATGCACTTATTATTTTTGTCATAATCAAATAGGGGGAGATTATCAGGAATAAACATATGAATGATATTCCTGTTTACATATGATTTGATTATGATATATATATATATATATATATATATATATATATATATATATATATATATATGAATGAATAATATGCAAGTATGCTTACATTAAGAAAAGTTGTAAAGTCCTTTGATAGATAATAGAAACATTTGTACAAGGACTTAGAATGAATTGATCAAGTATGTTAGGTTGATCCTACATAAGCAAAACAACTTTGTGAAGTCCTTAAAAAGAAATAATGTACAAGGACTATAAATATAGAAAGATCAAGCATGTTAGGTTGATCTTATGATGTAATAGATAGGCTTGTCTGATCGTCGAGTACTGCACCAGAGATCGTAGTCTGTCCAGGAGAGTCAAGGATAACTCGAGAGCTATCAAGGCAGAATCGTAGTCTACAAGATAGTAGATCTCGGAGTTCGTAGACTGCTAGGAGAAACGATGAAGGATCGTGGTATATCGAGAAGAGCTTCCTCGGGATCGTAGTGTGCTGAGGAAGTCATGTTCAGAATCGTAGAGACAGCCTGCCTACTGAGCCGACCGATCATCTGCCGAAGCCAAGACAAAAACGTAGACTACACTCGGAGTTGTAGAGTCTACCGATGCCGAAGCCAAGTAAAGGATCGTAGACTATACTCCGAGTTCATAGAGTCTATTGATTACATGCAGAGATCGTAGTCAAGCAAGATCAGATGAAGACAACAAGCACAAGGCATAACTGTAGAGTGTCAAGATCTGATCTCAGGATCAGTAGTGTCTGCATAGCCAAAGCCAAATCGTAGAGTGCAGAACTACAACCTCAATAGAAGTGCTCATAATGCATAGGTAGAATCATAGAGCAAGTACGATTCTCAACTAATGAGCACTCCCGAAATATCCAAAGGAACAAAGCCTCTGGTTGGCACTACAAAGATACATCCTACCTGAAGGGAACCAAGAGAGCACTCAACGAATGACATTCAAGCTTAAAAGAAGATCTAAGCACCAACCCAATAAGCATCAAGATTGAGTTGTGAAGCCATTCAAGATGAAGTCTTCCACTAAGATAATCATAAGAAGACTTCAGTAACTGACTAAGGAAAGTTAGCAAGTGCAGTAGCTGTCAAGTGAACAGAAGACAACGATCTTAGAAGTAACCGAGATCGTAGTGTTTGCCAAACAAAGAAAGAACTGATGGAAAGTGAACCAAGATACTGGGTATCCTCTGAAGAACAAGGCTGAAGTGATTAAGTGTAGGGTCAGTCCATTAATGATAAGTGAACAGGGAGATCACAAAGAGAAAGCGAGATAGACGCGCCTACAAATCTGAAGTGTCTTGCTATTCAGAGGGAACCAGAGCAAGGAGTATAGGCCATCAGTATCTGAGAACAGTCGAAGCAAACAGAAGTATTGAAGCACTGCACAATAGAAGGAAGAGGTGTACTACATTGGAGATCCAATCAACACTCTTCAAGATCGTAGTGTTAACTCTACCAGTCAATGAGCAACACTCAACAAGACACTAGGATCAGGTCCTCGAAGACATGCATCAGAATTGTAGAGTTCGAACACCCTAACACCCTAAGGGGCGGGGGACAATGGGGGGGCAGCCGGCGGTGATCTGGTCTTCCGACACCGATAGTCCGACTTTTTAGTTATTCTTCTTCGACTCTGCAGAGTCTACAAACGCCAACATCGGTTTGTTTCTTCTTCTTTTTTTATAATAACATGAAACGACGTTGTTTCATTAAAAAAATATTTAATTTTTTATTTTTTATTAGGGCTTTCACCTCTCTTACGCTCTTCAGTCTTCAAAGACTTCAGTACTTCACTAACTCTTCTCTTTGTCTCTTCCCTCTTCCGCAGTTCCACCTATGTCCACTGCCTCCCACTGTCTGGCCCTCCAGTGCTCCTGCCTCTGCCGCCGGCCCACCACTGCTCACTGCTCCAGTCGTCCGCCGCCCGTCGCCGTTGACTGCTTGGACTTTGGTAATTTTACTAATTTTTAAATTCTAATTTAGCCTAAATGTCTTTCAAATTTGGTAATTTGATTTTAATGGTCTAATTTGATTGGGGTCTTAGGTTAGTGGTTTTACAAATTACAGGTTTTGTGATATTCATTGTTATTGTTGTGATTTTCACCTTTTATTTATTTTTAGAGCCATAAGAATCAAATTACCAAATTATCAAATCAATGGAACTAGTAAGGAAAAGATTATTGTAAGACCCCAACTTTTATGAATAAAGATGAATTTTCTATAAATATCATTTTTGAATATTAAGGTGTGAATTTGTTATAAAGTTATAGTTGTGGGTAATATTTATAATTTTTGCAAAGTAACAAGTTGTTATATAATATTCGATTGGTCGGGGAATATTCGTACAACGGAACAATCATTGGTGGACCCCACAACAGAATTATTGTCAGAGTTAGAAAACGACAAAATTATCTTTTTATAAAAATAACGGCGGAAGTTTTACTGTTAAATGTTGAAACACCTGGTATTAAAAGTACAGTAATAAGCGTGGTTGCATAGTAGCACACGGTATTGGTTATTGATGCTTACGTGAGAAGTCACTCAGTTTTGTTCAATTATTGCTGCAGTAATTGCTGCATAGTATCTCACATTATTTGATTCAATTATTGTCAATATTAATATATTATTAAATCAATAATTGAGAAGACAAAGTTATTAATATTATTATTTTCAATATTAACGATGTCTAGAAGTTCTGTCAAGGAGAGAATAGGTCACCTAATTGCGCGCCAATAAGGAGAAATCCTTATTGGAAAGCCCCCTCTTTCCTGGGAACGACCTGGTCGATTAATATTGTGAATTATAATAATAGTGATAAATGTTATTAAAATTATTAAGATGATTTTTATGAAGTTTTGCTTATTTTATGGACCACCCTCATTTACCCATTTTTCAAAATAATCGATAAAAATTTCTTAAAAGGTGGGCCTACATGTGGGGGCCATATGTGGGGCCCACAAAAGAAAAATGGGGGGGGGGAATCTGGGTTTTCAAGAGTTATTTGTCCCTTCGATTTTCCAAGAGTTATTTGTCTCTTCGGTGTTCCAAGAGTTAATTGCCCATTCGCGAATAGTTGTTGTCTCTTCAATATTACCAGGAGTCATTTTGACCATTCGTTAAGACCAAGAGCTACTTTCAGTTCTTCTATAAATAGAAGCTCATTCCTTCATTATTTCTTACGAATTCACTGAAACTCTAGAGAGAGAAACTATAGAGAGAAAGAAGAAAAGTATTCTGCTACTTTACTACTCTAGTATTCAGTTTTTCTAAGGTAAGGGGTATTATTCTTTCGTATTCATGAAGAGAGTTATTTTCTTTCAATACTCGTAAGAGTTGTTATTCCATTTTTTATTATTCTGTTGGAATAACATGTCTGTGCGGACTATCGCATGCCTGGTAAATTCTGTTGTTATTCCACTCTTTATTATTCTGTTGGAATATCATGTCTATGCGGGTTACGAATGACCTGGTTCCATTCTTTATTATTCTGTTGGAATAACTTGTCTGTGCGGTCTATCGCATGCCTGGTGAATTCTGTTGTTATTCCATTCTTTATTATTCTATTGGAATATTCTGTCTGTGCGGATTACGCATGACCTGGTTCCATTCTTTATTATTATGTTGGAATATCCTGTCTATGCGGGTTACACATGAACTGGTTCCATTCTTTATTATTCTGTTGGAATAACTTGTCTGTGCGGATTACACACGCTTGGTAAATTCTTCTATTATTCCATTCTTTATTATTCTGTTGGAATAATCTGTCTACGTGGATTACCGCATGGCGGCAAAAATCCATTTGCGGTTTCATATATTCTATTATACTCATTTGGTTAAAGTTTTGGCTTCTATACTCCATGAAATTAGTTGAATATCCTTGATATTTGCACTTCATCCAGTATCTTTTCATGGAAATATTCTTCTGAGCATTCTTGAATTTTACTCCACAAAACAGTATCATGTTGACAATTTGGACGTTATTAATTTTTGGATAAATTAAATTATAAATCTTTAAAAAATTATCCTTGAACTTATTTTATTGAATTCTTATATCATTATCATCATCCTGATGTTTATAATATGTTGAAAGTCATATGTGGCCTGTAGTGCATAGATGGACTTGGTATGATTATGACTAAGGATTATTCGGTATAATCATGACCGTAATGTTACAAACAATGTGGTAAAAATCCTCATTGGCCGTAGTGCATTGATGGACAGTTGTTGGCATGATCATGACCATTGATGAATACACGAATATCCTTGGCCCGTAGTGCATGGATAATTTGTGGTCATGATACTAATGAATATCCTTGGTCGTAGTTCAGGGATGATGTGGATTATTTATTAAGTTGAGTCTTAGCGATAAAAGTGATGAAAAACCTTTTAAATCATAGAAGATTGTAGATTTTATTCTCTACTTGACTCTTCTAATGGATTGCTTGTTCCGCTGCAGTTAAACTTGATGTTTGTTATATTTTATCAGTTTAACATTGTTGAAGGCTAACAATAATTTATTCTGCATTATCTTAGTTATAATATTTCTTACTAGGTTGGTTGAGCTCACCCTTTCTTTCATTGTTCTTTTCAGGAAATGAGAATATAGCTGGGACGAGTCAGAGAACGGATTGACGGTCCAGATGGTTGTTTTAGTAGTCCTTATTATTCTATAAAATAGTGTGATAATAAATGTAATGAGGACTCTATTGAGTGTGGATATTGTCTAGATGACAATATTTGTATTAAAATTCATATCATATGTTTTGTCGTATTTTACACGACAGTTGTATAATTAAGTTTTTATTTATATTTTGTACCATGTATTTGGCGACTCAAGATGGGTGATGTATACCTATTTTGGGGCGTCATAGTTGGTATCAAAGCTTAGGGATATTATCTCTGGCTAAGATGTGAGACTAGAACTAGGAGGGGAGAGACGGGGAATTCTTTCACTAGTATGACTTACCTAAGTTTATTTGGTATTTAATTAGTCGGTTAGAGTATAAGGATAATATGTTGCATATCAATTATCCCTTATTTTGTGGCAGTATTTGAAAATGACATCCGAGAATGTTGAGAATAGCAATGGAGCACAGGAGACCGTTGAGTTTCCACAGATCAATAATCAGGATAATGTGCATCAGGAAGGCGACAATCCTCATGCAAACAACAACACTGACCAAATGATGAACGATGGAATGTTCAGAGGCTTTATGCAATTAATGCAATCTGGTGAGAGAGGCTCCTGTCCAAAATGTAGGTGGAAACACTGGAAACTCTCGGACGGTCACCGCTAAACAGTTCAAGGAGCTGGGACCACCGGAGTTTATTGGAGAGCCAAAACCACTTAAGGCAGAAGCGTAGATAAAGCAGATCACCAAGATATTTGATGTCTTAGGATGCTCTGAGGAGCTAAAAGTTCCCTTTGCCACCTTTATGTTGCGAGGAGAGGCAGATTACTAGTGGGAATCAGTAAAGTGTACTCAACCTGCCGCACTGAAGATGTCTTGGGAGAAGTTCCAAGAACTATTCAACAACAAGTACTTTCCTAAAAGTATTCGTCACATGAAAGAGGTAGAGTTCATCAAGTTGGAGCAGAACAATATGACCGTGTCGCAGTACGAAGCTAAGTTTGCCGAGTTGTCCCGATTTGCGTCTCACTTGGTTGACAATGAAGAAAGAATAACGCGGATGTTTCTAAGAGGTTTGAAACCTGAGATACGTCAATATCTGATTTCTCATAAACTATGTTTGTATTCAGATGTTGTAAATAGGGCTCAGTTATTAGAGCGCGATAACGAGTCAACCCAACCAAGAGAAAGCAGACGGCAAAGATAATAATACTAGTGGTAGCAGTCATCGAAGCAGGTGATAACAAACATGGAGGGAATCAACATGCCAGAAATGGTATCCACTTCGGTGGTAATCATGGCCAAGACAATAAAAGTGGACATTTCAAGAAGAGGAGATTTAACAATGATGGAAATACGTTATCACTAGCACCCTGTTGTTAAGGAAGGAGAACGATCACCTATCATATACTTCAAATGCGGAGGGTAGGGACATATCAGTCCAAACTGTGCGATGCCATCCAAAGTGTATTATAATTATGGAAGAGAAGGTCACCTAGCCCGATTTTGTCGTGCACCGAAGATAAGTCCAGTTGGAACAGTGACACAAAATACCGTCCCAGACAAGTCAAAACCAATAGTTCAAGGAAGAGCGTTTGTTGTGACCTTCCCAGAAAGCAAGGAACCCGAACGAGGTCATCATGGGTAAGTTTATCATAAACTCTAGTGAAGTCTATACTTTATTTGATACCAGTTCTACCTATTCTTTTATTTCTCCTACTTGCGCTCAACGATTAAATTTGACTTCGGAGAAAATTAGACTTTGACTTATCTGTGGAAACTCCTGTTAGGAGAAACCTTCATTACATCCACTATTTATAAGTCTTGTTTGGTTCAAATCGGTACCCTCACAATACTTGTCGATCTTATTTCATTGAAAATACTTGCATTTGATGTGATTCTAGGGATTAATTAGTTAACTACTCATCATGCAAAAATTAATTGTTTTCGTAAGGTTGTTAGCTTTCATATTCCTAACCAAACTATTATACTAATTCAAGCAACCAAACCATTAAAATCAATCTCTGTCACCTCAAGCCATAAAGCTATTCGTTTATTGAAAAATGGATGTCAAGCTTTCTTAGCTCATGTCACAGATTTAAACAAAAATACGTCAGATTTGAATGATATTTCTATTATTAATAAATTTCCTGACGTATTCCCTGAAGAACTTCCTGGCCTACCCCTAGAGCGTGAAATTGAATTTTGTATCGACCTTGAACCCGGTACAAAACCCATTTCCAAAGCCCCATATCGAATGGCTCCTATTGAACTTCAGGAGTTAAAGACCCAATTGCAGGAATTGTTAGACATTGGTTTCATTAGTCCTAGTACGTCTCCTTGGGGTGCTCATGTTCTATTTGTGAAGAAGAAAGATGGGAGTATGTGACTTTGTATTGACTACCGGGAATTGAACCATGTCACCATCAAGAATAAGTATCCTTTACCTCGCATTGATGACCTATTTGACCAGTTGCAAGGAGCATAATTCTTTTCAAAGATCGATCTTCGTTCTGGATATCATCAGCTGAAGGTTAAAACTGAGGATATTCTAAGGACTGTCTTCAGAACTCGGTACAGGCATTATAAATTCTTAGTCATATCTTTTGGATTGACTAATGCTCTTGCTGCCTTTATGAATATAATGAACCGAGTATTCAAGGAATATTTGGATCACTTTGTGGTCGTCTTTATTGATGACATCCTCATATATTCCAAAATCCGTGAAGATCATGAGCAACACTTGAGGCTGATACTCCAAAAGCTTCGTGAAAACAAGCTTTATGCCAAGTTAAAAAAATACGAGTTCTGGCTTGAGGAAGTAGCATTCCTTGGGCACGTAGTATCAAGTCATGGAATATCTATTGACCCGGCAAAGATTGAAGCTATTCAATGCTGGGAGAAACTTAAATCAGTGACCGAAGTACGTAGCTTTCTCTGATTAGCTGGTTATTATCGGAGATTCGTGGAAGGGTTTTCTCACATCGTTACTCCATTAACTCAGCTGACTCGAAAAGATATAAAATTCGGTTGGAGCGTGGTGTGACAACCCCAAAATAGGTCCATTCCATCCAACCCATTCTGAGTCACCAAATACATGGTACATAAAACAACTACAACTTTATTACAACAATTGTCGTGCAAAATACAACAACATAAATGCTTGTGAGTTTTGATACAAATATATACCAACTGTGACTCATGTCCCAACCTTGGATAGCACGTCACAATGACACCTTAAATAAAGGTACAGTCAAAAACTATTTTAGAAATTAGAATATTTGGAAAGTGCTCAAGGAAACCTTCATACATGGGAGGCCATGCTTCCAGGTTATGATAGATATCATATGTCCACAGAATTATCCTTGGTTGACCTAATAGACCCCAAAGAAAAATAAGAAGATTACTGTCATATTCTTTCCAATGGTGAATCTTCTCTTGACATATCATTATCTCAACTGTCTCTAATTGAGAGTTATACTTCAACCAAACACCAAGATTATATAGGTAGAGCTCGTATATATACTCAGCAAGTGGATGAGCACAACCCTGTCTTATGATGACACGAGGTTGTATGTCATTATACATCTTGCATGATAGTGGCAAAACACCCTTCCAACGTTTGGTTCGCCTCACCTTATTTGATTCACCAAATATAACTACTAAATGATGACCACTGTTCTATTCCCCTGTTACCCCCGCTCGACCCAGCTACACTCTTATTACTTGAAAGGAATTGTGAAGCAAAATGGTGAGCACAACTAGCTCAGTAAAGAATATCATGACTAAAGACAATTAAATTATCAATAGCCTTCATCAGTAATAAATCAGAGATTTAGAACATATTGTAGATGATAAAACTTCTCAACCATAGTTGCAGCAGAACGAGCAATCCATTAGAAGAGTCAAATAGACCATAAAGTCTACTATCTTCTCCACATTAAAAGTCCACCAACAGTGTTTTATCCCTGTAACATCACTCAACCGTTCCTTTCCACAATTATATGAATAACTCATAATCATAATTGTGATTCTAAATTCCTCTTCGCACCCAGGACGAAGATAATTTTTATCACATGTCTTTACTTGAAACATCAAAGATCACGGTTATACCAAATCACAGTTCTTGTTCATAATCATACTAATAAATTCATCTTTGTACTACGGGCCAAAGATATTCATTAACGGTTCATCTTTGCACTACATGCCAAAGATATTCAACAATTGGTAATCTTTGCACTACGGGCCAAAGATATTCAACAACAGGTCATCTTTGCACTACGGGCCAAAGATATTCAACAACAGGTCATCTTTGCACTACGAGCCAAAGATATTCATATCTCAAAGAAATACATAATCATTTCAGAATTTATATAAACCATAATTATAACCATGTTTATCAATTCACCTTTGCACTTAAGCTAAAAATATTCAATTGTAAATTCAATGATTATGATCATACCAGTCAACAATTCAACTTTGCACTACTGGCCAAAGAGAACCCATAGTCATGATCATACCAATAATCTACCCATCTTTACACTCAAGTCAAAGAGAAATATCATCATTAGGGTTATAAAAATATTATATATGATAATCAAAATAATATAATCAACATATAGATCTAATCTCAAGAGTAATATTCATAACTCAACTAGAATTTGGTCAGAAAAAGAAACCAATTTTGTCGTGAATAGTATCCGTGAATAGTAACTCATGAATAGTAACTCGTGAATAGTAACTCATGAATAATAACTCGTGAATAGTACTCTGTATTCGTATATAGTACCGTATACATAAATAATGTCATATACATAAATAGTGTCATATGCATGAATAGTGTCGTATACGTGAATAGTGTCGTATACGTGAATAGTAATCCCGACTCAAAAAGGTAAAAATTCCACAATAAGATCCATACCAATATGTCAGTATAATGATATTGAAAGAATAACATCATTATGAAGAATATAACATCCCTTAATATCCCTTACTATCGCTTACCTCAAAGAACAGTATTTCTGACTGGATATCGGATATGACGCTGAAGGAAACTTACACTGATGAATAGCAACTCACTAAGTATCTAAATACTTACAAAATATGCTCGATAATATAGAGAGAGAGAAAGAGAGAAAACTTATGAATTCTGGTGTGATTTTCAATTATAACTTAGCCCTCTATTTATAGGAAAATGTTAGCACGCCGAAGCAGACTTGATGGCTTTACCTATTACTATTCCACCCACCAAAAATCAGCCATCTTCCCCAACAACCAAAAGTGGGGCCCACCTATTTCTAGAATTTTCCACCAAAATCATTTATAAACCTAATTTCCGAATCAGTCACCTCTTAAAATTCATAACAAATCATTCGTTCATTTTTAACGGTTCAAAATTTGTGGATATATACTCAACTCATATATGTATAACATATCCAAAAATCACAACGATCCAACGGTCAGATCAAAATTATAACTCACGCAATAAAGTTATAAGAACATTGATTTGATCTTTTAATACCTCCAATCCGACAAAATACTAATAAAATACCTTAACATTAATTCCTTCATTTATAACCACATAAATAAATTATTGACAAAATACCAATAAGAATTTCTCCTTACTGGTGCGCAATTAGGTGACCAAACCTCTCCTTGACAGAACTTTCTAGATATTGCCAATAATGATATCTAATAATATTATTCAAATAATATAAATTATTGATCTGATAATGAGAAATACTGTGCAGTGACAATTATTGAAACAATAATAATATAAAATATCAACGCAGCAATTATTGAATCAATAAAATAAAATATTGAACAGAAATTATTATAACAATTATTGAGTAGTGCCTTCTCACATAAGAATTAATAATTTAAAAATATTGTGCAAAATCGTGTGCTACTGTGCAACAAAGCGTATTACTTTACTTTACCCACCGGGTATTCCAACAGTGTTAACGGTAACGATTACGCCGTTATTTATAAAAACTCAAATTTGTCGTTTTCTTCATCCGACAGTTATCCGTTATGGGACCCACAAATAATTGCGCCATCGTACGAATATTCCCCGACAGAAAGAATATTTCACGACCAAACAAATACCCCGATAAATGAATATTTTATAACCACTTGCGTATTTTGAAAATATTCATATATCACCCTTAACTTTGCTTTTTATCAATTTAACCATTTACTGAATTGTAATTATAAGAAAAATTGAATAATTTTATTTCATAAAATTCGGGGTCTTACACGTGGAATGTGGGAAGAGTTTTCCAGAACTCAAGAGGAGACTCATTTCAGCACCTGTTCTGACAATACCATCTGGCTCGGAGGGATTTGTCATCTACAGTGATGCATCGGGCAAAGGGTTAGGATGTGTTCTCATGCAACATGGAAAGTCATAACCTATGCCTCTCGGAAACTCAAAGAATATGAGAGGATATATCCTACTCATGATCTAGAGTTGGCAGATGTTGTATTCGCACTTCAAATTTGGAGGCATTACTTGTATGGGGAGAAAGTGGAGATCTTTACGGATCATAAAAGCCTCAAATATTTCTTCACCCAAAAGGAACTCAACATGCGGCAACGACGTTGGCTTGAACTGTGAAAAGATTATGATCATACCATTCAATACCATCCTGGTAAAGCGAACGTAGTAGCTGACGTATTGAGTAGAAGACCATATGCGGGTACGAGTGCGATATTGTCAACGCAAAGGCCCATTTTATATGACTTGCAAAGGATGAAGATAGAGTTAAAGACTCCAGGGACCAACGTGATGATGGCGAATATACGAGTAGAACTGACTTTAATCGATAAAGTTAAAGTTGCTCAAGCTACAGACCTGGAACTGATGCGTTTGAGGAAGAAAGTGCAAGAAGGTGCTATGCCGGAAGCAAGAATCGATGAGGAAGGAATACTTCGAGTCAACTCCAGACTTTGTATTCCTAACGACCCTGATTTAAAGTATAAAATCATGATAGAGGCGCACAACACACTATTTGTAATCCATCCTAGGATTACCAAAATGTATCATGATCTTCGACATATATTTTGGTGGAGCAATATGAAGTGAGAGATCACGGAGTTTATCTCAAGGTGTCTAAATTGTCAACGAGTCAAGGCGAACATCAGGTACGAAAAGGTCAATTGCAACCACTTGAAATTCCAGAATGGAAGTGGGAGCACATTACCATGGATTTCGTTACCGGTCTTCCCAAGGTTTCTCAAGGCGTAGATGCGATTTGGGTCATTGTTGATAGATTGACCAAGTCGGCTCATTTCTTACCAATACGAGAAACTTATACACTTGAACGTCTTGCTCGTATGTACATAAATGAGATTGTAAGACTGCATGGCATGCCAGTATCCATAGTTTCTGATCGAGACCCAAGATTTACTTCGCGATTTTGGGTTAGTTTGCAAAAGCTATGGGCACAGATTTACGATTTTGCTCGGCATATCATCCTCAGACGGACGGATAGTCGGAGAGGACTATTCAAACTCTTGAAGATCTATTAAGACTCTGTGTCCTTGACTTCAAGGGAAGTTGGAACAAGTTCTTACCATTGGTAGAGTTTTCCTACAACAACAGTTATCAAACAAGTATTGGCATGGCTCCATTCAAGGCGTTGTATGGAAGAAAGTGTCGTTCTCCAGTATGCTGGGATGAGGTGAGTGAAGCAACGTTATTGGGACTGGAGTTGGTACGTATGACTACAGAAAAGATTCAAACGATCCGATAACTTATAAAAACCTCACAAGATCAACAAAAGAGTTATGTTGATCTTCATCGAAAGGACGTAGAATTCGATATTGGAGATCATGTGTTGTTACGTGTTTCACCATGGAAAGGAGTTATGAGATTTGGAAAGGGAGAAAAGCTCAATCCTCGATTTATTGGCCCATTTTTAATCCTCGGTCGAGTAGAAACTGTGGCCTATAGACTCACTTTACCACCAAGTATGTCTCGTGTTCATAACGTTTTTCACATATCTATGTTACGTAAATATGTGAAAGACCCGCACCACATTATTGAGTTAGAACCGGACGAAATAGCAGAAGATTTAACGTCTGAAGCGGTTCCTATTAAAATCTTGGATAAAAAGGAGCATATTTTACGCTCCAAGGTTATACCTCAAGTCAAAGTTTTGTGGAAAAACCACGATGTTGAAGAAATGACCTGGGAGTTAGAATCTGAAATGAAATCAAGGTATCCTTACATCTTCGACATTCCAGGTAAGAATCTGAAATGAAATCAAGGTATCCTTACATCTTCGACATTCCAGGTACGTACCCTAATTTTGAGGGCAAAATTTCATAAGAAGGGGAGGTTGTAAGACCCCAACTTTTATGAATAAAGAATAATTTTCTCAAAATATATTTTTGAATATTATTTTGTGGATTTGATATAATGTTATAGTTGTGGGTAATATTTACAAATTTTGCAAAGTAAGCAAGTTGTTATATAATATTCGATTGGTAGGAAAATATTCATTTTAACAGGGAATTTTCGTACAACAACACAATCCTTGGTGGACCCCACAACAAAATTATTGTCGGAGTTAGAAAATGACAAAATTATCTTTTTATAAAAATAACGGCGGAAATTTTACCATTAACTGTTGAAACAATCGGTGTTAAAAGTACAGTAATACGTGTGGTTGCATAGTAGCACACGGTATTGATTATTGATGCTTACGTGAGAAGTCACCTAGTTGTGTTCAATTATTGCTACAGTAATTGCTGCATAGTATCTCACATTATTTGATTCAATTATTGTCAATATTTATATATTATTAAATCAATAATTGAGACGACAAAGTTATTAATATTATTATTTGCAATATTAACGATGTCTAGAAGTTCTGTCAAGGAGAGGTTTGGTCATCTAATTGTGCGCCAATAGGGAGAAATCTTTATTGGAAAGCCCCTCTTTCCTGAGAACGACCTAGTCGATTAATATTGTGAATTATAATAATGGTGATAAATGTTGTTAAAATTATTAAGATGATTTTTATGAAATTTTGCTTATTTTATGAACCACCCCCATTTATCCATTTTTTAAAATAATCGGTAGAAATTTCTTAAAAGGTGGGCCCATATGTGGGGGCCACATGTGTGGCTCACGAAAGAAAAATGGGGGGGGGGGTCTAGGTTTCCAAGAGTTATTTGTCCCTTTGATTTTCTAAGAGTTATTTGTCTCTTCGGTGTTCCAAGAGTTAATTGCCCCTTCGCAAATAGTTGTTGTCTCTTCAATATTACCAGGAGTCATTTTGACCATTCTTTAAGACCAAGAACTACTTTTAGTTCTTCTATAAATAGAAGCTTATTCCTTCATTATTTCTTACGAATTCATTGAAACTCTAGAGAGAGAAACTATAGAGAGAAAGAAGAAAAGTATTCTGCTACTTCACTACTCTAGTATTCAATTTTTCTAAGGTAAGGGGTATTATTCTTTCGTATTCATGAAGAGAGTTATTTTCTTTCAATACTCGTAAGGGTTGTTATTCCATTCTTTATTATTCTGTTGGAATAACCTGTCTGTGCGGTCTATCGCGTGCTTGGTGAATTCTGTTGTTATTCTATTCTTTATTATTATGTTGAAATATCCTGTCTATGCGGGTTACGCATGACCTGGTTCCATTCTTTATTATTTTGTTGGAATAACCTGTTTGTGCGGTCTATCGCATGTCTGGTGAATTCTGTTGTTATTCCATTCTTTATTATTCTGTTGGAATATCCTGTTTGTGCGGATTATGCATGACCTGGTTCCATTCTTTATTATTCTGTTGGAATATCCTGTCTATGCGGGTTACGTATGACCCGGTTCTATTATTTATTATTCTATTGGAATAACATGTCTGTGCGGATTACGCACGCTTGGTGAATTCTTCTGTTATTCCATTCTTTATTATTCTGTTAGAATAATCTGTCTACGTGGATTACCGCATGGCGACAAAAATCCATTTGCGGTTTCATATATTCTATTATACTTAGTTGGTTAAAGTTTTGACTTTTATACTCCATAAATTAGTGGAATATCCTTGATATTTGCGATTCATCCAGTATCTTTTCATGGAAATATTCTTCTGAGCATTCTTGAATTCTACTCCACAAAACAATATCATGTTGACAATTTGGACGTTATTGATTTCTGGATAAATTAAATTATAAATCTTTAAAAATTTATCCTTGAACTTGTTTTATTGAATTCTTATATCATTGTCATCATCCTTATGTTTATAATATGTAGAAAGTCATATGTGGCCTGTAGTGCATAGATGGACTTGGTATGATTATGACCAGGGATTATTCGGTATAATCATGACTGTAATGTTACAAATGATGTGGTAAAAATCCTCATTGGCCGTAGTGCATTGATGGACAGCTATTGGCATGATCATGACCATTGATGAATACACGAATATCCTTAGCCCGTAGTGCATGGATAATTTATGGTCGTGATACTAATGAATATTCTTGCCCGTAGTGCAGGGATGATGTGGATTATTTATTAAGCTGAGTCTCAGCGATAAAGGTGATGAAAATCCTTTTAAATCATAGAAGATAGTAGATTTTATTCTCTACTTGACTCTTCTAATGGATTACTTGTTCCGCTACAGTTAAACTTGATGTTTGTTATATTTTATCAGTTTAACACTGTTGAAGGCTAACGATAAATTATTCTGCATTATCTTAGTCATAATATTTCTTACTGGGCTAATTGAGCTCACCCTTTCTTTCACTGTTCTCTTCAGGATATGAGAATATAGCTGGGACGAGTCGGGGAACGGATGATTGACGGTCCAGATGGTTGTTTTAGTAGTCCTCACTTTTCTATAAAATAGTGTGATAATAAATGTAATGAGGAATTCATTGAGTGTGGATATTGTCTAGATGACAATATTTGTATTAAAACTCATAGCATATGTTTTGTCGTATTTTACACGACAAGTTGTATAATTAAGTTTTTATTTGTATTTTATACCATGTATTTGGTGACTCAAGATGGTTGATGTATACCTATGTTGAGGGTGTCACAATTGTGTAGTAAGGAACTGGATTCATGTTGTGATGCATACTTGATAGCATCCTCATTACACCAATTCTTTCTTAGTTTTTTTAGTTTATTACTATTTTTTGGAGTACTTATAATTTCAGAAAAAGATTAGGAATTTCATCCTTGTTTAGATACATGACTGCAATAGTCATTTTGATTACATTATAATGATAGTGATTTGTTGTCCTTGTTTTAAATTCATGTCTGCTATTTGTTTAATAGGTTTAAGTCCTTATTGCTTATAATTAAAAAGACAAAATCTGAAGTGTTGTTTATTTGTATTCACGTCAAATAAGACTTGGTTGATGGGTGTCTGATTTGATTCAAAAAAAATATTATTTGACTCTTAGTCAAAAACAGTATGCGACTCTTTAGGAAAACCCAAGTAGATTAGCTACAATTTGTTTAATTTCTGTTTTCTTAAATTCTAAGAGAATTGATGAATGATGAATTATTATGAAATGTTTAAATTGATGAAATTATGCATTGGGCCGCTAATATACTTTTCATTTTTTTCAATCTGGGTCAAAATCAAACCAAATGACCTTAACTCCGCTCCCTCGCCGCTGCAACCTACACGTCGCTGCTTCGGACCTCTGGTAACCGCCTTCAAATTTTGACCCCCTCAAATTTTGTTCTGGTTCCGCCACTAGGCCTAATGGTTCACTGCTTTTCTAACATGTGGTTGAATCATTATTGAATTAATGATGTCATAAATATATAAAAATATATGTTATTAATAATTAATAAAATTTTAAAAAATCTTTTTTATGAACTAAAATATAATAGAATTTAGTTGACGGATAACAAATCGGTTCAATCCGAATTTTTGACCAAATTAATTTAACTTAGACCGGACATAGAACCGTTTCCGGTTCAATCAGTTTAATGACCAACTTATAAATAATTTTTTTTATTGTTGAGCTGTTCGAGATTCGCTTATTTTTTGATCATTTTTCACAAATAAGAAATTCGGACTTATATTGTCCTTCAGCTGATTATTTTTTCTGTAAACGGAATAGAGTTCACTTCAAATACAGGGTACTCAACACCCCTTTCTCTTTCTTCATAAAAATCAAAAGCCCTTATTTAATTCCCTCCCAATCCCACCAACAACTTCCATCATTCTTAATACCCCAGAAAAAAATTAAAAATAAAAGTTTCTTAAACTCCACTCGGTTCTTCAATGAATTACTGCTGATTGTCATCCACATGGTAATAATTTTGAATACCCTCTTTTTCTACTTGTATGTTTTATATATGGGTGTAATTTTATTTGCATGTAAATCTATATGCCCCTTTTGGTTATAGTTCATCCAACACAAACGCATTGTGAATCTATGCACGTCAGTGTTTAATTTCTGTTTTTATTAAATTGTAATTTCATTTTGAAGAGGATTAATGGGTTATTTTGATAACCTCTTTTCCTTTTTCTTCCAATGGGGGATATGGGTGCTTGACAGTTTGAGTTTTTATAACTATGAAGTGTCAATATTGTATTGTATGACAATATGGAGCTATGAACTGAACAAGCATGTCTTGTAAATGGCCATACTTCTACAAACTTGGCATTTGATCAATTTATGATTCTCCCTCTGTCAAGGAGTGAGAGTCCTATTTGACTTGCTAACTCTCTCTCCTTTTTTTTATCTTTTTTTTCAAGTTAAAGTTTTTAGACTTATTTTGTTGATTGTACTTGAATAGTACTAAAATTTTTAGGTTTTTAATGGGAAATGGATATTGACCAAAAGTATGTTTAATTGTGATCTTAGTAGGAGTAAGAAAAAATCAGCCCGTTAAATAGGTCTCTCATTTCTGGTTTTAGGGATATGGTGTTTGTGTGTTTTATGGATGTAAGGGTAATGTATACCATGTGGGGTTCATGTTACAATTGGTTGTTTAAGTAGAAAGGGAATTTCAGATTTATTGAGACTGTTCCAGTAAGAGTTTAATTTTTTAAATCATGTTAGGGAAATTATTTATCTATCAATTTTTTTTATAGAAAAAAGTGTCTTGGACTTGTATTGGATGATTCAGCATCCAATTCAAAATGCTTGATGTGCTTTTACAACATTTATTTAACATGTAGGTTTGACGTGCTGGTCTGATTGACAAATCCTATTGTCAGCTTATGGAAAATCCAAACAAAACAGATCAATGAGACTTAGTAGGGTGTTTTAGTTAATGTCTTTGAACCCTGATAGAAGAGTATACTAGTGGCGATTGCCGTAAGCTTGAATTTTAATGCTAGAAGAAAACCATTTTGCCATCCTTCAACATAAATGTTTTCTAACATCAGAGAGAGAGTTTTGAATATGGTTTGTTTCACTAGTAAGAAAATCTTATTTTTTTCTAAATAAAGGATAAAGTGTCAGTAGCCAATTCATGTTTTTATTGTTTCACTAGTAAGAAAATCTTTTTTTTTCTAAATAAAGGATAAAGTGTCAGTAGCCAATTCATGTTTTTATCATCTTATAACGTGCGGGTAGAGGGTAAAGGGGGTTTCAAAGGGGTTCCAAAGGATAAAACAGTCATGTAAAACAATAAAACTTGCATTTGAACTGTTGTCCTGGGACTGGTTAGTAATCACTAACCACAAAATTAAAGAGATCAGGAGGCTGATGTATGCAATATAAGCTTGTCTAACAGTAGCTAGTTTATTGTTGAATTGTTTTCTTGGTTCTTTTACACTACAAAGTTTCACAGATATTCTTCTCCATCTTCGATTGTATATTTGTTTATAATGCTCTAAGAAAAGCACATCTAGATTATGTATCATTATGGACCAAAAGAAGAATTCAAAGCTCATAGTAGGTCTTGGGTTTCTATTTGTGCAAGGGAAATAGAATTCATGTAAAACATGGAGTTGCTAAAACGAGTATGAATATCATCTCTGATAATTCTTGCTTACATCAAAGGGCCTATGACGATTCTCACTTTCTCCTCACCTTTCTTAAGTCCATGGGTGAATTTATAGCATAAGTTAATTGACTGGAGTCAATGTGATGTACAGGGGATTTTTTGCCAGACTTGTGGTGACAAAGGCATTTCAGATGCTCTGGTTACCTGCATCAAGTGTCAGGATTGTGCTGAACACATGTAAGTGCTACACAGCCATTTTATTTTTTTATTTAATGTTTCTAGTACTGGTTATTTTGATTGTATATTAATATTGCAGTGATATCACTTCGTTATGGCTTCCTTAGAAATAGAAGGTGCAATAATTTTTCTAAAATGAAGAAAACACGATGGGGGTCATAACCAGAGATGATAAATTTGATGATATGTCACTTCTCAGTTGTAAATTTGATTTTATGTATTCAATGAAACAGCTTTATCTACTTTTATTCTTCATCTCTCTCTTTTTTTTAAATAAAAAATGCTGTGCAATTCTGATTCAATTCTTCGAAAAAATATAAATTACGAGTTCCGGTGGTTTTCATGCTCTTGATTCAATTCTGTAAATGTATTATTGATACACATTCCTTTGTATTCGTTTTTTTTTTTGCTAAATCTTTCCTTTGTTTCTACAGTTACTGCTCAACTGAATGGCCTAAAAATTTTGACAATGATGATGACTGGATTTGTGAGGATTGTCAACTACAGACTGAACAATATATTCCCGTCGGTCTTATATGTCGCCCATCCAGTAGAAATGAGCTTATCCACCCAAGCAATGTTCAGATGTCTGATATTTGTGTGGGAATTGAGAGGACAAAGAAGAACACGGACACAGTTGCTGACTTGGAGGTTCAGATGGATGACAGTAGCCCCGCCCAGCAACCCAATGAGGTGCCTTTGGAGGTTGACTTGACTAAATTTGTTCAAACATCAGTTAGGTCTCCTTTGCTCGAGAACAAACATAGTTCATGTTGTAGCATGGAGCTTGATGAATTTCAGGAGTCTGGGCAACAAAGACCAATCTATGAAGATGGAAAAAGTTTAGAAGAAATGGCCAAAGAAGGTAAGTTGGTACCCTTTCAGGGCAGAACATATGATCCATCAAACATTTCAGAACATTTTGAGCATCTCCCAGCACAACCATCCAGTGAACCAACTTGGAAGTAAGATTTTTGATTCCCTTATGGAATACATTTATATGTTCTCTTCCATTCTTGAATTTTTAATGAAACTCTGAAAGCAAGTATGGGTCCATAACTTGTAACTTTGGTTTAATGGACAGGGGAACTTTTAGCATCTGTAGTGACAGCTTTTGTACAGTTATGGAATTGGCAGCTCATGTATCAAACAAAGCATCCTTAAAGGTGTTTGAGGCAGCAAGACGATTCCCGACATTGCTTCACCTAAAAGTACATCCTAGGCTTCAGCTGTGGCCTAAATCATTCTGTAGATCAGAACTAACTGATGGAGAAATTGGGCTATATTTCTTCCCTGAAGGAGAAAGGTGTTCTCAAGCACTGATTGCTTCATCTTTCAGTCAATTTTTGCCTTTTCTTTTCATGTCATTTTTGTGGTGTATAATATCTTTACAGGGATGGAAGACTCTTTGACAGCCTGCTGGATGACATAATTGATCGAGACCTTGCCCTGTTATCTGTTATTGATAATTTAAAACTTTTGGTCTTTACTTCTCTTCAACTACCACAACAATGCCAGAGTGAGTTCAAGCAGCATTCGTTGAAAGGAAACTTCCTTATGATTGGTTTCAATTAAATCTGGTTTCAGCTTTCTCCTTTCTTTTTTTTTCTCCAAAAATGAATGATATCTGGGATGATTAAATATGCAGGATATTTGGGAAAGCATTATTTTTGGGGCGTCGTAAAGAAATGTTCCCCTCACAACAGATCTGGCGAACATCAACTCATTCAATGTAGTAACAACATGCATGCCACAGCTTCAAAGAAAGTATATGATGAGAACCTCGGAATGAAGACAAATCTTCTAACTGTTTGCAAGACTGGTTGTCCTCGTATTCCTCTTGGCAATAGTGGTATCTTTTAGTCTGTCTTTATTTCCTTCTTGTTCCTGTATGCTATAACTTCTGTTTTGCATGATCGTAACAAGGTGCCTTCTAACTTGTTAAACTGCCATTGATATGTTTTTTTCATTCTTTTTCTTTCTTTTTTTCTTTTTTGTTGTTATGTGGTTTTGTCCTCACTCAACACAGTTCAGTCAAAGGTAGACCTGTTCCATGCCGATACTAGGGGATTCACAAGTAGTAACTTGTGGCTTGACCCGATGGGGCTCGACCAAGCTACTGATACGTTGAATACAAGTATATTCATAATAACCCAATTGCACGTTTAATGGTGTCTGTTCCATTGCTTTATTATGATTATTGTCGTGATAGTTGCATCTTTGTTGCCATTATTGCAAGCAATACATAATGTAGTAGACTAATTTTTAGACTGAATTTGCAATAGGGCACGGCCAAATTGAGTGTTCGATTTTAGAAGCACCACTTCTAGATAGTTCAACTTCTTGTCTGGTCAATGTAGAAGTAGCAAACAATCAATAGTATAACCCCATCCAACAAGCCTCTGCTTAGAGAAGTTGCCTCTTACACCCTTTTGGTTATGCTTTGATTTGTGAGAGAGAGATGTTGCAGGTTTTAATCCGCAATGTCTTTAGTGGACGATTTGGAGGGAGCAAAAACAGCCGATATATTGAAGGCAAGGAGAAACCTTTCTGGCATATTCAGTTCTTTTTCTTGGCCTTCTTTTTTTTGGCTTCTTGAGACATTTCCGGGGGTTCTGCTGTGCATTTATGTGAATTTTTTTGGGAAAGTATGCTTTATGAAAGTGTAGGAGTCTTTCTTTTGGGAGGCTCTTTATATAGAGTGGGTTTTCTGGTTTTTCTTCCAGTGCAGAAGTGCCTTATTGTATCCCTATGCTTTTGTGAACAGATAAATGGGTCCCCCCCCCTCCTGGCTTGTTTAATATATTTATTTATCAAAAAGAAAAAAATTAACATACGAGGCCTAGTTTACAAATCTATTTCCTCTATATTTGATTGCTGCTGGTCAATACATATTAATTTTTGAGTTTTACGTGATTTCTAGATGCCAAGGCAGAGTTGAATGAGTTTGGCTTACTGGCACAATCCAAGGAAGCATTTGAGCAGTCACCAAGAGGATTAAGTGGCGAAGGAGCAGTTGAGAAGGAAACTAACTTAACCTCTTTAGATGGTTCACCTGAGTCCAGAGCTCCAACTGACTGCACCCATCATGAGGAGGAGGCAGTAGAAGAAGGTGTCGAGGCAGTCAAGGAACTTAAAGGTATTGCTGAAACAATGGATACCGGGGAAACTGCATCAGATACTGGCACTAGTCAACAAGAATTATTGAGTGGCTACGCTAACGCTGTCAGGAATAGTGAGACTATTATTTCAAATGAAGAAATCAACCAAGCAGAAAACACATCCATGAATAAGAGTAAGTTTCAAATCATAAGTGATTTAGTGTACATAAAACAGTTTTTCCCCTGTAACTTCTTCATTGTTTTCCAGAAGCACATCCTCAAGTGCCTCTGGAGCTTTCATCTAACATGATTGGGCAAAAAAGTGCAATTCGTCTATGTATTCATATTCTTGAACTTCTCATGTAGATGATTCAGATGAAACTGAAGTCCATACAACCGATCATAGAGATGTCAGAAAAGAAACCGATCTCAATGGAGAAATGGAAGTTGAAACTATTGACGCCATTAACCAGAATGCAGCTGCCATCTTACCCAAAAATGTCAGGGCAGAAAAGATTAGCAAAGGTTAGTTTTACCCGTTTCATTCAACATGATGCAAAGTGTGCTTCCTCTGCCCTTAAAGGTCTTTTTTTTATATTGTTCTTAGGGGTTGATCAAGATAAGAAAGTAGAGGGGATAACTAGCAAGTTTGGATCAGATACTCAAAGCATTGAAATCACTTTTCTTAGATTGGCGAAGGCCTTCAATGAGCCAACCTCTACAGCTGATATAGGTGAAAAAGTGGGTCGATATACTGTTACACCAAGTTTGGCACCGATTTTAAAATTGATCATCGAGAGACATGGTGACATTGCCCTACATTGTACACTCTCTGATCGTATCTGTTGTAGTATATTGGTTGAAATCTGCAAAACAGTTGAGAATCTTCAAGCCATACCCTTTGCTAAAATCCAAGTTCATCATCTCAACTCTCTGGCTGCAATTATAGCCGATGCTGAGCATGTTAATATTAGAGTTGATTGGCTTCAAAACAGGCACGACAAACTCAAGGAGACTATACTTATGCTTAATCAATACCAGTCTTTAAAGTGTAGTTTACAAGAGAAGGATGAATTCATCACATCCACAAAGGAAGCAATTGCTATGAAGAAAGCTGAAATAGTGAAGATTCAGTCTGATTGTCAGTATCTAGAAAGCCAGCGAGATTCGATGGTACTAGAAATTGAGAAGGTTAATGGTGTTATAAACACCGTTTTGTCCAAGTATATATTTTTCAACCAAAAATTTCTGGATGGACTGTGTTAGGTTCCTTTGGTCACCCTTTTTCCTGATGTTTTATGTGAGAAAGCATCTTCACATATTGAAGGCGAATCTTCTGTACATTTTGGCATCCAGATATGCCTTTATTTGAAGTAAAATGGTATAAGAGATCTTGTTTTCAAGAAAGCTGGCAGGATGAAGCCATAACAAGGCATTTTAGCATTAGTCCCCTGAGGCTCAAAACCGGACAAAGAATTGAGCAAATCTGCCTGCTAATGACTCTTTTAGAAGTAGTTTTAATTAATCTACACATTTTGATTCAGATTCTTCTAGTTCGCCTTTCTACTGTATTTACTGTTGGTTACATATTGATGTGTGTATGAAAATGTTCTTGACTAGTAAAAGAACTCTTTTGGAATAATAGAATATTGGGATTTTTAAAATCTGCTTTTGATGCTGCCAACAAATATTTGAGCTTCATTGTTTGTGGTTGAAATGAAGCGTCATCAATTTTATTTCCTCCCTCCTTTAGTCCAAGTCATGTTGAGTATTGTTATTAAATTTTCTGTCATGAGAAGGGATTCATGTTGAGAATTGTTAGTTGAACTACACTTGTTTTCACAGGCTTGGATCACAGAGATGGCTTCTTATTTGAAATCTGTTGATAGAAAGCATTTACTAGAAGTTGGTTTGAAAGGGTTTTAAGGAGAGTCTGCACCTAAGGAGAAGCAATTCAATCTAAAATTTAAACTAGGAACAGATTTCATTGCAAATAATAACATCCATGGCATTGATTTCACTACGATTCACTTGTATCATGATCAATGGTAACGCTTCCTTCCGACACTTTACAGATTTATGATCGATCATGTACACATGGAAAAAAAACATAGTGTCATGTTCTTCCTCGAAATGCCCAATACATTCTTTGATTCAAAACCCTTGAAAAGGTATGTTTAATTATTATTATTTTCTAGACACAGAAAATCAACTTAAATACTCTTTACTGCACCAGACGTTTTGTCAACTAGCTCTAAAATTATTATATACGAAAGTGTTATGTTGGCAGTGTGGATTACAAGGTGCAGTCCAAGAACCCATATCCTTCATAGACATTTCATCAAACAGAAAAGCTGCATTTTAAGTCTTTTAGAATCCAGATGGGTTGATTATACTTTTTTAAGGCAAAAGTGACCACAATGAACAAATCCAAATTATCTTTATTCTTATGTCTTTTTTTCAACAATTTTTGACCAGCAAATTCAAACTGTTTTTGAGATTATTTCAACAATCATAAATTCACAACAATCAAACTATTGTAAGATTCTGAATAATCCAAATAGTCATTGGTCTTAAACTTTGAAACCACCGAAAGGTGAATTTTTGGATCTAATAAAGAAATTTTATGCATTTATATAGAAAATTGTTTACCAATAATGTAATCAAAATAACAGTTCATATAAATGTGAGCCAAAATAGAGAGAGAGAGTGACCGAACTTGTATGGGTAAACAGCTTCTCTTCCAAATCCGTTCAATTTTCTGAACTTGTATCGGTCTATTTTGGCTGAAAATGAGAGAACGCACATCGACGAAGCTCCTATGTTTTTATCTGATTCCTTCGCTAGGTCGAAATCATGAGAGAACGCACATCGACGAAGCTGCGATTTGTTGCTTGCACCGAATCGGGTCAGGGGCAGGGACATGTTTTGGCTGAGAGAGAAGAAATCAACCAGGGCAGCAGGGCTTCGTTTTACTTTAGACTTGCTTTGGCGCTTGCAGAGAATCGAATTTTAGAGAATCGGATTTTTGAAAATGAGAGAGAAATAAGAGGGGAGGGATCGAGTTAAATACACTTTTCTCACTCTACTCAACCTCGGTTTACAAATACATTACTGAACTGAAAATTTTTTACAATCGACTCGTTAAACTACAAAATTTTATCAAATCGTTATAAATTCCGTTAAATGAGTTGACTTTTAACAGAAACATGTGACATCAGATATGACCTACCCCACTTCTAATGACACATCATTTACATCACGTGGGTTAGTCCTTGTCATGGCCACGGTGGAAACTCAGTGGTTAAAACCAATTTGGTCGACTAAAGGCCAGACAGAGACAGAAAAGGAAAACGAGCGAAGGAGTGAAGGAGAGGGAAGATTCAGACGCAAATTTCTCTTCTTACTGGTGAATCTTGGTCTTTGATGCGAATATTGGTCTTGATACGAATCTAGTAGTGCGAATCTTCTGTGAGGTAAGCTATATTTTTTTAATTTAGGGTTTGTGCACATGGGTTGGTTGGGAATGGGTACGGTTAAATTAGGGGGTTTTAATCTGTTGTAGCCATCTTGTTTGTCTTGATGTTTTCTCCATCTTTCTGGACTTTATATATCCGACATGTGGTCCATGGGATTTTATTTTTGCCATTGTTGTCTTCTTCGATCCCCCCATGTACTTTACTAATATTTTATAATTTTTTTGTATTATTTTCGTTTTCACAGAATGAGTCGAATTTGTCAGTTGCATGTTCACTATGGGGACAAATTTATTAATCATCCTAAAACTGAGTACAAGGGAGGTGAGGTTGAAATTTATCCCCGTGTTGATGTTGATTTCATCTGCATGACTGCAATTAAGTCATTTGCTGAAGCTTTAGATTATGATAGCAATGCTAAGATTTTTTTTAAGAATAATGGTCAAACTAGTGAAAGTGGTTATAGATTGGTGCATGATGATGACAGTATTAGAGACATGGTAAAAGTGTGTCTCCCTTTTGGTGTTCTGGAATTTTTTGTTGATAATGTATTTGTGAATGAAGGAGGAGTTGTGATTGAACCACCTGATGTGAATGAACAAGTTGCAACATCTATTACTCAACCCCCTAATACAGAAGATAATAACAAGGGGAAGTACTAGTGCAAATGCTAATAGGCAGATGTCAAAGAGGACTAAGCAAAGGGCAGGTTTGAAGGAGACTATGAATAATCAGAGGAGGAAGAGTAATAGAATTAAAATGAATCAGAAATCAAATAAAAAAAGTGATGATACACCAATTGTGATTGGGGACTCGGATAGTAGTGATGCACAAAGTGATGGTGAAATATTAAGTAGTGATGAAGAATTATTAGACGGCTAGGAAGAGTTGCAGGGAGTACAAAGCAGAGATGGCTAGAGTTAAAACAGAGGCAGGTGAAGGTGATGAAACAAACTTTGTTGATGGGGATGTAGGTGATGATAATACTAAGGGTGTTGAGGGTGATGTTGAGGGGGTTGGTCAAGGTGAAGAGGCTGAAGAAACTGGGAATGAGAGAGTTGATGAAGGGCCAGAAGGTGTTAAGGCTGGGGGTGATAGAAGTACAAAAGGTGTTGAGACTGAGGGTGATAGGTTAGTGAATGATGTTATGGAAGAGGTTGATAGAAATAATGAGGGAGATAATGTCAGTGACTCCGATGATGATAGTGATTGGCACAGTGAGTATGAAGACAGTGATGTATTAAGGTCCCCATCAGAAAGTAGTGAAGATGAGGACCTTGGTTTTGTGGGTCCCCTTGTAAAAAAGAAAAAGCCTCTGCATTGTGATGTTTTTAACCCAAAAATAAAGAGAAAGCACATAAAGTTTGCACACTATCAAATTTTTACTAATTTCAAAGAATTCAAGACTGCCATTAGAGACTATTCAATTGCTAATGGCAGGAAGTTGTGGTACAAGGTAAACGACAAGGAAAGAGTGCAGGTTAGGTGTGATAAGGGTTGTCCTTGGAAACTGTGGGCCAGTTATATTCAAGGAACTGAGAATGTGCAAATAAAGTCAATATTGGACACACATAACTGTGTGTACAGTTTTAAAAACAAGTTGACAAACACCAAATTTTTGGCAGAGTTTTATGGAAAGAGGATAAGGAAAAATCCAAACTGGAAGGTTGAAGGACATGCAAGAAGAGATTAAAATTAAATTGAAATTGGATGTTACACTTGTGAAGTGTATGAGGGTCAGGAATTTAGCTTTGGCAAGTATACATGCAGTTATGAAGGAACATTATTCAAGGGTTTGGGATTTTGGGTCAGAGATTTTGAGAAGTATTAAAATGAATACAGTCAACATCAAAACCACTAGGCTTAATCCTGAAGATAAGGTCAAGTTCAAGAGATTTTATGTTTGCTATGATAGCTTAAAGAAAGCTTGAGAGAGGGTTGTAGGCCAATTCTTGGATTGGATGGTTGTTTCTTAAAAACTGTATGTGGGGGTCAACTATTATCTGCTGTGGGAAGGGATGGGAACAATCAAATGTTCCCTGTAGCTATGGCTGTTGTAGAAACTGAAAATGGTGACAATTGGAGATGGTTTTTGGAGTTGTTGGCTGATGACCTTAAACTTGGTGAAGGCTATAGATTTACAATAATCAGTGACCAACAAAAGGTATATATTTACTATAAATGTTTCTGTTTTACTAATTGCCTCTGTTTTAATAATTGCATATGCTTTATTAACTCCAGTTTGTGTTGTACAGGGTTTGAAGAATGCCATATGTGAACTGCTTCCTCATGTTGAGCATAGAAATTGTGCTAGACACATTTATGCTAACTGGAGGAAGAGGTTCACTTCACATGCACTAAAGAGATTATTTTGGGAAGTTGCATGTGCAACTCATGATCAATCGCATAAGAGAGCAATGGGGGAGATTAAGAGGCTTTCTGGCCATGCACATGATAAGATTGTGGAGCATGATCCAAAGGTTTGGTCTAAGGCTTATTTTGGGACTCATTCAAAGGCTGATAATGTTGAGAATAACATGTCTGAATGCTTCAATGCTTGGATTATAAAATCTAGGTACATTATTACTAACTTACTTACTAATTTTCTTGCATTATTACTAACTTACTTACTCTTATATCTGCCATTGTCTAGGTACATGCCAGTTCTAACAATGCTTCAGGAAATTCATGATCAAATCATGGTGAGATTGCATCAGAAAAGGGATGCTATGCTTAAGTCAGAGGATTTAATTTGTCCAAGAATTAAGAAGAAACTTGATGCTGTCATCATTGCCTCTGCCCATTATGATCCACTTTGGGATGGAAAAATCTCATTCCAAGTCAAGGAAAGAGGTAGAGCATTTACTGTGAATCTTAATGATAGAACTTGTGCTTGTAGAGTGTGGGACCTTACTGACATCCCATGTTGTCATGCTGTATCAGCAATTCAGTCAATTTATCAAAATCCAATAGACTATGTAGCTCATTGGTATAGTAGAGATACTTACCTCAAGACTTAAAGTCATACTCTTGAGGTGTTAAATGGTGAAGATTTCTGGGAATTCACAGACTGTGATATTATGGGGCCTCCACCAATACCAAAGAAACTGAGAGGCAGACCACAGAGGCTGAGAAGGAGAGAGGGTTGGGAAGACAAACGAAATAATGGCCCCTTGAAGAGGGTGAGTAGGGTAGGAAGGAAAATGCATTGTAGCATTTGTAGAAAGTCTGATTATAGAAGGAACCAATGCCCAGTTAAAGAGACCAATGCAGAGGCCACAAGAGATACTGTTGAAGAGCCCACTACACATCCTACTGTACTACCTGGTATAGTAATTAGAGAGGGAGACCAATTCAACAAAGCAAAGGAACCAATTGCTAATGTAAGTTTGTAGCATTTAGCATGTTCATTATATATATTGAGACTGATAAAGACTAACTATGAGATATATGTTGTTACAGTACACAAGTAAAGGTAAAGAAAAGGTGGGATGCTCTAATGAAAAAGGGAAAGATAGACCCCCACAAGCATTTATGTTTGTAAGTAAAAGCATACCTATAATATTGGTCTACTTTCCATGTTATCATTTAATTGCTTAATTAATTTGAGAGCTTTTATATTTTGTAGATGCCAACTCCACGTGTGATGAGTACTACTAATTTGCCTATTAATAATACCCCTCCAGCCAGTACCCCACCAAATACAGCACATCTTTGTGGAATGGGCTTCCAAACACCAACTCTCAGCTCAGTTTCTTCCAAAATTCAAACCAGAGGGAGAAAAAGGAAGATAAATGTTGGCAACCAAGACTCTACAAGAGGGAGATACAAAATTCCAAGGAAGAAGGATGGAGCAAAGTTAGATAAAAATTAGGAATTTTTATCTTTTGGGATATTAAGTTATTAGGTTTCTTATCTTTTGGGACTGATTATGGTATTTTGTATGCAATTATGCTACTAAACTGGATGAATGTTAATATAGTTCTATAATGCTAGATAATGCATTTTGGTTATGTGATTTTGGTGAATGCTTGGAATATGTAATATGATTCTGTAATGGTTTGAATGCTTTAACTTTTATAATACAAAAGCTTTTGTTATTGTCTAAGCATTATACATGAATTGGTGTATTGGTGTATGATATTAGTACTAGCTAGTTCATGTTTGCAGTACCGGAATATGCTTCAATGTTGTGCATTGTCATGCCAATTTATGATATGGTGGATTTGTGGATTCTACATTACTTCTAACTGAAAATTGTGTTGTGTAGTGTACTTTATTATATACATTCGAATGAATATTGTGTGGATGGAATTGCCAATTGCTTCTTGTTTGTTATTACTACTACCACTTTAATTTGCACCAAACATCAATTCAATTCAATGCTCTGCTTCAACATGGAGTCATAATGAATATAGTCAACATCAATTCAATGCTCTGCTTTAATTGCACACTACTCAGCCAAAACAATATTCAATACATATTTACCAACCATCAAAACCAACATTAAGCATTCAATACATACATGACAAAATAACATTCAATACATACTTTAATCATCCTTTACTACATTCAAGGAAGACAGCTCTATACATTTGGTTGTAATACAATGAAAAACAAAATCCAAGAAACTACTAAAGCAATCCATAATTTCTTCTCCATCGAACTTTGCTTGTCAATTTTCTTCCTCAACTGCTGCCCTTGTCTTTGCAGCACCAAAACCTCTTTTTCTTCATTGTTTATCTTACCTTTGCTCATTAATATGTTCTCAGTTTCCATCTTCTTTATTACTTCCATCGAACTCTCAATTTTTCCATTGCTTCTTTCCATCTTTCCCTTTAGCTGCAATATCACTTCCCTTGATCTCTCTGTAAATGGAGGATCACACCATTTAAAGAACCTACAACACAACTTATTATCCTGCAACCAGTTGCACACAAATCCATCCATCAAGCCCATAACAAATATACTTCTACAACATACAACAAATTTCATGCTTTTACCAAGCATGAAATTGGGTATTTAGGTCAGTAAAAACATAACAATCTTCCATTTCACTCTATATACAGTAAAGTGTTTGACATTGGTTGTAAATTTTTATAATTTACAAAATTTCAACTTCTACTCATATATTGGTGATCTAAGTGTGTAACAGTAAGAAAGACATCATCTCTTTGAAATCATCAACTTTTCAAATCTTCAAACAACAAATAACTCTTCCTCAAATATCTAATACTCAAATATTTAACAACACCAGATCAACTTTTGGTGTTGTTAAATATTACAACAAAAATTAGGTCCCTGCAGCCCAACTAGAAGAAATTAGGTCACTTACCTTGAAACGAGCACAACCGATGAACCTTCTTCCCGGGTCAGCAGTTCTCTCTTTCCAAGCTACCCACATCGGTGCGACAATCCCACATCGGCATGTCACTGGAGTTCTGAGCATCTCCCAATCTTCGACGTGATTTATGAAACTATTTTTGCTGGAGCTCATGTTAGTTCCACTCTTAATTGTCTTCTTTTCCTTCGCCGATCTATGTGGAATGAAGGCAGAAGTTGGAATCGATTTGGGTCTGATTTTGGGGATAGTGTTGTGGTTCCTCTTTTCAAATGAAGAACAAATGATTTAGGTCTGATTTTGGGGATTTGGAGATTTAGTCGGCTTAGGAATTTTGGGATAAAATCCACGTAATATATTTAATCAGTTGCCACGTATTGCCACATCATTCTTCTGTTAAATGGTTAACAGACATAGACGGCAATATCACTTTTTGTAAATAACGTATAGTTCACAGAGTTGACCGTAAAAAATTTCAGTTCAGTGATGCATTTGTAAATCGAGGTTGAGTAGAGTGGGGAAAAGTGTATTTAACTCGGGAGGGATTTCCTTTGTCTGAAAATGAGAGAGAAATAAGAGGGGAGGGGTTTTCTATGTTCCGTGTATGTGAAAGTGAGGAGAGAGAGAGAAATAAGAGGCTAGTTTTATAGGTGAGCTAAGTATGTAAGATCAGGGGGTAAGCCCTTTGATCCGGACTATATATATATATATATATATATATATATATATATATATATATATATATATATATATATATATATATATAGGATTTCATCCATGGCAATCGGTTGCCAGAACACTATTTATAACAATCAAGTTGCAACACTTTGTAGCGGCTTACTGATATTTTATATTAAAAAAAACAAACCGCTACTACATGTAACTGCTTGAATAAAAATATTACCCTTGCTACTACTTGCACGAAAATTGATGAAGCTACTTGCACGAAAATTGATGAAGTTGGCTTAATTGAAATTTGATAAGCCGCTACATGTAGTTGCGGCTAACTTTTGTCAATAAAAATAAATATTTGGTCTCATTTGTTTTAATATAATATAATAATAATAATAATAATAATAGCCACTACATTATGTAGCGGTGCTCCTTGTCTCTAAAACTCTATATAATAATATTAAAATAATATAATAATAATAATAATATTTTTAATAATAATAATCCCACTTTAATTTTATTATTATTATTATTAAAGTAGCATAATATTAAAAAAAAATAAGACCGCTACATTGTGTAGCGGCTTTCCCTCCTTGATTATTATTATTAATATTATATTAATATTAATATTAATAATATAATAATATTATTATAAATTGAAATGGAAGAGTGAAATTTATTATTAAAATGGAAGAGTGAAATTTATTATTAAATTGACCAAGTGAAAGCAAGTGAAAATAATAATAATAATAATACTGACCAAGTGAAAACAAGTGAAAATAATAATAATAATAATAATATTGACCAAGTGAAAGCAAGTGCTAATTTAATAAAGCCGCTACCAAGTGGCAAGTGCTACCAAGTGAGATTTAGTTAAGCCGCTACACAATGTAGCGGTTTATCAAATTTCAATTAAGCCAACTTCATCAATTTTCGTGCAAGTGGTAGCAAGTAGTTTTATTAATTTTCATTCAAGTAGTAGCAAGGTGTAGCAAGTAGCTTCATCAATTTTCTGTGCAAGTGGTAATATTTTTATTCAAGCCGCTACATGTAGTAGCTGTTTGCTTTTTTTAATATAATATATCAATAAGCCGCTACAAGGTGTTGTAACTTGGTTGTTATGAATAGTATTCTGGCAACCGGTTGCCATGATCCATTGCAATAATCAAGGGTGGAGATTTAAAAGGGATTTACTCCGTCCGCTAGTTGAACTAGCGGACACTGCTTAATAAATTTTCGAACATAATAGCCCCTAACGCACACCTTGAATATCAGTCCAGAAACCTCCATCCGCTAGTTCAACTACCATCTACTAGTTCAACTAGTGGAAGTGCTGAATATTAAGCAAGTTTTGAATATTAAGCATGTAAGACCCCAACTTTTATAAATAAAGATGAATTTTCTATAAATATCATTTTTGAATATTATGGAATGAATTTGATATAATGTTATAGTTGTGGGTAATATTTATAAATTTTGTAAAGTACGCAAGTTGTTATATAATATTCGATTGGTCGAGGAATATTCGTTTTAACAGGGAATATTCGTACAATGGCACAATCATTGGTGGATCCCACAACGGAATTATTGTCGGATTAAGAAAATGACAAAAATACTTTATGAAAATAACTATGAAAGTTTTACCGTTAACTGTTGAAACGTTTGGTGTTAAAAGTACAGTAATACGCGTAGTTGCACAGTAGCACACGATATTGATTATTGATGCTTACATGAGAAGTCACTCAGTTTTGTTCAATTATTGCTACAATAATTGCTGCATAATATCTCACGTTATTTGATTCAATTATTGTCAATATTTTATATATTATTAAATCAATAATTGAGACGAAAAAGTTACTAATATTATTATTTGCAATATTAACGATGTCTAGAAGTTCTGTCAAGAAGAGGTTTGGTCACCTAATTACGCGCCAATAAGGAGAAATCCTTATTGGAAAGCCCCCTCTTTCCTGGGAACGACCTGGTCGATTAATACTGTGAATTATAATAATGATGATAAGTGTTGTTAAAATATTGAGAGAATTTTTATGAAGTTGTTGTTGTAAGTTTTGCTTATTATTTGAATTCCCATTTACCCATTTTTCAAAATTATCGGTAAAAATTATTTAAAGGTGGGGCCCACATGTGGGGGTCACATGTGGGGCCCATATGTGTTGAAAAACTGATTTTAGAAATGAGGGTAGGAGGGAGTTACGTATAGGGGAGGGAGTTTATATATATAAGATTGTGATGTGGGTGTATATATATATTGTGTGTGTGAGTGAAAAATGGTGGAAAAGTGATAGTATGAAAGTGATGGGTGTAAGATGTGTGTGCGTGTGTGTGTGTGTGTGTGATAGTGATGGGTGTAAGATGTGTGTGCGTGATAGTAAATGTGTAAGGTGTATGTGTGTGTGATAGTAAATGTGTAAGAGTGTAGTGAAAGTGATTTTGGGTGGGTGGGTGGGTGGGTGGGTGAGGGATTGATGTTGGTTATGGGGGGAATAAAAATCAAGTGGTTTATATATAATATGGATATATATAAATTGAAAGCATGTGTTTATAAATATATATATATTATATTATATTTTTTTGTTTGGTTTTTTATGAATGGTTGATTGAAATTGAATCTGCAAAATTATTTCGTCTATGAACAGTGCCCTTCCATTCTCCTATAAATAGAAGCTCATTCCTTCATTATTTCTTACGAATTCACTGAAACTCTAGAGAGAAATTATAGAAAAACTATAGAAAAGTATTCTGCTACCTCCCTACTCTTATATCTAGTTTCTTTTACGGTAAGATGTATTATTTCTTTTGTATTCATGAAGAGAACTTCTGTTATTCTATTATTTATTATTCTGTTGGAATAACCTGTATACGCAGGCTACCCTATACTTGGTGAAATTCTTCTGTTATTCCATTCTTTATTATTCTGTTGGAACATCCTGTCCTGTGCGTTTTACGCCGGACCTGGTTCCATTCTTTATTATTCTGTTAGAATATCCTGTCTGTGTGTTTTACGCCGGACCTATTTCTATCTTTATTATTATGTTGGAATATCCTGTCTGTGCGTTTTATGCCGGACCTGGTTCCGTTATTTATTATTCTGTTGGAATAACCTGCCTGTGCGGTCTATCGCATGCCCGGTGATTTCTTTTGTTATTCCATTCTTTATTATACTCAGTTGATTAAAGTTTTGGCTTCTATATTCCATGAAATTAGTGGAATATCCTTGATATTTGCACTTCATCCAGTATTTTTCATGAAAATATTCTTCTGAGCATTCTTGAATTTTACTCTACAAAGAAGTATCATGTTGACAATTTGGACGTTATTGGTTCCTGGATAAATTAATTCTTGAACTTGTTTTATTGAATTCTTATATCATTGTCATCATCCCCATGTTTATATTCTGTTGAAAGTCATCTGCGGCCTGTAGGGCATAGATGGACTTGGTATGATTATGACCAGAGATTAATCGGTATAATCATGACCCTAATATTACAAATGATGTGGTAAAAGTCCTCATTGGCCCGTAGTGCATTGATGGACAGTTGTTGGCATGATCATGACCATTGATGAATACACGAATATCCTTGGCCCGTAGTGCATGGATAATTGGTGGTCGTGATACTAACGAATATTCTTGGCCGTAGTGCAGGGATGATGTGGATTATTTATTAAGCTGAGTCTCAGCGATAAAAGTGATGAAAAACCTTTTAAATCATAGAAGATAGTAGATTTTATTCTCTACTTGACTCTTCTAATGGATTGCTTATTCCGCTGCAGTTAAACTTGATATTTATTATATTTTATCAGTTTAACACTGTTGAAGGCTAACGATAAATTATTCTGCATTATCTTAGTCATAATATTTCTTACTGGGCTAGTTGAGCTCACCCTTTTGCTTTCATTGTTCTCTTCAGGAGATGAGAACGTAGCAGAGAATAGTCGGGGAACAGAGTGATGTTCCTAGATGGTGCATTAACAGTCTTCACTATTCTGTGAAATAGTATAATATTAAATGTAATGAGGACCCCATTGAGTTTGTATATTGTCTAGATGACAATATTTGTATTAAAACTCACAACATATGTTTAGTCATATTTTACACGACTGTTGTATAATTAAGTTTGTATTTGAATTTTGTACCATGTATTTGACGACTCAAGATGGGTGATATATACCTATTTTGCGAGCGTCACAAAACAACTAGATCCCTTTTAAATCTCAAGCAGCTAGATCAATGCAATATATTAAGCAACTAGATCCAAGTCAATCCCAAAGCAGCTAGATCCATGCAATTCCCTATTCGTTCCCAAATTGAAAAGATATTCGTAAAATCATTCGCAAAATCATTCATTAGAAAAACAGAGAATGAAAACAGATAATAGGCAAAATCATTCATTAGAAAAACAGAGAATGAAAACAGATAATAGAGAATAAAAAAATTATGAGAATAGAGAATAAAAAATAATTCAAGTGTTACTCACAATTAGTGAATTATTTAGAGCTTATATTTCCAAATATCAATTGTACGGAGAAAATAATATTACAAAAAGAAAAAAAAATTAAATCAAATATATTAATATGTAATATTACAAAAAGAATTTGTGGAAGTGTTACAATGATCCATGGAAAACATAATTCGACAAGCCAAATCTAATTTTGAAATCCACACCGTCATGTTGCATGTGTTGCACCAATTTTTCAACCCCTACAAAATCTATAAGCTCGACTCTATCTGAAATAATTATATAATCTACAATGTAACTGAGTAAACAAGCAATTAGCACTTGAATTCCAAAAATTGCGCAATGACATCAATAAATAGATTTTCTTGCACTTTATTAGATATCTGAACTTCTGACATTTGCAGAAGCAGAAACTAATTCACTTCCAGGTTGACTTAGATATCCAGTTTTTATAGATTCAGGGCTTGTAATTTTCTGGTCTTGATGAATGGTGTGTGAAAAAAGCTTTATTCCGACATCCAAATTGTCAGCCTCGGGAAGACCAGTTGTGAGAAAGCTTTGCACAGAATGATCCACAAGATAAGGTTGGTCGCAACACTGAAAACAAACACTTAATAAGCACAATTTAAAAGGGACCTAAATGTGTGAAAAATGTGACTAATAGAAGGTTAAAAGAAAGAAGAAACCAGTAAGTAGTGGACCTAAAGGTGTGAAAAATGTGATTTGAGCTGCATCAACTGACCTCACCAGAGCTAGGAAAATCACCATTGCTATCGTTCTCCAATTGATATGTAAAATTGAAATCATGTTGTTGTGCAAGAGAGCGGAAAATGGTGCATCCATCTTTGACCACCATAAACCCACTATCACCTAAATTAATGGCATTAAGACCCTACGTAAAGAGGCAGAATGTAACCAATTCTTGTTGGAGAAACTGAAAATTTTCATTACAATTGCTCAAAAGAAGTGATGCAAATTCAGAACATAACAAGCATTAAATTAGATTGAAAGTGAATGTGCTAAAACTAACCTGCTAAAAATAAAGATGTAGACTATAGTTCCTTCAAACCCTATAAAGTTATAGGTCATAAAATCCAGAACTATTAGGTAAGGCATCCAAAGTGAACTAATATTAGCAACATCATGCATTGATACGTGTATATCATGAATTTCAATTTAAAACCTTCAGCATCCTCAAATGCAAAATATCATAGTTCCCTGGTATGGCATATGGTAAAGTTTTGAGATTTATAGTTTACTTTTCAGAACATGTATTTATTGTTTCTAGATTAGATTCACTGTGCCAGTTTTTAACTAAGGCCATTCGCTGGTGTTGCTGATATACCAGAAAAACATTGAAATAAAAAACTATTTTGTTGCAATACATTGTTTCCAAAATTTACGGTGAATGAGATAATAGATGCGAAAGTGACACCTATTGAAAAGAAGAAATATATAAATAAATAGGATACAAAACCAATGCCGGAACATAACAAAATAAATATTAATGTATTAATAGTAAATAGGATATTGTAAAGTAAATTTCTAGTGCCACAATAGCAAATAAGATACAAAACCAATGCCAGAACAGAACAAAATAAATATCGAGATGGTCAGGAGAGGATGCTCAAATGTACTTGGTCCATTCTGCTCAATTACATGAAACAAACTCATCAACTTTTTAGAATTTCAATATATATCATGTCTCAGTGCAGTCTTAATTCAATTCAACTCCAACCCATCAGGAGGCAATACCAACAATTAATGAAATACTAAGAGAACAACTCAGTCTTACAAACAAGTCATCTGTGCGCTTTGAGTCCTTCTCTTTAAATGATTGAGAATCCCACTTGATGTTGTGTTCCTCTGCTATGACATTTAATATTTTAACTTTGGTATGCCCATCTGGTGCAATTGCAGATAACTTCTCGACCAACTGAAACAAGAAATAAATTGATGACAACAGATATTGTGTTGATTAGATTTACCCAGTGACCAGTGTAACTCTGCAATTTGGTTAGCTGACAAATTTAGATAATCAAAGATATAATAATTCAGACCATACCAGCAGTTACAATAGCATTCTCAGAAAGATAACTGAGGTTTGCTTTAGCCCAAGGAACCCAACGAACAGCAACCAACTGAGAATATATAGAAGGGAAAGAATTATGTTACAGAGATGTAAAGATATAAATAGATAAAATCCACATCAAAATTCTGGTCACCTAGAGGTAAACCCCATCAAAATTGGAATAAAAAATTTACTGAATAAATGCAGATTAGGTTGATTTAGAACACAAATTCGATCATTGAGAAACCATGGAATGAAAATCGCAGCAGGTTTTTTGCTCCAATTCGATTACACTAGTGCACATATTCAACTGAAATCGCGCAAAACCCTAATTGAAAATCCCTTTTTTATATCAATTAATATTCGTCGGGTTCTTCTTCCGCTCGTTCAATATAGGTGCCCCAAATCGACTGCAATCGCGCTAAACCCTAACAAAAAATTGTCTTTTTTGCAGCAATTGATATTCATTGGGTTCTTCTTCAGCTCGTTCAATACTGAAAAATTAGATATTGCTTAATATTTGAGATCTGAAGTTTCGTACTAGAGAAACAGAAGAAGAGTCTTTTGAATGCGCGAAGAAGAGTGATATTTAGGATGCGCTTAAAGCTTGCTGAGAAGAAGAGTTTTTTGGATGCGTGAAGAAGAGTGATATTTGGAATGCGCTAAAAGCTTGCTGAGACATGAAGTTTTGTATCAGAGAAAGAGAAGAAGAGTTCCACTAGTTCAACTAGCGAATGGGATAGGGGCAATTTGGGAAGAGAATTTTCCGCTAGTTCAACTAGCGGATGGCGTTGTTTCCTTTTTAATCTCCACCCTTAATTTATGTAATGTGTGGTAGAGATGTTATTTGTCCAATTTTCATCCATAAAAAATACTTGTTATGGATAATTTCCATATATATATATATATATATATATATATATAGAAAGGATGACTAGCATACTCTTTATTTAATATACCTTGTATATCCCCTTTAGCGAGTGACCGGACGACGGTTCGGTCTGTCTCTATAGGTTCAGTCCGTCATTAAAATCTAAGACAACAGTTCTATATATAATAACAGACTGAAGTGTTGCCTGGTCTGTCGCTAAAAGGGGTATGCAAGGTATGTTGGATAAATGGTAAGCTTAAGATCCGGACTATATATATATATATAAGAAATATGTTGGGAACTTGTGACTCATAATAGGAAGTCGCTGAAAAAGGCTTGTGCGGAGCCTAGAGGAGCGAAGTGACGCATTAGCCCATCAGGGTTGACTCGAAGGTCGCGGGGGGGGGGGGGGGGTTAGGGGGTGAGGGGGCGAAGCCCCCCGCGGTACGGTACAGGTTGTTTATTAATGAGGGACAATATGGGTAATTGAGACATAATGTGAAGTAGGGTTAGAATATGATTAGTAGTTATAAATACTATCTATTGTAAAGCCCTATGTAACCAATGAATCATCAATAAATAATAAGCAGCCGCCTGTGGAGTACCCAAATTGGGGAACCACATAAATCTCTTGTGTTCTTCTTAATTTTCTATCGTTTGTGTGGTGTGTGATCCTATAATTCTAACAAATTGGTATCAGAGCATAGGTTTAACACGTGGTAACGATGTCATCAAATTCATCGGTAACAAAGTTTGATGTGATGAAGTTTGACGGGACTGGGAATTTTGGGCTATGGCAACAGAGGGTAAAGGATCTGTTGGTGCAACAGGGATTGGTAAAGGCGTTAAAGAAGAAACCAGATTCCATGATGACGGATGACTGGGATGAACTCCAAGCGAAGGCGGTAAGTACAATTCATTTGTGTCTAGCAGACGAGGTTATGTATAACGTGATCGGTGATGAATCACCATCGGGTGTATGGAGTAAATTGGAATCCAGGTATATGTCAAAGTCGTTGACGAATAAACTATTTTTGAAGAAAAAACTGTTTGGGCTAAAAATGATTGAAGGTTCAGAGATTATTCAACACATTCACACGTTCAATCAAATAATTAGTGACTTGCTAAGGATTGAAGTGAAATTCGAGGAAGAAGACCAGGCGTTGATGTTACTGTGTTCTCTACCGGGATCCATGGAGAATCTTGTGACGACCCTCTTATGGGGAAAAGAAACTCTGAAATTGGAAGAAGTCACTTCTGCTCTACTGATGTTTAACCAGCGAAAACAACAATCCGAGGGTATTTCGGGTGAAGGGTTGATGGTAAAAGGTGGAGAGAAACGTGGTAGAAAAACGGATAGAGGGAAACCAGGAACGCAGTGGAAATCTAAGTCGAGGGGCAAGACTCCTAAGCCAAAGGAGGGTAAGTGTTTTAGATGTCGCGAGACATGGCACTTCAAAAGGGATTTTCCATATAAGAATAAGGGTGAAGGAACAGGGAAACAAACTGAATCTACAAAATCGGAAAACGTCATGGAAGAATCATCGGATGATGGGGATATGTTGTCAGTGTCGACAAACACGGACGTGACAGACTCGTGGATTTTGGATTCAGCATGTTCGTTTCAAATGTCACCTAATAGGGAGTGGTTTGAAACCTACAAGTCGGTGAACTGTGGGACAGTTCTAATGGGTAACGATGCTTCGTGCAACGTCATTGGGATAGGCACAATGAAGATAAGGATGTTCGATGGTGTTGTAAGGACTCTGGCTGAGGTGAGGCATATTCCAGGTTTAAGGAAGAATTTGATTTCATTGGGAACTTTAGACTCAAATGGCTGTGAGTTCAAAACTGGTGGTGGAGCCATGAGAGTGACAAAGGGTGCCCTGGTAATAATAAAAGGTTCTAAGGTTAACGGGAATATCTATCGGATGATAGGGAGTACAGTTGTAGGTGGAGCTGCTGCCACTACAGCGGAAGATATTGATGATACTACACTATGGCATATGCGATTAGGGCATATGGGAGAATGTGGGATGCTAGAATTACATAGGAGAAATCTGTTGAAAGGGATAAAGTCGTGCAAGTTAGACTTCTGCAAGTTCTATGTCTTGGGAAAATAGTGTAAGGTAAAGTTTAAGAGTGCGGTGAACAAGACGAATGGGAAACTTGACTATCTGTATTCTAATGTATGGGGGCCAGTGAGAGTAGCTTCAAAAGCGGGATCGCTGTATTTCTTGACTTTCATCGATGACTTTTCGAGAAAGGTTTGGGTGTACTTCATGCGACACAAGTCTGAGGTCTTCGATAAGTTCAGGGTGTGGAAAGCTGAAGTGGAAAATCAAACAGGAAAAATAATTAAGTGCCTCAGGACAAATAATGGGACAGAGTACAAGTACGAGCCATTTGTGAAGTTTTGTGAAGAGCACGGGATATAACGTCACTGGACTGTCAGGAAAACTCCATAGAAAAATGGAGTGGCAGAGAGAATGAAAAGAACTATTGCAGAGCGGGCACGGTGCATGAGATTAAATGCAGGGATTTCGAAGGATTTCTGGGCAGAAGCAGTGAGTATGGCAGTTTACATAATAAATAGGTCGTCGAGTACTGCTCTGGGTAATAAAGCAGCAGAAGAGGTGTGGACAGTTAAGGAGGTAGACTACTCGGGTATGAGGATCTTGGGATGTCCAGCCTACGTACACGTTTCGGGTGATGAGAGATCAAAGATTGATGCCAAGTCCAAATAGTGTATCTTTCTTGGGTATAAGGAAGGTGTAAAGGGGTACAAGCTATGGGATCCGAATTCAAAAAAGGTAGTAATTAGTAGAGATGTAGTTTTTGATGAGGCTTCCATGGTTAAGACACAACAGGAAGGTCAGAAAACCGAGGCCGGTGGTGTAACTGAAAATCTGCAGCAGGAAATTCAAATTGAATTGGAGAATAAAGACACTGGAAATTTACCACCAGTGGAATAAGAAAATCAGGAGAAGCAGGACGAAAGCATAGGCGCAAGGAGACCCAGGCGCACTATCAAACCACCGGAGAGGTACAAGTTTGATGATATGGTTGCATACGCTTTATCTACTACTAGTGGTGACCCGTCCACATTTCAGGAAGCTATTGCTAGTTCTGAAAGGGATAGATGAATGGAAGCCATGGTGGAGGAGATGAAGTCGTTGAAGAAAAAACAAGACTTGGGAATTGTCAGAATTACCTGAGGGAAAGAAACCAGTGGGGTGTAAATGAGTGTACAAGAAAAAGGATGATGTATCAGAAAAGGAAAAAGAATGGTTTAAGGCTCGATTGGTAGCAAATGGATACTCGCAGAGGAAGGGAATTGACTAAGATGAGGTGTTTTCTCCGATGGTGAGACATACATCAATCAGGATTATTTTGGCATTGGTGACTAGGTATGATTTGGAATTAGAGCAACTGGATGTGAAGACATCCTTCCTTCATGGTGATTTGGAGGAAGTAATATTCATGGAGCAGCCTGAGGGATTCAAGCAGCAGGAGACGGAGCACATGGTATGCAGGTTGAAGAAATCACTGTATGGGCTGAAACAGTCTCCAAGACAATGGTACAAGAAGTTCGATTCCTTCATGATCCGGATTGGGTTCACTCGATGTGAGTATGATTGTTGTATTTACATGAAAAGTCTTGAGGATGGTTCTTATATTTTTCTGTTACTATATGTGGATGACATACTTATTGCTGCAAAGAGCATGATTGAAGTAAACAGGTTGAAGAACTTGTTGGGAAATGAGTTTGACATGAAGGACTTGGGTGCTGCTAGGAAAATACTTGGGATGGAGATTCGCAGGGATAGAACAGCTGGTAAGCTGTGGTTGACACAGAAGAAATATGTGGAGAAAGTGTTGGAGAGGTTTAGTATGGCTAATGCTTAACAGGTTAGCACTTCATTAGCGAGTCATTTTAGGCTATCTACATCACAGTGTCCGAAATCGGTGGAAGAAATTTAGGATATGTCGAACGTGCCCTATGCGAGCGCAGTTGGTTGTTTGATATATGAGATGGTGTGTACGAGACCCGATTTGGCACATGCAGTCAGCACAGTGAGCAAATACATGGCCAATCCAGGTAGGGAGCACTGGAAAGCGGTTAAGTGGGTATTCATGTGACGCCCCCAAAATTAGGTATACATCACCCATCTTGGGTCGCCAGATACATGGTACAGAATTCAAATACAACTTTCTAATACAACTGTCGTGTACAATACGACCAAACATAAACTGTGAGTTTGAATACAAATATTGTCTACTAGAGATTATACAAACTCAAAAGGAGTCCTCATTACAATTATTATCACACTATTTCACAGAATAGTGAGGACTACTAATGCTATCCTCTGGACCATTACTTCGTTCCCCGACTCGTCCCAGCTATATTCTCATTTCCTGAAGAGAACAGTGAAAGAAAGGGTGAGCTCAACTAGCCCAGTAAGAAATATTATGACTAAGATAATGTAGAATAAATTATCATTAGCCTTAAACAGTGTTAAAATGATAAAATATAATAAACATCAAGTTTAACTGCAGCGGAACCAGCAATCCATTAAAAGAGTCAAGTAAAAAATAAAATCTACTATCTTTAATGATTTAAAAGGTTTTTCATCACTGTTATAGCTGAGACTCAGCTTAATAAATATTCCACATCATCGAATCACCCCTGCACTACGGCCAAGGATATTCTTTAGTATCACGACCACAATTATTCATGCACTACGGGCCAAGAATATTTGTGTATTCATTAATGGTCATGATCATGCCAACAACTGTCCATCAATGCACTACGGTAAATGAGACTTTTACCACATCATTTGTAACATTACGGTCATGATTACACCGAATAATCCCTGGTCATAATCATACCAAGTCCATCTATGCACTACAGGCCACAGATGACTTTCAACAAAATATAAACATGAGGATGATGACAATGATATAAGAATTCAATAAAAAAAGTTCAAGAATTATTTTATCCAGGAATTATTAACGTCTAAATTGGCAACACGATACTGTTTTGTGGTGTAAAATTCAAGAATGCTCAGAAGAATATTTCCATGAAAAGATACTGGATGAAGCGCAATTATCAAGGATATTCCACTAATTTCATGGAGTATAGAAGTCAAATTTTTATCCAACTGAGTAATACCGAATACAATAACAAAAGATATCACCATGCATGCGATAGAGACCGCACAAACAGGTTATTCCCGCAGAATAATAATAACGGAAGCAGGTCAGGTGAAATTCACACCGACAGGATGTTCCAACAGAATAATAAATGCGGAATAGTAAAAGATGGAACCAGGTCCGGCGTATAGCAAAGACAGGATATTCCGACAGAATAATAAAGACGGAATAATAAAAATGGAACCAGGTCCGGCGTATAGCACAGACAGGATATTCCGACAGAATAATAAAGACAGAATAATAGAAGAATGTCACCAAGTATAGGGTAGCCCGCGTATACAGGTTATTCCAACAGAACAATAAAGAAATGGAATAACAGAAGTTCTCTTCTTGAACACAAAAGAATAATATCCCTTACGAGTACAACAAATAATATTCCCTACCTTAGAAGAACTGGGTATAAGTGAACTAGCAGAATACTTTTCTTCTTTCTCTCTAGAGTTTCAGTGAATTCGTAAGAAATAATGAAGGAATGAGCTTTCTATTTATAGAAAAATTGAGGGTGGCTCTTGGTCTTAACGAAGGGTCAAAATGACTCTTGGTAATATTGAAGAGACAACTACTATTTGTGAAGGGGTAATTAACCCTTGGAACACCGAAGAGGCAGTTAACTCTTGGTAATATTGAAGGGACAACTACTATTAACGAAGGTAATTACTATTGACGAAGGTAATTACTATTGAAGAAGGTAATTACTATTGACGAAGGTAAATACTATTGACGAAGGTAATTACAATTGACAAAGGTAATTACTATTGAAGAAGGTAATTACTATTGACGAAGGTAAATACTATTGACGAAGGTAATTACTATTGACGAAGGTAATTACTATTTACGAAGGTAATTACTATTTACGAAAGTAATTACTATTTACAAAAGTAATTACTATTTACGAAGGTAATTACTATTTACGAAAGAGACTCTTAGATGACGACATATGGCCCCCCATAAATAATTAAACTTATCACCAACGTCTCATAATAGACTCTTTATATACATCAAGGATTGAATAAAAATTACCAGAAATCATTTTATTTTTTAATCAACACATAATTAATCTTTCAACAATTATTAATCATTATAACTTGTCGTCTCAATAATATAACATATTATACAGATGATATTGTGACAATAATTGAATCAATAATATAAGAGATATGATGCAGCAATTACTGTAGCAATAATTGAGTATAGTTGAGTGACTTTTCACGTAAGTATCAAGAATCAATACCGTGTGCTACTATGCAATCACGCGTATTACTGTATTTTTACTACCGAGTAGTTCAACAGTTTTAACGGTAACACCTCCGCCGTTATTTTCATAAAGTATTTTTTGTCGTTTTCTCAATCCGACAATAATTTCGTTGTAGGGTCCACCAATGATTGTGCCGTCATACGAATATTCCCCGACAAAAAGAATATTCCTCGACCAAACGAATATTTTATAACAACTTGCGTACTTTACAACATTTATAAATATTACCCACAACTATAACATTATATCAAATCCACACCATAATTTTCAAAAATATAATTTGAGAAAATTAAATATTTATTCATAAAATCTGGGGTCTCACAATCTCCCCTCCTTATGAAATTTCGCCCTCGAAATTTACGTACGTACCTGGTATGCCGAACATGTGAGGATACCTTGACTTCACTTTAAATTCTAACTCTTGAGGGATAACCTTTGAGCGTCGAATATGATCTTTCTTATCCAAGATGTTAACACATATCTCCTCGTACGTTAAATCTTCTACTATCTCGTCCGATTTTAAATTAATAATGTGGTTTGGATCCTCCACATATTTATGTAACATCGATACGAAAAAAAAAATGTTCTGAACACGCAACATACTTGGCGGTAAAATGAGTCTATAAGCCTCAATTCCTACTTGATCAAGGATTTCAAATGGGCCAATAAAATTAAGCGTTTATACTTCTTCTATTCGTCAATTCTTGCTTCTAGAATAACGCCCTCTTGAACCTTCTTAATTCTTCACATTCTTCAGCTCCGAGTGTGTAGCTTGAGCAGCTTTAACTTTATCGATTAAAGTCGATTATACTTGTATATTCGTTATCTTCACGTGAGTTCGTATATTCGTACTTGTAAAAGCATACGATCTTCTACTCACACGTCAGCTACCATGTTCGCTTTCCCACGATAATATTAAATGATATGATCGTAATCTTCAACAGCTCGAGCCAACGTCTTTGGCACATGTTACGTTCGTTTTAGGTGAAGAAAATATTTGAGGGTTTAAGAAATGGGTTTTGTACTGGGGTCAATACAAAATTCGATTTCATGCTCCAGGGTAGGCTAAGAAGTCTTCAAGAATACGTCAGAAAATTTATTAACACTAGAAATATCATTCAAAATTGTGACCCTCATCCAAGACTTGGATAACACATCACATTGATACCTATTAACTTGTCATCGTCATTCACGACGTTGCCTACAGAAAGTCTGTCATCGGTGCATTCCACATAAGGAAGTCAACAATGAAAAGACTGGAGCTCTTTATTTATGGCTTGAAATGACAATGATTGACTTTAGTGGTTTGGTTGCTTAAATTCGCATAACAGGTTGGTTAGGAATATGAAAGCTAACAACCTTACGAAAAGCATGATGAGGATTTCTAAAATCGCATCAAAGGCAAGTATTTTCAAAGAGATAAGATTGACAGGTAACGTGAAAGTGTCAATTTGAATCAAACAAGATTTATAAATAGTGGAGGTAACGAAAGTTTCTCGGAGTTAACTTCAAACATTGAACACAACTAGGTGAAATAAAAGAGTGAGTAGGACCGGTATCTAACATGGTATAGACTTCGCAAGAGTTTATGACTAACATACCCGTGATAATTTCGTTCGGGTTACTCTCTCCATGAGAAGTAAAAAAACGCTCTTCTTGAAACCACCGGCTGTGTTTTGTCCGTATCCACCTTTGGTGCCCCCGTCCCAGCTGGACTTGATTTCGCTACAGGACAAAATCGAGCTATGTGACCGTCTTTTCCACAACTAAAACATACCTTGGAAGGCTTTGAACAGTTTGGCTTTATATGTCCCTCCTCTCCTCATCTGTAGCATCTAACTGACGGTCGTTCTCCTCCCCTAGAATTTGTTGCTGGTGTTGGTGCTGCTACCGACGTCTTCCCGTCATCATTAAATCTTCTCTTTATAGATCGGACATCTCTTTCCACAATATCAACACGTCGTGCGGCTTTTACCCACGCATCCTTCATTCTCACTCGTTCAGTTGTTTCTTCTTTCAGCTGATCCTTGATATTTGAATTCTCAGATTCCAACTTTAATATCTTACATTGTGCCAAAACGTGATTTTGTTCGAGCATCACATATCGGGTAACACAATTTTGAATCGTTACATCTCTTTGCTCCACGACCGCCTGTCGTTCTTTAACCTGTTCTTCTAACTCATGAATACGATTTTGTAATTCTACACTTTGATCATATAATATCTCTAATAAATTCTCCTCAGGTACCTTTTCTTCCTCACTCTCAGCTGCTACCTCTGTAACTAGCTCGGGTGCAACTATTAGTTCTTCACGCACCACGTAGATATCTCTAATTTCTTCTTCGTCTGACATCACATTAACTTGGTTAGTGATTAAAGGTGTCTCAACAGTCTCATGTGCTTCATTGCTTATCTCAACATTTTCAGATGCCATTTTCAAATACTGCCACAAAACAAAAGGTTAATTGACATGTAACATATTATCCCTATATTCTGACCGACCAATAAAATAACACATAAACTTAGGTAGGTCATACTAGCGAAGGAATTCCCCGTCTCTCCCCTCCTAGTACTATTCTCAAATCTTAGCTAGGGATCATATCCCTAAGCTCTGATACCAACTGTGACTCTGGACACCAACATGTGTCAGCACCTCACCAGTGATACCTATCAGCTTGCCACCGCAGAACGGCGTCCCCTACGGAGAGTCTGGCTTCGGTGCATCCCCATCAACAGGAAGTCACCAGATAGAGGCTCGGGTCTCTTTACTTATGGCTCTAATACCAACTGCGACGCCCCCAAAATTAGGTATACATCACCCATCTTGGGTCGCCAGATACACGGTACAGAATTCAAATACAACTTACTAATACAACTGTCGTGTACAATACGACAAAACATAAACTGTGAGTTTTAATACAAATATTGTCTACTAGAGATTATACAAACTCAAAAGGAGTCCTCATTACAATTATTATCACACTATTTCACAGAATAGTGAGGACTACTAATGCTATCCTCTGGACCATTACTTCGTTCCCCGACTCGTCCCAGCTATATTCTCATTTCCTGAAGAGAACAGTGAAAGAAAGGGTGAGCTCAACTAGCCCAGTAAGAAATATTATGACTAAGATAATGCAGAATAAATTATCATTAGCCTTCAACAGGGTTAAACTGATAAAATATAATAAACATCAAGTTTAACTGCAGCGGAACCAGCAATCAATTAAAAGAGTCAAGTAGAAAATAAAATCTACTATCTTTTTATGATTTAAAAGGTTTTTCATCACTGTTATAGCTGAGACTCAGCTTAATAAATATTCCACATCATCGAATCACCCCTGCACTACGGCCAAGGATATTCTTTAGTATCACAACCACAATTATTCATGCACTACGGGCCAAGAATATGTGTGTATTCATTAATGGTTATGATCATGCCAACAACTGTCCATCAATGCACTACGAAAAATGAGACTTTTACCACATCATTTGTAACATTACGGTCATGATTACACCGAATAATCCCTGGTCATAATCATACCAAGTCCATCTATGCACTATAGGCCACAGATGACTTTCAACAAAATATAAACATGAGGATGATGACAATGATATAAGAATTCAATAAAAAAAGTTCAAGAATTATTTTATCCAGGAATTATTAACGTCCAAATTGTCAACACGATACTGTTTTGTGGTGTAAAATTCAAGAATGCTCAGAAGAATATTTCCATGAAAAGATATTGGATGAAGCACAATTATCAAGGATATTCCACTAATTTCATGGAGTATAGAAGTCAAAGTTTTATCCAACTGAGTAATACCGAATACAATAACAAAAGATATCACCATGCATGCGATAGAGACTGCACAAACAGGTTATTCCCGCAGAATAATAATAACGGAACCAGGTCAGGGGAAATTCACACCGATAGGATGTTCCAACATAATAATAAATGCGGAATAGTAAATGATGGAACCAGGTCCGGCATATAGCACAGACAGGATATTCCGACAGAATAATAAAGACAGAATAATAGAAGAATGTCACCAAGTATAGGGTAGCCCGCGTATACAGGTTATTCCAACAGAACAATAAAGAAATGGAATAACAGAAGTTCTCTTCTTGAATACAAAAGAATAATATCCCTTACGATTACAAAAAATAATATTCCCTACCTTAGAAGAACTGGGTATAAGTGAAGTAGCAGAATACTTTACTTCTTTATCTCTAGAGTTTCAGTGAATTCGTAAGAAATAATGAAGGAATGAGCTTTCTATTTATAGAAAAATTGAGGGTGGCTCTTGGACTTAACGAAGGGTCAAAATGACTCTTGGTAATATTGAAGAGACAACTACTATTTGTGAAGGGGTAATTAACCCTTGGAACACCGAAGAGGCAGTTAACTCTTGGTAATATTGAAGGGACAACTACTATTAACGAAGGTAATTACTATTGACGAAGGTAATTACTATTGAAGAAGGTAATTACTATTGACGAAGGTAAATACTATTGACGAAGGTAATTACTATTGACGAAGGTAATTACTATTGAAGAAGGTAATTACTATTGACGAAGGTAATTACTATTGACGAAGGTAATTACTATTTACGAAGGTAATTACTATTTACAAAAGTAATTACTATTTAAAAAAGTAATTACTATTTATGAAGGTAATTACTATTTATGAAAGAGACTTTTAGATGACGACATATGCCCCCCCATAAATAATTAAACTTATCACCAACGTCTCATAATAGACTCTTTATATACATCAAGGATTGAATAAAAATTACCAGAAATCATTTTATTTTTTAATCAACACATAATTAATCTTTCAAAAATTATTAATCATTATAACTTGTCGTCTCAATAATATAACATATTATACAGATGATATTGTGACAATAATTGAATCAATAATATAAGAGATATGATGCAGCAATTACTGTAGCAATAATTGAGTATAGTTGAGTGACTTCTCACGTAAGTATCAAGAATCAATACCGTGTGCTACTATGCAATCACGCGTATTACTGTACTTTTACTACCGAGTAGTTCAACAGTTTTAACGGTAACACCTCCGCCGTTATTTTCATAAAGTATTTTTTGTCGTTTTCTCAATCCGACAATAATTTCGTTGTGGGGTCCACCAATGATTGTGCCGTCATACGAATATTCCCCGACAAAAAGAATATTCCCCGACCAAACGAATATTTTATAACAACTTGCGTACTTTACAACATTTATAAATATTACCCACAACTATAACATTATATCAAATCCACACCATAATTTTCAAAAATATAATTCGAGAAAATTAAATATTTATTCATAAAATCTGGGGTCTCACAGTTCAGATATCTGAGAGGAATGACAACTCATGGGATTATGTTTGCGAAGCAACAGACTCAAATTTCAGTTGTAGGGTATGTGGATGTGGATTATGCTGGAAGGTTGGATGATTTGAGATCTACAACAGGGTATGTGTTTACATTGGCAAGAGGACCGATTTGTTGGACATCCATGGTACAATCTCTAGTAGCTCTATCTACTATTGAATCTGAGTACATGACATTGGCTGAGGTTGGCAAGGAATCATTGTGGTTGAAGGGTTTTGTGAATGAGCTGGGCATAGATCAAGGTGGAGTACAGTTGTATTGTGATAGTCAGAGCGCCATTTACTTGGCAAAGCATCAAGTGTATCACGCAAGGACCAAGCATATTAGCGTAAGGTTTCACAAGGTGAGGGAGCTGATAGCTACTGGGGATGTGATATTGGAAAAGGTGCTTACTTCTGAAAATGCAGCTGACATGTTGACAAAGACTATGACCACGGACAAGTTCAAGCATTGCTTGGACTTGATCAATATCTTCGAATGTTAGTTTGGAGGATTACCCCCCGAGACTGGTAGAACAAGAAACGTATCTTCTGAAGGGACGAGGTTATTTGTCAAGGTGGAGATTTGTTGGGAACTTGTGACTCATAATAGGAAGTCGCTGAAAAAGGCTAGTACGGAGTGAAGCGACGTACTAGCCCATCAGGGTTGACCCGAAGGTCGCGGGGGGGGGGGGTGCGGGGGGCGTAGCCCCCCCGCGGTACAGTACAGGTTGTTTATTAATGAGGGACATTATGGGTAATTGAGACATAATGTGAAGTAGGGTTGGAATAAGATTAGTAGTTATAAATACTATCTATTGTAAAGCCCTATGTAACCAAGGAATCATCAATAAACAATAAGCAGACGCCTATGGAGTACCCAAATTGGAGAACCACGTAAATCTCTTGTGTTCTTCTTAATTCTCTATCGTTTGTGTGCGTGTGTGTGATCCTATAATTCTAAGAAAATATGGCTCTAATTTTACAGATGTAGTATTTAATTACAATCTTTAACTATCTCTAATTTATTTTTAAACACTTTTGAAAGACATTTCATACATTTTTAATTCATACAAATTGTATCCTTAATTTTCACTTGAATAATTTTATTTTCCTAGTGTACAAATATAATGTTATAATGAAATTGGGTCTATGAAATATAGTGAAAAGACAGCATGAAAATTATTTTTTAAAAAACTTATTTTCGATATATTTTTCAAATTTTTAGAAAGTTGTTAATGGTATATAAAGTTCTAAAAATTACTATTTATTATCAATCTATGTTACTCCTCTATCTTTGTCATATTATTTAATGCTTTGTATGATATGTAGATATTGAATTTACATATATATATATATATATATATATATATATATATATAAATAATATACTTAAATATGTTAAATATATTATGAAAAAATGGAGTATGTGTGAAGGAAAACACAAGTTTTTGTGTGCCTTGTTATTATTTTAAGAGCTTTATTAGTGACACTTTTGGCTTTTTACCATTTTCATTAATAATTATTTTGACATTTCACTATTTCATACACAAATTATATCCTTAATTTTAACTTGAATTTTCTTTTCCTAGCGTACAAATATAATATAATGAAATTGGGTTTATGAAATATAGTGAAAATAAAGTATGGAAATTATATGTGTGTGTCCATTAAAACTTAAAGCATGTAACTAGCAAGGTAGTCTCCAAGAATTCGAAATTAGTCTCCAAATTATGCAGTTACATAAAAAACAAATAAAATTCATGCAAAACATGCACTAGTTCAAAACAAACAAAAATGATTTATTTTGTGGAAGCATTTGCATGTAAATATACGTGTAAGCATCGCCTCACCACTTTCCAAACCCCTCCCACATGCCTAAACTCAACATCCTCCACGTACGTAGTTGCCATGAAATGCATGCATTCAATTAAACCCCGGCCCAAACTCTGCTAGCTAGCTATAAAAACCCTTCATCCCCACCACTTCACCCACACCATTCTCTAAGCAGCCCTATCAATACCTATATATTCCACCACACCACACACAATGGCAAAACTCCCGGTTCTTGCCGCAGCTCTCCTTATAACCCTTTTCGCCCTGGCCGGGGCCACCACCTATACAACCACCGTCACCACCACCACAGTTAACGATCAAGGCAGCCCAGAAGAATGCCGGCAGAAGATCCAGACCCAGCAGCTCGATCAGTGCGCGAGTTACTTATTTCAAGGAAGCCAGCAGCCATACCGGATGGCGCGGAGAATGACGGTGACAGACGACAACGGGGGCGGACAACAAGAAGAACAACAAGAAGAACAACAACTTCAACAATGTTGCCAGCAGCTAAGGAAAATAGACTCCAAGTGCCGTTGCGCCGCAGTGGGAGAGATGTTGAGGCAACAGATGCAAAAGGAACAACGGCAGGGCCAGCAGTTACAACAGGTTTTGCAGAAGGCACAGAACCTCCCAAGTGATTGCAATATGCAGCAGCTCCGGCAATGCGAAATCCAACCGCTTTGGTTCTAAGCAAATGGCTCCCCATGCCTTTTCTATCTATCCACTATATTCTACAACCACCTAATAAATTCAACTACTTGATGTCATATGCTTGGAAATTGTGAAGGAATAATAAAACAAACAAATGAAAGTTATTAGAACTTTATTAAACTTTCATAGTACTAGTTTTCTTCTTTTTATTTTGCATTTATTTTTAATTTTTCTTTTCCATTTGTAACCAATAAGATATGTTTCTCTCCCCTTTTTCCTTATTTTTCCACCTCTTTTTTCTGTGTTTGCCAAGTTCCAATCATTGCAAAAACTCCTCAAATAATGTTAGAGATCCGATCTGGAGGCGCGCAGTTACAAAATTTACTAATTCCTCCTTTCCAAAATTAGATATACAATTTCACTCAAAACTTTTATTTGTTATGGAAAGGGAAAGTTGGGTTTTCTCAAAAATTATGGAGAGACGAAATGAGGTCAAAAGATAGCATGTTATAAATTTCAATTATTACAATTACTGCACCTCCGTTATTCAAGAGCATTTCTGTCGCATAGATTTTAAACTAAAATGTGATATTGTTAGTTTTGATTTTAGTGGAGTTCACAGTCCAAATTAATGATTAGCTAAAAAAAATCAAGAAGATATAGGCTGAGCAGTACTATTAATTAATGACCGGCCGGTCCTCGTCACCTACTAATTAAATTAGCTGATGCCATAACTTTGCGGTCATCACTTTGTGTATATTGTGTTTAATCAACAATAATTGTCACACCTACGTACTACTCCTTCAATCCCTAAATAACTGAAGTTTTTAAGGTTTTTACACTTATTAAGGAAGTCATTTATTATTTTAATTTTGTCATTAATATTGATATGTATTACCACAATTACTCTTGCATTAATTAAGAAAAGATGTACTCCATATAGTTGTTTAGATAAATGAAATACTCCATATAGTTAAGGGCAATAGAGAAAAAATTATAATTAATACTTCCTAGAAACTTGGTAACGTCAAATATATTGAAAAATTTTGAAATCCATATAACGTTAATTATTTTGGGATGGAGAGAGTACTACTGAACGATACAAAAATATATATGAAATAACTTGGGAAGAAACATAAGCTAACAAGCATGATTGAATAAAGAAGCCATCTATTTTGTTGATTAATAATGGAGATATTGGTTGCTGAAATAATATACATGGCAATCTGTTATTTTATATATATACTAGTTGGGTCCCGTGCCTCCGGCACTGTATGGACAATATGATTTATCTCAAACTTTGAACGACCAAAATAATTTATTGAGTGAGCGAAAAATTTAAAGTCATTTGTATTTTATTAAATTATTATTAGATTATTAATATATATATATATATATATATATATATATATATATATATATATGGGATTTCATTGTCATGGTCACTATTCTAACAATCCATTTTATAACCGTTGATCAATTAATTGGAAGACTTATATTGAAAATTAATTTTTCACAGCCGCTACAACATGTAGTGCCCGAAAAATATGTTGTAGCGGCTTTAATTTTAATATATGGTGTAAGACCCCGAATTTTATGAAATAAAAGTATTCAATTTTTCTATTCAATAAATGATTAAATAGATAAAAAGCAAAGTTAAGGGTGCTATATGAATTTTTTTTCAAAATAAGCAAGTGGTTATAAAATATTCATTCTTTTTGGAGAATATTCGTTTGCACGTGGAATATTCTTTCTGCCGGGTTTTGTACGACGGCGTAGCCATTTGTGGGCTCCATAACGGATAACGGTCGGATGAAAAAAATGACAAAATTGAGTTTTTATAAATAACGGCGTAGTTGTTACCGTTAACACTGTTGGAATACCCGGTAGTTAAAATACAGTAATACGCGTGGTTGCACAATAGCACACGGTATTGCACAGTATTGTTAATTATTGATTCTTACGTGAGAAGGCACTACTTAATAATTGTTACAGTAGTTACTGTTCAATATTTTATTTTATTGATTGCTGCGTTGATATTTTATATTATTGTTGTTTCAATAATTGTCATTGCACAGTATTTCCCATTATCAGATCAATAATTCATATTATTTGAATAATATTATTAGATAACATTATTGGCAATGTCTAGAAAGTTCTGTCAAGGAGAGATTTGGTCACCTAATTGCGCGCTAGTAAGGAGAAATCCTTATCGGAAAGCCCCCTCTTTCCTGGGAACTACCTGGTTGTCATTATTGTGATTCTGTAATATTATTTATGAATAATTAATTATTAATTTATATGATAAGGAAATATTTATTTGATGTGAATATAAATGATGTATTTATTTATGTGGTTATAAATGAAAGAATTAATGTTGAGGTGTTTTATCAGTATTTTATCAGATTGGAGGTATTAAAAGATCAAATCGGTGTTATTATAGCTTTATTGTGTGAGTTATAATATTTAATCTGACCGTTGGATCGTTGTAATTTTTGAATATGTTATACATATATAAGTTGAGTATTTGTCTACAAATTTTGAACCGTTAAAAATGAGCGTATAATTTGTTATGAATTTTAAGAGGTGACTGATTCGGAAATTAGGTTATAAATGATTTTGGTGAAAAATTCTAGAATTGGTGGGCCCCACTTTTGTTTGGTGAGAAATGTGCTCAATTTAATTTTTAAATGTGGTGGGTGGGAATAGTAGCAGGTAAAGCCATCAGGTTGCAGGTTAAGTCTGCTTCGGCGTGCTAACATTGTCTTATAAATAGAGGGCTAAGTTAGAAATAAAAATCACACCAGAAACAAGTTTTCTCTCTTTCTCTCTATAGATTATCGAGTGTATTTTGTGAGTATTTAGATACTTGGTGAGTTGCTATTCTTCCGTGCAAGTTTCCTTCAACGTCATTTCCGATATCCAGTCAGAAGTGCTGCTCTTTTGAGGTAAGGGATAGTAAGGGATGTTATATTCTTCATAATGATGTTATTCTTTCAATATCATTATCATTACAAGAAAAAGGTCTATCAGCGACCAATTATATCAGCGACCGCATATCCGGTCGCTGATATTCTTAATAGTGACCGATATCAGCGGCCAACTTATATTCTAGTCGCTAATCTATATCAGAGACCGACTGCGGTCGCAGCTCGGTCGCTAGAACAAATTTCCCCCCCAAAATTTGGTAGGAAAAGTTGGCGCATAGTTTTATTGCGACCACTTCAAAACAGCGACCGCATGCGGTCGCTGATAAGTCCATGTCATTAAATGTCAGCGACCGCCTGCGGTCGCAGATAGCGGTCGCTGATCAAACTAAATGAATTCAGTAACCAGTTCGCTCGACACAGAACACGGAAGGGAAAAAAAAAGAGGGAGGTCACCGAAATAGAGAGAAGAGGGAGAAAGGGGGGAGAAGAGAAGAAGGAGAAGCAGTTTTCGTTCATTCTTCTTCAAATCAGAGACTAATTGTAGAGGTAAGAGCTACTTTTTAAGTTCTTCTTCTTTAATTTTTTTGGTTGTTTGTTATTTTTGTTCGTTCTTCTCCAAATCAGCATGTTTGCTACGAATTTGTGTTTTAAGAGTTAATTTATTGCAAAGAGTTGAATGAATGAATATGGCTATCATGCTTAAATCATATTTTGGGTAATATGATTATGATTTTATTAGTATTTGAAGTCGATTTGGGTAATATGATTATGTTTGGTTTATAAGTTTTGATTAGAGTAAAATTTATTTGGGTGATACGCAGTACTTTGGGCAGTTTGATTTTGTTAATTTATGTCAGTTTGGGTAACTTGATTAATGATAGGATGGAGTTAGTATAAAATTTATATTTTTGGTAACTTGATTTGGGTAATAGGATGAATGTATTAGATTGTAGTTAGTATAAATTTATATTTTGGGATTCTTTTTGTGCAATAGAGGTAGTAACAGTTTGGTTATTATAGGAAGTCATGCACATAATATAGACTCGTGAATCCCCTGTTTATGTTTGTAGTTTAACCAACTATATTGGTCATTGTGAAAAAATCATTTGTAGACTGAGAACTTGACATTGACATCATAATGTGAATCAAAACGTGAATAATTGCTCCCACGGAAAATGATTGGGTTTCAAAGTTTGCAAGTTTGATCCTCACATGCTGTGGATACCTGCAAAACTCTTTGTAGTAAATCTCTAGATTAAAACTAGTAATTCTTTTTACGAGCATTGGGATTCCGATAAGTTCATAATTTCCATCCAATTCCTATGGTATCTCATATGGACTGTTGGTTTATGTCTTGGGTTCCTAGAAATGACCTTATATACATGTCGTCGTGCATGTGGCTAGTCCATATTACAGGGGAGACTCTGGCAAAATTTTTTTATTGGTCGGGTTAGTTGCGAACATTTATACTATTAACGAGCCTATTGGTGATCCACTAGAGCCTATTAAGGGGATGTTGGAGCTGATGGGTTGGGCTTGGGGCCGCGAGGCCATACGAGGCCACGCCAAGCTTAGCTAAGCCTCACGGGGCCAAGCCAAGCTTGGTTGTTAGGGGGCTGTTAAGCCAAAATAGACAGTGCTAGGGAACTCTTAGTGCAACAGAGAAGGTAACTAAACACACTTGGTCAATAAAGAGACTGTTTTGGCTTTAAAGTTGTATAAATGAGTTAGCAAACTCTGATATAAAGCTAGCATGAATGAAATACCTTACGTATTCACTTATGATAAACAATAAAAACAAGTATGCTTAAATGTTAATCATATGCTTACAAGTATACTTAAATCATATGATTACAAGTATATATGCTCTCAAGTCATTTACTTACAAGTATGCTTAAATGATACTCATATGCTTACAAGTATGCTCAAGTCATATGGTTACAAGTATGCTCAAGTCATATGCTTACAAGTATGCTTAAATGTTAATCATATGCATGCTTATAAGTATGCTCAAGTTATATGGTTACAAGTATGTTCAAGTCATATGATTAATAAGCTCATGTTGTTTGTAGTAGGTACCGTGGAATCATGGACCTCTATTCAGACTATAGTTGGATGGCACGACGAAAGTCAAGTGCCTAGATAGGTGCTACAGCTGAATTTAGAGCTGGTTACCAAGTGTTTTGGATTATGCGTATAGTCACCCGGAATGTATGAATGGTAAGTCGCAGATACGATGTCCATGTTTGAAGTGTAAGAATATAAATTATATGGACAGAGACATGTTAAACTATCATTTACTTGTTTCTGGGTTCATGAGAAATTACGAAGAATGCTGGTGGGCACATGGGCAGAGAAGGGGCTGATGGCATCACACAAGTACACAATTCAGGCAGTAGTACTCATCGTATGAATGAAATGGTTTATGATATTGCAGGGCCAGATTTTGATTGGGAGCAAGGCAGAGAGCAACCTATGAATTTTGATGCCAAAGACTTCTTTAAGTTGTTAGACGAGGGTAACGAGCCATTGTGGCATGGTTGCACCAAACACACTACATTGTCTGCAGTGGCGACATTATTGGTCTACAAATTTGATTCGTATTAAACATCTTTTGGGAAATGCCTTATTGGTCTACAAATTTGATTCGTCATAATCTAGATGTGATGCATATTGAGAAGAATGTGTTTGACAATGTGTTTAACACTGTGATGAATGTTACGGGGAAGACAAAAGATAACGATAAGGCACGTTTGGACATGAAAGATATTTGTAAGCGTCCTGGATTAGAAATTTATGAATCTCCTAATGGTAAGATTGTCAAACCGCATGCAAGGTACACATTGTCTAAAAAGCAAGTTGAAGATGTGTGTACATGGGTTAAGTCTCTGAAACTACCAGATGGATATGTGTCAAACATTGCAAGGTGTGTTACGGGTGGGAAATTGCAAGGGATGAAGAGTCATGACTGTCATGTGTTCATGGAGAGACTCATGCCTATAGCATTTCGGGATCTGCTTGATAAACCAATATGGGATGCTTTGACGGATCTTTGTTGTTTCTTCAAAGACTTGTGTTCAAAATCATTGAATGAGAAGGAAATGTTTGTACTTGAGAAGAACATCATAGAGATCACGTGTAAACTGGAAAAAATATTCCCACCTGAGCAACATACAGTTTTGATGAGATATCTACGTTTTTCTTAGACTATTTTCCGGACGAAGTCTTGACAAAGGCCAATCGAGTATCGAGACATGATGATGGGGAAAATGTTGAACTAAATGGTCGGCTCTCTGTATTTGGTCTATCGGGCCGCGTTTATGGAAAAGGGAAGCGCATATTCCTCTCTGAGCAAGAATTACATGCTGCACATACTTACATTCTTCTCAATTGTGAGGAGATTGACGAATTTGTGAGGTACACATGTAAACTTAATAATTTATCTTTTAAGTTGAAAATTTATTCCAATATGATAATGTTTATAACATGGTATAGATTTTTTTAAGTATTATATAAGTATAAGTTTGAAAAATATTCATAAGTATTATAACTTAGATGTAAATTGCTTTAATATATGCTAATTGATGTTGTATATTATAGTGATTTTTTAGATAATAAAATCGTCAAGTGCATATCACAGCTGTGTTTACAGAATTGGCCTACAGCTGTGATTACGTGGGCGAGCACACCTATCGCCCACAAGGATGCTGTTTGGGCAGAATTTCAGTTATATTTTTTTTAATTATGACAGATAATATTAATATAATATTCAAAGGATAATTATTTAGTAATGTTATTATTGTTGTTTTATTTGTAGAAAAGGTATAAATGGGAGGACGCGCATGCTTCGATGATTCAGACATTATTTTGGCAGAAGTGCGCGGTCCGCACCAAGGACAACTTGATTAAAGAACGACAAAAATCCATTCACAATGCCGAGATCGACCATCCACTCCAGGGAGAGAATTATATGCACGAGCATAGCCCCTGGTGGTGCACTCAGTCCATATGGGCTGAGATGTGTGCCCAATGGAGAGTTGAGAGCTGGGTGAAAAGACGAAAAACTGCCGCCACCAACAGAGCCTCGGGTGTATCCGATGGCACAAAGGCTAAAGGAACATACAAGGGAGGCAGTATTTCACAGTTGCAACATATCACAACCAGGGTACGTATTTACAAGTTTTAATATGTTTTCAATCATAAATTGTAGAAAATATATCCCATTTTTACTTAGTAATATTGTGTTATTTTTGTATAGGAGTCTCAGTCTCAAGGTCAGCCTATCCATTGGCTGGATGTGTACGTGGCCACCCGTGATGGTCTACCTGAGGTTATCCAGATAGCGGTAATAAATTTTAACAACTTGATCTTTAATTAATGCTTACAGAATTAATTTATTTTTAACTATTTAATTGTTAACATGATGACAGGACACTTATAAGTGTTTATTGAATGAGCATTATCCTGAAGGCACTCCACGTCCATCTATCGATCAAGAGTTGTGGGAGAGGGCGTCTGTTGTGAAGAAGAACTATATTAAAGGTCAAGGACAACGACGACGCCTATCCTTCAGTGGCTCAGGCTGCTCTTCTACCCAGTCTACACAGTCATCGAGCCATCCAGCTGCTCATACTCTGGTTGACTGTGTGAGAGCTATATGTCAAGATCAAGATCTTTTGAAGATACTGGGCGGACATCTGGGGGCTATGAGTGCTGGGGAGTTAGCTGAAGCAGTAGCGGCAGCAGCAGCATCACAACACGGGGATGACGACGAGGTATAAAATCAATTTGTTGTATATTATTGTAATATACCAATATTAACATAATTAGTATATATTTGTAACTTGTTTTATTATTTTGTTAATTACAGGGTGATGAAGGAGGCAGTGATTCTTGACGTACCTGTTTTAGATTAGTTTTATAGTTATAGTATAAGTTTGTACTTGTATATTCATTCTTAGGATGTTTATATGTTACTTAAACAAGTTTTGAAATTTTATTATATTTATTCAAAATCATATTGGTTTTGAATGGTTTATATACTAGTTTGGTGTATGTGTTGGTGGACGATGGATGTTTATATTGTTGTGTATGTTGTTGTTGTTGTTGGGTATGTATGTTGGGATAAAACAAGTACAAAACAGGTACAAGTTTTTGGGATTTCTGCAAAAAAACAAGATTCTATTTTTTTATTTTTCCATATCAGCGACCGAAGATAACTATTTGTGGGCAACAACGACCGCATCCGGTCGCTAATACCGGTCGCTGCCACGTGGAACACGTCAGCTTTGACCCTGGACCATGCTAACTCAGCTTAGCGATCGAATTTGTCATTCTGATCGCTCATAGCAGTCGCAGATATATCGGTCGCTAATAGTGGTCGCTGATGTGCATCTCAGCGACCAGATTTTGTGTAACGCCTTTCAACGACAGCATGCGGTCGCTGATTGTTATCTGCGACTGTATGTTATCGCTGATAGGCAGTCGCTGATAAAGCTTTTTCTTATAGTGTATACTAACATATTGGTATGGATCTTATTGTGGAATTTCTACCTTTTTGAGTCGGGGTTACTATTCACGTATACGACACTATTCATGTATATGGCACTATTTACGTATATGATATTATTTATGTATACGGTACTATGTACGAATACAGAGTATTATTCATGAGTTACTATTCATAAGTCACTATTCACGAGTTACTATTTACGAGTTACTATTCACGACAAAATTGGTTTATTTTTTTGACCAAATTATCGTTGATTTATGAATCTTACTCTTGAAATTAAATCCATGTTTTGATGATATTATTTTTATTATCACATATAACATTTTTATAATCCTGGTGAAGAAATTTCTCTTTGACTTAAGTGTAAAGATGGGTAGATTATTGGTATGATCATTATTATGGGTTCTCTTTGGCCAGTAGTACAAAGATGAATTGTAACTAGTACGATCATGACCATTGAATTTACAATTGAATATTTTTATCTTAAGTGCAAAGGTGAATTGATCAACATGGTTATAATTATGGTTTATATAGATTTTGAAATGATTATATATTTCTTTGAGATGTAAATATCTTTGGCCCGTAGTGCAAAGATGAATTATTGTTGAATATCTTTGGCATGTAGTGCAAAGATGACCTGTTGAATATCTTTGGCTTGTAATGCAAAGATGACCTGTTGTTGAATATCTTTGGCCTGTAGTGCAAAGATGACTTGTTGATGAATATCTTTGGCCCGTAGTGCAAAGATAAATTTATTAGTATGATTATGAACATGAACTGTGATTTGGTATAACCATGATCTTTGATGTTTCAGGTGATAAAAATTATCTTTGTCCTGAATGAGAAAAGGAATTTAGAACTACAATTATGATTATGAGTTATACATGTAATTGTGGACATGAATTGTTGATTGATGTTACAGGGATAAAACATTGTTGGTGGACTTTTAACATGGAGAAGATAATAGATTTTATGGTCTATTTGACTGTTCTAAAGGATTGCTCGTTCCGCTGCAACTATGGTTGAAAAGTTTTATCATCTACCATATGTTCTAAATCTCTGATTTATTACTAATGAAGGCTATTGATAATTTAATTATCTTTAGTCATGATATTCTTTATTGGGCTAGTTGTGCTCACCCTTTTGCTTCATAATTCCTTTTCAGGTAATAAGAGTGTAGCTGGGTCGAGCGGGGGTAACAGGGGAATAAAACGGTGGTTATCATTTAGTAGTTATATTTGGTGAATCAACTAGGGTGAGGCAAACCCAACGTTGGAAGGGTGTTTTGCCACTATCATACAAGATGTCTAATGACATACAACCTCGTGTCATCATAAGACTGAGTTGTGCTCATCCACTTGCTGAGTATATTTACGAGCACTACCTATATAATCTGGGTGTTTGTTTGAAGTATAATTCTCAATTAGAGACAGTGGAGATAATGATATGTCAAGAGAAGACTCACAATTGGGAATAATATGATAGTAATCTTCTCATTTTTCTTTGGGGTCTATTGCGTCAACCAAGGATAATTCTGTGGCCATATGATATCTATCATAACCTAGACGCGTGGCCTCTCATGTACGAAGGTTTCCTTGAGCACTTCCCAAAGATTCTAATTTTTAAAACAGTTTTTGACTATACCTTTATGTAGGTATCACTGTGAGGTGATGTCCACTGATGGGACATTTGTCACATTACGGTTGGGACACGAGTCATAGTTGGTATATATTTGTATCCAAACTCACATCATATGTGTTGTTGTATTTTTTACGACAATTGTTGTAATAAAGTTGTAGTTGTTTTCTGTACCATGTATTTTGCGACTCAAAATGGGTTGGATAGAATGGATCTATTTTGGGGTTGTCAAATTTGGTATCAGAGCTTAGGGATATGATCTCTGGCGGAGATCCCGAATTAAAACTAGGAAGAGAGAGACGAGAAATATCCTTCGTTAGTGTGTGTCCTACCTAAGCTGAATTTTCTTACTTAAGTTGACAAATTGTGATATGTCAATTAACCTTTGTTTTGATATTGTATTCTAGAATGATATCTGAAATACAGGAGATGAGCAATGGAGAAATCATGATGACAGGGAAGATGGAATCTGGAATGGAAGCATGGTATTCTCAACTCTTTGAAATATCAGGTACGTAAATTTCAGGGACGAAATTTCATAAGGAGGGGAGATTGTAAGACCCCGAATTTTATGAAATAAAAGTATTTAATTTTTATATTCAATAAATGGTTAAATTGATAAAAAGCAAAGTTAATGGTGCTATATGAATTTTTTTTCAAAATAAGCAAATGGTTATAAAATATTCATTTTTGTTGGGGAATATTCATTTGGTCATGGAATATTCTTTCTGTCGGGTTTTGTACGACGGCGCAGGCATTTGTGGGGCCCATAACAGATAACGGTCAGATGAAGAAAATGACAAAATTGAGTTTTTATAAATAACGGCGTAGTTGTTACCGTTAACACTGTTGGAATACCCGGTGGTTAAAATACAGTAATACGCGTGGTTGCATAGTAGCACACGGTATTGCACAATATTGTCGATTATTGATTCTTACGTGAGAAGGCACTACTCAATAATAGTTACAGTAGTTACTGTTCAATTTTATTTTATTGATTGAATAATTGCTGCGTTGATATTTTATATTATTGTTGTTTCAATAATTGTCACTGCATAGTATTTCCTATTATCAGATCAATAATTCATATTATTTGAATAATATTATTAGATAACATTATTGACAATGTCTAGAAAGTTCTGTCAATGAGAGGTTTGGTCACCTAATTGCGCGCTAGTAAGGAGAAATCTTATCGAAAAGCCCCCTCTTTCCCGGGAACTGCCTGGTTGTCATTATTGTGATTCTGTAATATTATTTATGAATAATTAATTATTGATTTATATGATAAGGAAATATTTATTTGATGTGAATATAAATGATGGATTTATTTATGTGGTTATAAATAAAAGAGTTAATGTTGAGGTGTTTTATTAGTATTTTGTTAGATTGGAGGTATTAAAAGATCAAATCGGTGTTATTACAGCTTTATTGTGTGAGTTATAATATTTAATCTGACCGTTGGATCGTTGTAATTTTTGGATATGTTATACATATATAAGTTGAGTATATGTCCCCAAATTTTGAACCGTTAAAAATGAGCGTATAATTTGTTATGAATTTTAAGAGGTGACTGATTCGGAAATTAGGTTATAAATGATTTTGGTGGAAAATTCTAGAATTTTTGGGCCCCACTTTTGGTTGGTGAGAAATGTGCTCAATTGAATTTTTAAATGTGGTGGGTGGGAATAGTAGCAGGTAAAGCCATCAGGTTGCAGGTTAAGTCTGCTTCGGCGTGCTAACATTTTCTTATAAATAGAGGGCTAAGTTAGAATTGAAAATCACACCAGAAACAAGTTTTGTCTCTTTCTCTCTCTAGATTATCGAGTGTATTTTGTGAGTATTTAGATACTTGGTGAGTTGCTATTCTTCAGTGCAAGTTTCCTTCAGCGTCATATCTTATATCCAGTCAGAAGTGCTGCTCTTTTGAGGTAAGGGATAATAAGGGATAGTAAGAAATATTAAAGGATGTTATATTCTTCATAACGATGTTATTCTTTCAATATCATTATACTGACATATTGGTATGGATCTTATTGTGAAATTTCTACCTTTTTAAATCGGTGTTACTGTAAGACTTCGAATTTTTATGAAATAAAAGTATTCAATTTTTCTTATAATTACTATTCAGTAAATGGTTAAATTGATAAAAGTTAAAGTTAAGGATGATATAAGAAATTTTTTCAAAATACACAAGTGGTTATAAAATATTCATTGTTATCGGGGAATATTCGTTTGGTCGTGGAATATTCTTTCTGTCGGGGAATATTTGTACGACGGCGCAGCCATTTTGGGCCCCATAACAGAATAACTGTCGGATGAAGAAAATGACAAAGTTTGAGTTTTAAAAATAACGGCGTAATCGTTACCGTTAACACTGTTGGAATACCCGGTTGGTAAAATAAAGTAATACGCGTTGTTGCACAGTAGCACACGATATTACATATTATTTTTGAATTATTGTTTCTTACGTAAGAAGGCACTACTCAATAATTATTACAGTAATTACTGTTCAATATTTTATTTTATTGATTCAATAATTGCTACGTTGAAATTTTATATTATTGTTGTTCAATAATTATCACTGCATAGTATTGTCCATTATCAGATCAATAATTTATATTATTTGAATAATATTATTAGATAGCATTATTGGCAATCTCTAGAAAGTTCTGTCAAAGAGAGGTTTGGTCATCTAATTACGCGCCAGTAAGGAGAAATCCTTATCAGAAAGCCCCCTCTTTCCTGGGAACGGCCTGGTTGTCATAATTGTGATTCTGTAATATTACTTGTGAATAATTAATTATTGATTTATATGATAAGGAAATATTTATTTGATGTGGATATAAATGATGAATTTATTTATGTGGTTATAAATGAAGGAATTAATGTTGAGGTATTTTATCAGTATTTTTATCGGAATGAAGATATTAAAAATTAAACCATTATTTTTTAGATATATTGCGTGAGTTACAATTTTTAATCCGACCGTTGGATTGGTATAATTTTTGGATATGTTATACAAATATAAGTTGAGTATATGTCCACAAATTTTGAACCGTTAAAAAAAACGTATGATTTGTTATGAATTTTAAGAGGTGAATGGTTTAGAAATTGTTGAAGTATCCGAATTTAGCATTTTGGTAGAAAATTCTAAAATTGAGTGGGCCCCACTTTTGGTTGGTGAAGAAATATGCTGAATTTTATTTCAAATGTGGTGGGTGGGAATAGTAGAAGGTAAAGCCATCAGGTTGTAGGTCAAGTCTGCTAAAATTTTCCTATAAATAGAGGGCTAAGTTAGAATTAAAAATCATACCAGAAACATAAGCTTTCTCTCTTTCTCTCTCTAGATTATTGAGTGTATTTTATGAGTATTTAGATACTTGGTGAGTTGATATTCATCAGTGCAAGTTTCCTTCAGCGTTATATTCGATATCCAGTCAGAAGTGCTGCTGCTCTTTTGAGGTAGAGGATTTTAAGGGATTGTAAGGAATGTTATTTTCTTCATAATGATGTTATTTTTTCAATATCATTATACTGCAATATTGGTATGAATTTTATTGTGGAGTTTCTACCTTTTTGTGTCGGGGTTACTATTCACGTATATGGTACTATTCACGTATACGGTACTATTCACGTATACGACACTATTTATGTATGTGGCACTATTTATGTATGTGGTACTATTTATGTATACGGTACTATGTACAAATACAGAGTACTATTCACGAGTTACTATTCACGAGTTACTATTCACGGGTACTATTCACAATAAAATTGGTTTCTTTTTCTGACCAAATTATCGTTGATTTATGAATCTTACTCTTGAAATTAAATCCATATTTTGATGTTATTGTTTTTATTATCATATATAACATTTTTATAATCTTGGTGAAGAAATTTGTCTTTGACTTGAGTGTAAAGATGGATAGATTATTGGTATAATCATGATTATGGGTTCTCTTTGGCTAGTAGTGCAAAGATGAATTGTGACTAATATGATCATGACCATTGAATTTATAATTGAATATTTTTAGCTTAAGTGCAAAGGTGAATTGATCAACATGGTTATAATTATGGTTTATATAGATTTTGAAATGATTATATATTTCTTTGAGATATGAATATCTTTGGCCTGTAGTGCAAAGATGATCTGTTGTTGAATATCTTTGGCCCGTAGTGCAAAGATGACCTGTTGTTAAATATCTTTGGCCTGTAGTGCAAATATGAACTATTGACGAATATCTTTGGCCGGTAGTGCAAAGATAAATTTATTAGTATGATTATGAACAGGAACTGTGATTTGGTATAACCATGATCTTTGATGTTTCAGATAACGACAGGTGATGAAAATTATCTTCGTCTTAGATGCGAAGAGGAATTTAGAATTATAATTATGATTATGAGTTATTCATATAATTGTGGAAAGGAATTGTTGATTAATGTTACAGGGATAAAACATTGTTGGTGGACTTTTAATGTGGAGAAGATAATAGACTTTATGGTCAATTTGACTCTTCTAATGGATTGCTCGTTCCGCTGCAACTATGGTTGAAAAGTTTTATCATCTACCATATGTTCTAAATCTCTAATTTGTTATTGATAAAGGCTATTGATAATTTAATTATCTTTAGTCATGATATTCTTTACTAAGCTAGTTGTGCTCACCCTTTTGTTTCACAATTCCTTTCAGGTAATAAGAGTGTAGCTGGGTCGAGCGGGGGTAACAAGGGAATAGAACGGTGGTCTCTAGCTGTGGATTTCTCCCTAAATAGTTTTTGATTATACCTTTATGTAAGGTGTCATTTTGACGTGCTATCCAAGGTTGGGATGAGAGTCACAGTTGGTATATATTTGTATCCAAACTCACAACATATGTGTTGTTGTATTTTGTACGACAATTGTTGTAATAAAGTTGTAGTTATTTTCTGTACCATATATTTGGCGACTTAGAATAGGTTGGATGGATTGGATCTATTTTGGGTGCGTCACAGTTGGTATCAGAGTTTTAAGTAAAGAGCCCCGAGCCTCTCGCTGGTGACTTCCTGTTGATGGGGGATGCACCGAAGGCAGACTCACCGTAGGGGACGCCGTTCTGCGGTGGCAAACTGATAGGTACCAATGTGAGGTGCTGTCCACTGATGGGATATTTATCACAGTTGGTATCAGAGCTTAGGGATATGATCTCTGGCGGAGATCGGGGAATAGGACTAGGAGGGGAGAGATGAGTAAATCCTTCGTTAGTGTATCCTACATAAGCTTATTTGTTGGTTAGTCATAATATTGGGATATTATGTTAATTTGTTCAATTAACCCTTATTTTGAAGCTGTATTCTAGAATGATATCTGAAATACAGGAGATGAGCAATAGAGAAATCATGAGGACATGGAAGATGGAAGCAAGGTATTCTCAACTTTTCGAAATACCAGGTACATAAATTTCGGGGACGGAATTTCATAAGGAGGGGAGATTGTAAGACACCGAATTTTTATGAAATAAAGTATTCAATTTTTCTTATAATTACTATTCAGTAAATGGTTAAATTGATAAAAGTTAAAGTTAAGGGTGATATATGAAATTTTTTCAAAATACACAAGTGGTTATAAAATATTCATTGTTGTCGGGGAATATTCGTTTGGTCGTGGAATATACTTTCTGTCGGGAAATATTCGTACGACGGCGCAACCATTTGTGGGCCCCATAACAGAATAACTGTCGGATGAAGAAAATGACAAAGTTTGAGTTTTTATAAATAACAGTGTAATCGTTACCGTTAACACTGTTGGAATACCCGGTTGGTAAAATAAAGTAATACGCGTTGTTGCACAGTAGCACACGGTATTACACAGTATTTTTGAATTATTGATTCTTACGTAAGAAGGCACTACTCAATAATTATTACAGTAATTACTGTTCAATATTTTATTTTATTGATTCAATAATTGCTACATTGAAATTTTATATTATTGTTGTTCAATAATTATCACGGCATAGTATTGTCCATTATCAGATCAATAATTTATATTATTTGAATAATATTATTAGATAGCATTATTGGCAATGTCTAGAAAGTTTTGTCAAAGAGAGGTTTGGTCACCTAATTGCGCGCCAGTAAGGAGAAATCCTTATCGGAAAGCCCCCTCTTTCCTGGGAACGACCTGGTTGTCATAATTGTGATTCTGTAATATTATTTGTTAATAATTAATTATTGATTTATATGATAAAGAAATATTTATTTGATGTGGATATAAATGATGGATTTATTTATGTGGTTATAAATTAAGGAATTAATGTTGAGGTATTTTATCAGTATTTTTATCGGAATGAAGGTATTAAAAATTAAACCAGTGTTTTTTAGATATATTGCGTGAGTTATAATTTTTAATCCGACCGTTGGATTGGTATAATTTTTGGATATGTTATACATATATAAGTTGAGTATATGTCCACAAATATTGAACCGTTAAAAAAAACGTATGATTTGTTATGAATTTTAAGAGGTGAATGGTTTAGAAATTGTTGAAGTATCCGAATTTAGCATTTTGGTGGAAAATTCTAAAATTGAGTGGGCCCCACTTGTGGTTGGTGAAGAAATATGCTGAATTTTATTTCAAATGTGGTGGGTGGGAATAGTAGCAGGTAAAGCCATCAGGTTGCAGGTCAAGTCTGCTAAAATCTTCCTATAAATAGAGAGCTAAGTTAGAATTGAAAATCACACCAGAAACATAAGCTTTCTCTCTTTATCTCTCTAGATTATTGAGTGTATTTTATGAGTATTTAGATACTTGGTGAGTTGATATTCATCAGTGCAAGTTTTTTTCAGCGTTATATTCGATATCCAGTCAGAAGTGCTGCTCTTTTGAGGTAAGGGATTTTAAGGGATTATAAGGAATGTTATTTTCTTCATAATGATGTTATTCTTTCAGTATCATTATACTGCAATATTGGTATGAATTTTATTGTGGAGTTTCTACCTTTTTGTGTCGGGGTTACTATTCACGTATATGGTACTATTCACGTATACGGTACTATTCACGTATACGACACTATTTATGTATGTGGCACTATTTATGTATATGACATTATTTATGTATACGGTACTATGTACAAATACGAAGTACTATTCACGAGTTACTATTCATGAGTTACTATTCACGAGTTACTATTCACGAGTTACTATTCACAGGTACTATATATTCACAATAAAATTGGTTTCTTTTTCTGACCAAATTATCGTTGATTTATGAATCTTACTCTTGAAATTAAATCCATGTTTTGATGTTATTGTTTTTATTATCATATATAACATTTTTATAATCTTGGTGAATAAATTTGTCTTTGACTTGAGTGTAAAGATGAGTAGATTATTGGTATAATCATGACTATGAGTTCTCTTTGGCCAGTAGTGCAAAGATGAATTGTGACTAGTATGATCATGACCGTTGAATTTACAATTGAATATTTTTAGCTTATGTGCAAAGGTGAATTGATCAACATGGTTATAATTATGGATTATATAGATTTTGAAATGATTATATATTTCTTTGAGATATGAATATCTTTGGCCTGTAGTGCAAAGATGATCTGTTGTTGAATATATTTGGCCCGTAGTACAAAGATGACCTGTTGTTGAATATCTTTGGTCTGTAGTGCAAATATGAACTGTTGAAAAATATCTTTGGCCCGTAGTGCAAAGATGAATTTATTAGTATGATTATGTACAAGAACTGTGATTTGGTATAACCATGATCTTTGATGTTTCAGGTAAAGACAGGTGATGAAAATTATCTTCGTCTTGGATGCGAAGAGAAATTTAGAATTACAATTATGATTATGAGTTATTCATATAATTGTGAAAAGGAACTGTTGATTAATGTTACAGGGATAAAACATTGTTGGTGGACTTTTAATGTGGAGAAGATAATAGACTTTATGATCTATTTGACTCTTCTAATGAATTGCTCGTTCCGCTGCAACTATGGTTGAAAAGTTTTATCATCTACCATATGTTCTAAATCTCTGATTTGTTATTGATAAAGGCTATTGATAATTTAATTATCTTTAGTCATGATATTCTTTACTGAGCTAGTTGTGCTCACCCTTTTGCTTCACAATTCCTTTTAGGTAATAAGAGTGTAGCTGGGTCGAGCGGGGATAACAAGGGAATAGAACGGTGGTCTCTAGCTGTAGAGTTCTCCCTAAACAGTTTTTGACTATACCTTTATGTAAGGTGTCATTGTGACGTGCTATCCAAGGTTGGGATGAGAGTCACAGTTGGTATATATTTGTATCTAAACTCAAAGCATATGTGTTGTTATATTTTGTACGACAATTGTTGTAATAAAGTTGTAGTTATTTTCTATACCATGTATTTGGCGACTCAGAATAGGTTGGATGGATTGGACCTATTTTGGGGGCGTCACGGTTACTATTTACGTATACGGCACTATTCACGTATACGGTACTATTCATGTATATGGCACTATTTACGTATATGACATTATTTACGTATATGGTACTATGTATGAATACGGAGTACTATTCACGAGTTACTATTTATGAGTCACTATTCATGAGTTACTATTCACAAGTTACTATTCACGATAAAATTGGTTTATTTTTCTGACCAAATTATCGTTGATTTATGAATCTTACTCTTGAAATTAAATCCATGTTTTGATGATATTGTTTTTATTATCATATATAACATTTTTATAATCCTGGTGAAGAAATTTCTCTTTGACTTGAATGTAGAGTTGGGTAGATTATTGGTATGATCATGATTATGGGTTCTCTTTGGCCAGTAGTGCAAAGATGAATTGTGACTAGTATGATCATGACCATTGAATTTATAATTGAATATTTTTAGCTTAAGTGCAAAGGTGAATTGATCAACATGATTATAATTATGTTTTATATAGATTTTGAAATGATTATATATTTCTTTGAGATGTGAATATCTTTGGCCTATAGTGCAAAGATGAATTATTGTTGAATATCTTTGGCCTGTAGTGCAAAGATGACCTATTGAATATCTTTGGCTCGTAATGCAAAGATGACCTGTTGTTGAATATCTTTGGCATGTAGTGCAAAGATGACTTGTTGATGAATATCTTTGGCCCGTAGTGCAAAGATAAATTTATTAGTATGATTATGAATATGAACTGTGATTTGGTATAACCATGATCTTTGATGTTTCAGGTGATGAAAATTATCTTTGTCCTGGATGAGAAAAGGAATTTAGAACTACAATTACGATTATGAGTTATACATGTGATTATGGACATGAATTGTTGATTGATGTTACAGGGATAAAACATTGTTGGTGGACTTTTAACATGGTGAAGATAATAGATTTTATGGTCTATTTGACTCTTCTAATGGATTGCTCGTTCCGCTGCAACTATGGTTGAAAAGTTTTATCATCTACCATATGTTCTAAATCTCTGATTTATTACTAATGAAGACTATTGCTAATTTAATTATCTTTAGTCATGATATTCTTTACTGGGCTAGTTGTGCCCACCCTTTTGCTTCACAATTCCTTTTCAGGTAATAAGAGTGTAGCTGGGTCGAGCGGGGGTAACAGGGGAATAGAACGGTGGTCATCGTTTAGTAGTTATATTTGGTGAATCAACTAAGGTGAGGCGAACCCAACGTTGGAAGGGTGTTTTTCCACTATCATACAAGATGTCTAATGACATACAACCTCGTGTCATCATAAGACTGAGTTGTGCTCATCCACTTGCTGAGTATATTTACGAGCACTACCTATATAATCTGGGTGTTTGTTTGAAGTATAATTCTCAATTAGAGACAGTGGAGATAATGATATGTCAAGAGAAGACTCACCATTGGGAAGAATATGATAGTAATTTTCTCATTTATCTTTGGGGTCTATTGGGTCAACCAAGGATAATTCTGTGGCCATATGATATCTATCATAACCTAGACGCGTGGCCTCCCATGTACGAAGGTTTTCTTGAGCATTTCCCAAAGATTCTAATTTCTAAAACAATTTTTGACTATACCTTTATGTAGGTATCACTGTGAGGTGCTGTCCACTGATGGGTCATTTGTCACATTACGGTTGGGACACGAGTCACAGTTGGTATATATTTGTATCCAAACTCACATCATATGTGTTGTTGTATTTTGTACGACAATTGTTGTAATAAAGTTGTAGTTGTTTTCTGTACCATGTATTTGGCGACTTAGAATGGGTTGGATGGAATGGACCTATTTTGGGGTTGTCACATAAGGGCCCCACATGATCAAACATGTTGTCAGATATGTTTAAACAAAGAATTTTTAATATTTTAATATACCAACCGCTACATGTTGTAGCGGTTGTGCCCCTCTTTTTTTAAGCATTTCCCCCATTATATAGTCATGACTCATCTCATTTGGTAAACTTAAAAAAAAAATTCGCCCGACTGCTACAAGTTGTGCCGACTTACAATAATAATAATAAAAATCCCTTGGCACGCTAACGTGGCTCCTTTGAATTATTTCCAAAAATTTGCTCCTCACCTAATTCAAACTCGCAACCTCCCGTTTCAAACCCTCGTTATATTACCACCCGAGCACCACAGACCTAACTGTTAAATTCTCGAAAGGATTAGTCTTTATATTAAAACATTACATTTCTCCAAAAATCTATAATAATTTTTTTTCTCTTGTATTAATATTTATTTTTATATTAATATTAATAATAAATTGGGTTTGTTATAATAGTGAAATGTTAATTGATATAAAGTGGATTGTACTAATTTTATATTGATATAAAGTGGGTTGTTAGAATAGTGACCAGGGCAATTGTGATATTATTTTATATTCGACGATGTTTATATTTTTCGATGATAGAAAATAAATGCCTTATCTATTTATGAAAGTGATAATAAATTGGTAGAGTGAAATTTAAATGCTAAGCAAATAGAAATATTAAAAGAATTACGTTTTCATGTTTTCTCATTTCCCTCTGTTGCGCTTAAAAGTGGCGCATGTGTTGGTATCTGCATTTGTTGAGTGGTTCAGGAGTGAAACTAATTTCACTTCAATTACGGTGAAATGACCATCACTTTAGAAGTTGTAGGTATGATTTTAGGACTTCATGTAATTGGAAAGCCAATAACATGTGAATATCTAACCCATCCCAAATCCTTATTTTTAAAACACTATGACCATCACCTTATTATTTAATGCTTTGTATGATATGTAGATATTGAATTTACGCGCACACACACACAAACATATATAATGGGATATGATCCATAGCAAATATTTGCTATGGATGTAAATTGGGCAAATAGCATCATATCCGTTCATTTTATGAATCAAAGGCGTAGATTAAAAATTATATATTGCCTTACGCCATTTCGTCTAGCGTATGTTAAAAATTTTAAAGTCCCGTACGCTACACCAAGTAGCGTACTATACAAAGAAAATTACGATGCCCAATATATACACCATTTTTGTTACTAGCTACTAGTATTTTGTCATTGAGGCTTGAAGGAGTGATCTTCAAGGCCGATGACCACATCGGAGTCGCCATCGTCGGACTCACCGCTGACGGCTGAATCCTCTCTCGTTACATGAGATCCGAGTGTATTAATTACAGCTACTCCTGCGAGTCTCCTCTCCCCGTTGGTCGCCTCGTTGTTCAGCTCACCGACAAGGCCCGGGTTCACTCTTTTAATAAACCCTTGTTTATATATACGTGTGGAAATTCAAGTGTTTATTGTGTGAAGTGAATGTGGTCTTGTGGAATTTGTGTCCTTCGGTCATACAAGCCTCTTCAAGGAGACCGATTCACTTGTATGTTCTAATCTTATTTGAAATTGGATTAGGGGCAATATTGTTGTTAGATCGTGAAATTAAGGTTTTAGAGTAAACTTCTTTGCCTCTGTTCGATCATTTGCGTGGACAGCTGGAATTCACTTCTTTTTTATACCAAAAAATTAATTTCTTTCTTTGGTTTAAGAAGTTGCAAAAAAAAATTCAGTCCCACTGTGATATTCCTTCAGTTTGAGTCCAAAAAATTAATTTCTTTCTTCTGTGATATTCCTTCAGTTTGAGTCCTACTAAACTCTAACTGGTGGCTGATAACGAAGTAGCGTAGGCTTATCTCTTGGCAGACAAATACCGTAATTTTTTTTATAGTACGCTACTTGGTGCAGCGTACGGAACTTTAAAATTTTTAACATACGCTAGACGAAGTGGCATAAGACAATATATAATTTTTAATCTACGTCCTTGATTCATAAAATGAACGGATATGATGCTATTTGCCTAATTTACATCCATAGCAAATACTTGTTATGCATCATATCCCATATATAATATACTTAAATATGTTAAATATATTATGAAAAAATGGAGTATGTGTGAAGGAAAAACACAAGTTTTTGTGTGCCTTGTTATTTTAAGAGCTTTATTAGTAACACTTTTGGCTTTTTACCATTTTCATTAATAATTATTTTGACATTTCACTATTTCATACACAAATTATATCCTTAATTTTAACTTGAATTTTCTTTTCCTAGCGTACAAATATAATATAATGAAATTGGGTTTATGAAATATAGTGAAAATAAAGTATGGAAATTATATGTGTGTGTCCATTAAAACTTAAAGCATGTAACTAGCAAGGTAGTCTCCAAGAATTCGAAATTGGTCTCCAAATTATGCAGTTACATAAAAAACAAATAAAATTCATGCAAACCATGCACTAGTTCAAAACAAACAAAAATGATTTATTTTGTGGAAGCATTTGCATGTAAATATACGTGTAAGCATCGCCTCACCACCTTCCAAACCCCTCCCACATGCCTAAACTCAACATCCTCCACGTACGTAGTTGCCATGAAATGCATGCATTCAATTAAACCCCGGCCCAAACTCTGCTAGCTAGCTATATGTGGGCCCAAGTGTAAAATTAGGGTTCACATGACCTAATTGAATTAAATGCGCAATTAGGGTTCCACGACCTCATTAAAAATGCAAATTAGGGTTCACATAATCTAATGGAATGAAGACGAAAAAGTCAGAAATAAATGGGCTAGACCCGGGAGAAGCCTCCACGTGTCCCGAGGCAGAAGATTCGTGGAGGCGGCTCGATTTGGGAATTGATTGAGGGATTGGATTGGTGGCTAGAAGGACAGGGCAACATGGGCATTATTCTAATGACTAAAGGGCATTTCTGGAATTTTCCTGAAAGCATGTGCCTCGCACATGACTACTTTCCAGAAGACCCTATAAATACCCCTTCCATTCCATTGGGAAGGAGACTTCTCTTCAGACTCAAGACTTGGACTCCTGGAAGATCAAAGAGACCCTTTTGGTGACTTAAAGGCTCGGAGATTCCACCTAAAAGCACCAAAGGGGTTTGGACATTCTCTCTCAACACTCACGAAGACTCTTGGAATCCCAATAACCCTAACAAGGTTTCCGGATTCTAGGAGTGGAAGGACTCAAGAAGAAGGCTCTTAGAATCCCTGTTACCCTAACACGGTTCCCGAATTCTAGGAGTTCTGCCACGTGTCGTTGGAGTAATCGCCCACCTGTTCTTCTCCCCTCTTCAATCAATTAATCAATTCCGTACTCTTCGTGGATTTCTCTCCTCCTCAGCTAACACGAAACCCTAACTCTAGCAAGGTACGATTTCCTTGCCCACATTTATTTGGCGACTCTGCTGGGGAGGTGTAGAATTCGTGAAGGGTATGCCCACAACTCGAAGTGGGAGAACTACAGGAAGAGCTGCTTCACCAACAAATAGTATTACCTCACCAAATCTAGTTCCAAGGCAAACAACTCAAGCTTTCCAAGGCGCAAATCTGGATTTTGACCAACCACTTATTGAAGACGCTTTGGAAAGGAGTTCAACATCACTATACATGGACAATCAACAACAAACCAATGCAGGAAGGCAAGTCGAGGATGCAAACGAAGAGCAGACGAATGTTGTGCAACTGGAGATGCTCAAGGCATTAAAGGAAGCACGGGAAGGACAAGGGATGATGATGGCCATGATGCTGGAGATGCAGAGGAAGCAAGAGGAGATGGGGAACTTTCGCCAGCAGTTGATGCAGATCTCTACCTTTAAGGCCATGTTCCCAGGCAATTCGCAGGGAGAACAAGCAGGAGTGGAGGACAACAACAATGGCAGCAACAACAAAGAGAACCATATTGTACCTTCATTGACTGAAAGTCAATTGGTTCCAGTAATAAACTTGGGGCTCCAGAACAGTGGTGATGAGCCACAACCTAGGTTGGAAGCAAGCCAACCTCAGACGAACATCATCCCAACTGCTCTTCCAGCATTTTCACAGGTGCAGATGCCAATCGTTCCAAGCCATGTCCAGCGAATGAGCCAACAAATACCACCAGTGCCAGCTTTTCACGATGCAAGTGTACATCAACCAATCTCTTCACCATATACACCGCCAATACAACAGTATATTACAACACCCCAGAGAGTTCACGTCACAAGCCAGTACGTGACGAAGGATGATATGATCGATGTGATCAATCAACTTCGCAAGCAGACATCCCGACCCTCGGAGTTAGATTTTACTCCACCTTACCCTGCACACATTCGGAGGCAACCTTATCCGACGGGGTATATTGAGCATCCCCCGCAGTTTCCAAAATACAATGGGGAGAAAGGAAATGCCAGAGAACACATTGCCAGGTTCGTAGAGTTGATGTCTCCATGGCTAGGATATGATGAAGTAAACAACCACAACTTGTTGATGAGGGAATTCAACAAGACTTTGACGGATAGTGCCTTCAGTTGGTACTACAATTTGGAGAAAGGATCAGTCCATGATTGGGATGATCTAAAATTGCAATTTTTTAAGAAATTTTTCTATGTGCAGAAACAGGTAACCATCGTAGAGCTCATGCGATTCAAGCAGAAGCCAAACGAGGAGCTATCAGATTACGTGGATAGGTTCAGGGCCCAAGCACAGAAGTGTATAGAACCAATTGAAGAAAAGAACTTGGTTAGCGTATGCAACAATGGTGCTTTAGACGCCTTCAAGCCCCACCTCATTACCAAAGCTTGTGATTCATTTGCGACCCTCTCATCTTTTGCACAAGACTTGGGAGGAATCATGACATTTCCCACCAGCCATGCGATGGTTACATGGAAGGGCAAAAGGACAGCAACTGTGGCTTTGGCGGATTCTCAGTCAGAACCACAAGGGGGCAAGAGGGAAAAGAATGAAAAATTTGAGCGAAACAGAGAAAAACATGAGGATAAGTATACTAGAATGCCAGTTCCGGAGGCTATTACATGTAGCGAGAAGGCATTCAAGAGCATGTACGAACAATGGGTTGAGCATGGAGTGGTGAAGCCTCCAAGGCCCCGGTTGGTTGTAACGAAAGAGATGAAAAGAAGACCGGACTTTTGTGTATACCACCAGTACGTAGGACATTCCACTATGGACTGTTACAGTCTGCGGAGGATATACCATGAGAAGCTGGCGGCCGGGGAGATTGAACTAGGAGAAGAAACGTGTAACACTATCACCCATGGTGCAGTCCTGGAAGTCAAGAACCCAAATACTAGCTCTACTATCGAAAAACTCTGAACTACAGATGAATTAAAAATCCACCCAAGATGGTGGTCCACCAAAAATGGTAGTTTAAGTCCTCAGGAATATCCCTTGCCAAGTAATTGGATGACCAAGGGAGGAGGCACAAGAATTGACGAATTAAAAAAAAAAAAAAAAAATCCACCCAAGATGGTGGTCCACTCTAAATGATGGTCAAGTCCTCGTAGACTGCACTTGCCAAGAAATTGGATGACCCAAGTGACGAGGCACCCGATTTTAAGTCCTCGTAGACTGCACTTGCCAAAAAATTGGACGACCCAAGTGACGAGGCACCCGAGTGTTACACTTTATCATCAAAAGTGAACGAGGCACCTGACTATAAGTCCTCGTAAGTTATACTTTCACCTTCAAAAGTAATCGAGGCACCTGACTAACAGCCCTCGGAAGTTACACTTTCAACTTCAAAAGTGATTGAGGCACCTGAGTATAAGCCCTCAACCCCGAAAGTTACACTTTATCTTTAAAAGTGGCAAACGTTATGCTTTATTCGACAAAAGCAAGAAAGTTACACTTTACCTCTAAAAGTGGCAATCGTTATGCTTTCTTCGACAAAAGCAAGATTTATTATATGAAACGTTATGCTAAAAGCAATTTGATTATCAATAAATTTGTGAAACTTTCACTTATACTTGATTATTTCTTCTGATTTATTAAAAAAAAAAGAAGTATGGATTCAAGTGTTAGTTTGCATGAAATATATGTACATGAATTTTCTGATACAGGAAAAGAAAAAAATATACGAAAGCCATGATCTAGAAGCCACGACCTGTCGAATTGAAGAGAGGGGAATAACTAGATCCTCCAAGTCGACAATGGTGGTGCCCTGAGCCTTCGTATTGGAGGTTATCGAGCCTTCAAGGTCTTGGGTAGCTGACTCAATTTCCCAAAAGCTTGGTCTTCAATTTATCTATGGCATCTTGAAGCACCTAAAGTTTACATAAAGTAAGTCATTCTCATGGAGACGCGAAGTGACTTCCGAACGAAGTGCAACAACATGATGATTGGAAATAAAGAGATCCAACCTAACATAGAAGGGAGACATGTCCAAGGAAAGATAGGATATACCTAGATATCCTTGAAGAGCTCCTCTAGGGCTTGCCCTCCTAGGGTTTGCTCCCCTATAGGTTCACTCTCCTAGGACTTTCGTTTTCAAGGCTTGCAAAACATCAAGCTTTAAGAAGTGAAGACTTCAACACTTAAAAATATTTTGCGCGATCATCTCACCAAAGGCGTAACTCACGCGCAGGGGGCAAATGCTTACTGGTAAATGACATAGACATCCTCCAGAGTAAAGGTGCATTCCCCCCAAGCAGTGACGAATATGCATGTGGAGGAGCACCACGGTTCCATTGAATACGAGTGTCCCTGCATAGCTGGATGCAACGAAAAATGTCATCTTTTTCTTTATTACATCCACATAATCAACATTCTCAATTAAGTTCCTCGTTGATCCAATGCTACCATTCCCGAAGGTGGCTAGATGAATTAGACAAAATGTGAAGGAGGAGGCCATTAGGTTGGTTCCCCTAAGGGTTAGCCCGTAGGGTTTAGCCACCTAAGGAGCTCTCCCCTCTTACATTTAACTTCTCCTTACTCGTTGAATCAACTGATTGGAATGAATGCTACTTCACCGGAATATCTGAGCCAAGATCCTTGTTAAGGTGAAATGGCTCGGAATAAATTCTTCCTCCTTGCGATGTTGTCCTTTCTTTCAAAATATCCGAGCCAATGACCTTGTTAAGGTGAAATGGCTCGGAATAAATTCTTCCTCCTTGCGGGGTTGTCCTTTCTTCCGGAATATCCGAGTCAATGACCTTGTTAAGGTGAAATGGCTCGGAATAGATCCCTCCTCCTTGCGGTGTTCTTTTCTGTCAGAATATCCGAGCCAATGACCTTGTTAAGGTGAAATGGCTCGAAATAGATGCCTCCTCCTTGCGGTGTTGCTTTCCCTTTGAGACTATCCGAGCCAAGATCCTTGTTAAGGTGAAATGGCTCGGAATAGATGCTTCCTTACTGTGGTGTTGCCTTTCCTTCGAGACTACCCGAGCCAAGATCCTTGTTAAAGTGAAATGGCCCAGAATAGGTGTTTCCTCGTTGCGGTGTTGTGGTTCGAAAAAGAAATACTACCGTTACCTGAAAAGAAAAATCGGTGAAGCAATCACAAAGAATTAACCAAACGAAAAATTGACACGACTAGAGTAAACATGCATGAGAAACATAAAGAGAAATGATCATCTGTAGGATTTAAGAGTAGCTCCACATAAAGTACACACAATAGCTTTCCAAGTTTTCCAGTAGAAAGGGACGAAACAAAATCTTGTGGAAATTTCCATGTCTGCAACTTTTGTGCCTCGACCGCACTGTGAACATGACCCCGCCACCGGTTTCGTTTTCTTCATCATCATCCTCTGATCCGCCAAAAAGCAAAAACAAACCATATATCCGATCCAATCCAATCCGATCCAATCATGATGAGCCGATCGATGATCAACTTCTTCTCGATCCCTACTCGATATTAGACCGATCGACTTACTTGTTCACGGTTTTCCTAGTAAGTAACATAACGTCTTCTTATATCCATCCCTATGTGGAGTATCAAATTAAGTGCACCTCCAATGGAGACATGTATGTATGTGGTTAAAGGTCTGAACAGCTTTAATTTGGTTCTTCAAACTGTTGGATGATTGACACGCGTTGCGCCAATTATATTGAATGATAAGTATCTTTCAGCTTCATATAATACGGAGTACTACTATTGATCATCACGAATGTGTAGAGGCAAACCGGCAAACCTGCTCGACTTCATTGACGGGTTGATGTCCGCCACGTGTGTGAGTTGTAGTTGGGCATTGCAATATTTGTGGGTATGGAATATTAATTAATTCAATTGCAAGTTTGAAACTGCGAAAACGTGGGCATATCAAGTTTGAAATTATTCACACTTTCCTCAGTTTGAAACGTGGTCTGTTTGACAGAACTCCGCCTCTTCCTCTGTTTCTCGTCACTCAAATTGGAATTATCCACACTTTCCTTATCTTTTTTCATCAATCCCAACAAGCCTCTCAACCACCTGGTAGCTTTCTCCATATATCTTCTCTTTCAAGACTTGAACTAATACTCTCCTCAAATTCAAAAACAAAGGTTCCTTTCATTTAAAGAGAAATTCAGGAAACTTGTGGTCTAACTTTATGACGTTATCTCGTGAATCTCTTGAGATTAGTAGTAGTATATGCATGTTATTAAAATGTTTCTCTCTCCAAAATTCAGAGACCCATTAAAATGTTTCTTTTTTCTTTTTCTTTTCTTTGACTGCTGCTTAATTTCCTATATCAGTCAAAGAAAATCTTTTGTTTGATTGAAAAGAGGATTGGATTTGTTTTTCAATTTCCATAAACTCCGGAGGATTCAGAAGCAAGAACAACTGGTGTGGATGTTACAGGACCGAAGTTTTTGCCTTCATTTTGGTGGCCTCAGCATTTAATAAATATATCTTGTGATCAATTATATGATTGATTACACAACGAGAGAATGACGACAACAAACATTGAAGAAGAAATTGGGGGCATATCTTTTTCTTTAATTTATTACAAGTGGGCTGCTAGCTTGGGAGTATTCTTAAATAGTAGTAAAGATCACTAAGGATAGTATTAAAATATATTGTCGCATTTTTTTATTTAAAAAAAAAAAAAAAAAAAAACGTGAGTCAAAAAAGGTTTGGCAGGGGAGGATTTTTTTTATATATATAATAGCCTATATAATTATATCTCCCAAAAGTGCTACTGCAGTATCACGTAGCTAGCATTTAGGAGGCAATAAGTAAAACATTTTGTTAGACTATTTTATTTTGTTGAAAAAAAAAGAAAAGAAAAAAAAAAAAAAAAAAAAAAAAGGACACAGTGGGGTTCCGCGTGAATAGAGGTTGTGGGCTATCATGATATCATATGATTTCATATGATTTTATGATTTTGTTTGTTTTAAAAAAAAAAAAAAAAAAAAAAAAAATCTCAAATTAAGAAAGATTTTATTTGATTTCCAAAACAAAGAAAATTTTAATTTCCAAAATAAAATTAAGATTTTATTTTATTTTGGAAATAAATATTAAGATTTGATTTTATTTGACTTGAAAAAAAAAAAAAAAAAAAAGTGAACTCTCTCCTCTCTCCTGATCTCTCCTCTCTCTTCAAACAAATTATAAACAAGCACATATGCGTGCATACAGAAAGTGAACTTACAATTCACTCAATTTTCTCTCTCCACTACATATTCACCACCGACAAATCCTCCAGCGGAGTTGGCCGCATCAAGAAGAATGCGTGTGGGATTAGAAGAATATCTAAAACCACCGACCAAGAACTTCTATGGAGAGCTTCAATGGTTCCAAAAATACGAGAATTTCCGGTGACTCGGCTTCCAAAGATTGCATTTATGTTCTTGACAAGGCAGTCGATTTTATTAGCTCCCATGTGGGACTTGTTTTTCAAAGGAAAACCAAACCGGGGCCTCTACTCCATTTATGTGCATTCAGATCCATCGTTCAATGAATCAGACCCTCTAAATTCAGTGTTTTATGGCCGCCGAATCCCCAGTAAAGAAACAAATATTGGACAAGATATAGAAAGATTTCAGAAGATTTTTCAATAAGTCCAAAGAAGAGCCTCGCTAGGTCTTGCCTTCCTAGAGTTTAACTCTAAGGGTTTGGCTCCCTAGGGGTTCCCTCTTCTAGGACCATTGTCTTCAAGACCTGTAAAGTGAAGTCCCACAAAATCATTCAAAGGCTTACAGTTTTCTTGCACGATCGTCTATTTGGAAATGCGACTCTCGCGCAGGGGGCAAATGTGGGCCCAAGTGTAAAATTAGGGTTCACATGACCTAATTGAATTAAATGCGCAATTAGAGTTCCACGACCTCATTAAAAATGCAAATTAGGGTTCACATAATCTAATGGAATGAAGACGAAAAAGTCAGAAATAAATGGGCTAGACCCGGGAGAAGCCTCCACGTGTCCCGAGGCAGAAGATTCGTGGAGGCGGCTCGATTTGGGAATTGATTGAGGGATTGGATTGGTGGCTAGAAGGACAGGGCAACATGGGCATTATTCTAATGACTAAAGGGCATTTCTGGAATTTTCTTGAAAGCATGTGCCTCGCACATGACTACTTTCCAGAAGACCCTATAAATACCCCTTCCATTCCATTGGGAAGGAGACTTCTCTTCAGACTCAAGACTTGGACTCCTGGAAGATCAAAGAGACCCTTTTGGTGACTTAAAGGCTCGGAGATTCCACCTAAAAGCACCAAAGGGGTTTGGACATTCTCTCTCAACACTCACGAAGACTCTTGGAATCCCAATAACCCTAACAAGGTTTCCGGATTCTAGGAGTGGAAGGACTCAAGAAGAAGGCTCTTAAAATCCCTGTTACCCTAACACGGTTCCCGAATTCTAGGAGTTCTGCCACGTGTCGTTGGAGTAATCGCCCACCTGTTCTTCTCCCCTCTTCAATCAATTAATCAATTCCGTACTCTTCATGGATTTCTCTCCTCCTCAGCCAACACGAAACCCTAACTCTAGCAAGGTACGATTTCCTTGCCCACACTATAAAAACCCTTCATCCCCACCACTTCACCCACACCATTCTCTAAGCAGCCCTATCAATACCTATATATTCCACCACACCACACACAATGGCAAAACTCCCGGTTCTTGCCGCAGCTCTCCTTATAACCCTTTTCGCCCTGGCCGGGGCCACCACCTATACAACCACCGTCACCACCACCACAGTTAACGATCAAGGCAGCCCAGAAGAATGCCGGCAGAAGATCCAGACCCAGCAGCTCGATCAGTGCGCGAGTTACTTATTTCAAGGAAGCCAGCAGCCATACCGGATGGCGCGGAGAATGACGGTGACAGACGACAACCGGGGCGGACAACAAGAAGAAAATATGGCTCTAATTTTACAGATGTAGTATTTAATTACAATCTTTAACTATCTCTAATTTATTTTTAAACACTTTTGAAAGACATTTCATACATTTTTAATTCATACAAATTGTATCCTTAATTTTCACTTGAATAATTTTATTTTCCTAGTGTACAAATATAATGTTATAATGAAATTGGGTCTATGAAATATAGTGAAAAGACAGCATGAAAATTATTTTTTAAAAAACTTATTTTCGATATATTTTTCAAATTTTTAGAAAGTTGTTAATGGTATATAAAGTTCTAAAAATTACTATTTATTATCAATCTATGTTACTCCTCTATCTTTGTCATATTATTTAATGCTTTGTATGATATGTAGATATTGAATTTACATATATATATATATATATATATATATATATATATATAAATAATATACTTAAATATGTTAAATATATTATGAAAAAATGGAGTATGTGTGAAGGAAAACACAAGTTTTTGTGTGCCTTGTTATTATTTTAAGAGCTTTATTAGTGACACTTTTGGCTTTTTACCATTTTCATTAATAATTATTTTGACATTTCACTATTTCATACACAAATTATATCCTTAATTTTAACTTGAATTTTCTTTTCCTAGCGTACAAATATAATATAATGAAATTGGGTTTATGAAATATAGTGAAAATAAAGTATGGAAATTATATGTGTGTGTCCATTAAAACTTAAAGCATGTAACTAGCAAGGTAGTCTCCAAGAATTCGAAATTAGTCTCCAAATTATGCAGTTACATAAAAAACAAATAAAATTCATGCAAAACATGCACTAGTTCAAAACAAACAAAAATGATTTATTTTGTGGAAGCATTTGCATGTAAATATACGTGTAAGCATCGCCTCACCACTTTCCAAACCCCTCCCACATGCCTAAACTCAACATCCTCCACGTACGTAGTTGCCATGAAATGCATGCATTCAATTAAACCCCGGCCCAAACTCTGCTAGCTAGCTATAAAAACCCTTCATCCCCACCACTTCACCCACACCATTCTCTAAGCAGCCCTATCAATACCTATATATTCCACCACACCACACACAATGGCAAAACTCCCGGTTCTTGCCGCAGCTCTCCTTATAACCCTTTTCGCCCTGGCCGGGGCCACCACCTATACAACCACCGTCACCACCACCACAGTTAACGATCAAGGCAGCCCAGAAGAATGCCGGCAGAAGATCCAGACCCAGCAGCTCGATCAGTGCGCGAGTTACTTATTTCAAGGAAGCCAGCAGCCATACCGGATGGCGCGGAGAATGACGGTGACAGACGACAACGGGGGCGGACAACAAGAAGAACAACAAGAAGAACAACAACTTCAACAATGTTGCCAGCAGCTAAGGAAAATAGACTCCAAGTGCCGTTGCGCCGCAGTGGGAGAGATGTTGAGGCAACAGATGCAAAAGGAACAACGGCAGGGCCAGCAGTTACAACAGGTTTTGCAGAAGGCACAGAACCTCCCAAGTGATTGCAATATGCAGCAGCTCCGGCAATGCGAAATCCAACCGCTTTGGTTCTAAGCAAATGGCTCCCCATGCCTTTTCTATCTATCCACTATATTCTACAACCACCTAATAAATTCAACTACTTGATGTCATATGCTTGGAAATTGTGAAGGAATAATAAAACAAACAAATGAAAGTTATTAGAACTTTATTAAACTTTCATAGTACTAGTTTTCTTCTTTTTATTTTGCATTTATTTTTAATTTTTCTTTTCCATTTGTAACCAATAAGATATGTTTCTCTCCCCTTTTTCCTTATTTTTCCACCTCTTTTTTCTGTGTTTGCCAAGTTCCAATCATTGCAAAAACTCCTCAAATAATGTTAGAGATCCGATCTGGAGGCGCGCAGTTACAAAATTTACTAATTCCTCCTTTCCAAAATTAGATATACAATTTCACTCAAAACTTTTATTTGTTATGGAAAGGGAAAGTTGGGTTTTCTCAAAAATTATGGAGAGACGAAATGAGGTCAAAAGATAGCATGTTATAAATTTCAACTCCGTTATTCAAGAGCATTACTGTCGCATAGATTTTAAACTAAAATGTGATATTGTTAGTTTTGATTTTAGTGGAGTTCACAGTCCAAATTAATGATTAGCTAAAAAAAATCAATAAGATATAGACTGAGCAGTTCTATTAATTAATGACCGGTTGCCTACTAATTAAATTAGCTGATGCTATAACTTTACAGTTATCACTCATCACCTACTAATTAAATTAGCTGATGCCATAACTTTACAGTCATCACTTTGTGTATGTTGTGTTTAATCAACAATAATTGTCACACCTACTACTGAACTATACAAAAATATATATGAAATGACTTGGGAAGAAACATAAGCTGACAAGCATAATTGAATAAAGAAGCCATCTATTTTGTTGATTAATGATGGAGATATTAGTTGCTGAAATAATATACGTGGCAATATGTTGTTATCCATATATATATATATATATATATATATATATATATATATATATATATATATATATATATATATATATATTAGTTGGGTCCCGTGTCTCCGGGACTGTATGGACGATTGAATTTATCTCAAATTTTAGACGGCCCAGATATTTTATTGAGTGAGCGAAAAATTCAAAATTATTTGTATTTTATTAGATAGAAGATAGATGAATGGTGGGCTTGATCCCAAACTTTGAACGGCCCAGATGATTTATTGAATGAGCGAGAAATTCAAAACTATTTGTATTTTATTAGATATATATACTTGTTGGGTCCCGTGCCTCCGGGATTGTATGGACAGTTGGATTTATCTCCAACTTTAGACGACCCAGATGATTTATTGAGTGAGCGAGAAATTTAAAATTATTTATATTTTATTAGATAGAAGATAGATGGATGGTGAGATTTATCCCAAACTTTAGACGGCCTAGATGATTTATTGAATGAGCGAAAAATTCAAAATCATTTGTATTTTATTATATATCTATCTAATAAAATACAAATGATTTTGAATTTCCCGAATGATTTTGAATTTCCCGCTCACTCAATAAATCATCTGGGCCGTCCAAAGTTTGAGATAAATCTCACCGTCCATACATCTATCTAATAAAATACATCTATCTATCTAATCTATCTAATAATGATTTTGAATTTTCCGCTCACTTAATAAATCATCTGGGCCGTTTTAAGTTTGAGATAAATCTCACTGCCCATACAGTGCCGGAGGCACGGGACCCAGCTAGTATATATATATATATATATATATATATATATATATATATATATATATATATATATATATATATATATATATATATTGTAAGACCCCAACTTATTATAAATAAATTTTAATTTCCTCTATTTATTATTTTGAAATAGTAAATGTTGAATTGATTAATGTGGTTAGTTATAAGTAAAATGCGCGAATATTTTAAAAATAAGCACGTGGTTATAAAATATTCATTATTGTCGGGGAATATTCGTTTGTTCGTGGAATATTCTTGCTGTCGGGGAATATTCGTACGACGGCGCAGTCTTTTGTGAGCCCATAACGGAAAGCGATTGGATGAAGAAAACGACAAGTATAAGTTGTTTATAAATAACGGCGCAGTTGTTACCGTTAATACTGTTGGAATACCCGGTGGTTAACACACAGTAATACGCATTGTTGTACAGTAACACACGGTATTGCACCAATTATTGATTCTTACGTAAGAAGACACTACTCAATAATTGTTACAGTAATTACTGTTCAATATTTTATTTTATTGATTCAATAATTGTTGCGTTGATATTTTATATTACTGTTGTTTCAATAATTGTCACTACACAGTATTTTTTATTATCAAAGCAATAATTCATATTATCTGAATACTATTATTAGAAAACATTATTGACAATGTCTAGAAAGTTCTGTCTAAGGAGAGGTTTTGTCACCTAATTGCGCGCCAGTAAGGAGAAATTCTTATTGGAAATTCCCCTCTCTCCTGGGAACGACCTAGTTGCCAGTACTGTGATTCTGTAATATTATTTGTGAATAATTAATTATTGATTTATATGATGAGGAAAATATTGATTTTATGTAGATATAGATGGATAAAATTTTTAAAGTGACAGTTGTTAAAAAAATTGATATTTTATCTTTTCTGATAAAATAATATTTTATTATATTATTATAATATAATAATGATGATATTTTTTACAATGAATGTGGGATATATGAATAAATGAGGAGGAGGAGTATTTTTGTTGCAATAAATACTAAAAAAATGTTAAACATTTTGGTGGACCCATTTCTTGACTGAAATTTGATTATAGCCTGTAAAATCGCCCGTTTATGGATTTCAGTCAATTTTTATTTGAAATTTGGAAAAACTTTCTTATGCAAAGTTGTAGAGAATTAAATTTCTTATAAAAAGACGCGAGATTCGAATTTTCTGATGAAAGAGCTATTTATTATGAATTATTAAAGTTCCGAAATTCCTGTATAATTGATTTTTGAAGTTTTAAATAATTTTTTTTATTTAGTAGGCATCATTAACATGTGCATGATGGCTGAGATCAGTTGATAAAAGTGGGCGTAAGAATTTGTAAAATATATAATAATATTTTATTAAATTTTCTACTTCGGTGTTTTAAGCATTTTCCTATAAATAGGGTGCTTAGGTTAGAATTGAAAATCACACCAGAAACTACAGATTTCTCTATCTTTCTCTCTCGATATATTGTGCGTATTCTTGTGAGTATTTTAGTACTTTGAGTATTGTTATACGGTGCAAGTTCTTTCAGCACTATATCCAGTATTCCAGTCAAAAGTACTATTCTTTCTGAGGTATGGGATGTTATTTTATTCAAAAATGATATTATTTCTTCAATATCATTATGCTAAAATATTGGTGGGAATTTTTTATCAAATTTGAAACATTTTCATGTCGGGGTTACTATTCACGAGTTACTATTCATGAGTTACTATTCACGAGTTACTATTCACGAGTACTATTCACGAAGCGTGATAATGTTTTTTGTAAAATTTCTATCTTTTGGTGTTGGAATTACTATTCACGTATACGACACTATTCACGTATACAACACTATTCACGAATATGGCACTATTCACTGAAAAATAAAATTTTCTTCTTTTGTCCAAAATATCTATTCTGGATACTAGCTTTGATTGTATCCATGTTTTGATCATTCCTGAATTTTACTCCACTATGATTATTTATGAGGTATTTTTGGACATGGAATAGCTGACATACAAATCCTTAATATTTGTTATTTTGTTTCACTGGATTCGTTTCTTTAAAAATATTTTTCATCATCCTCAGTCCTAAATGATGATATTACTAAATATCTTTGGCCTGTAGTTCAAAGATGAATGATTTCTGATGAATATCTTTGGCCTGTAGTGCAAAGATGAACAGATGTTTAGATGAACATGACCAAGTGATGAATATCTTTGGCCTGTAGTACAAAGATGAATATTTGATTTCAGATATATATTGATTGATGTTACAGGGATAAAATGTTGACAACGGACTTTTAAATTCATATATAGAAGATAGTAGATTTTATTCTCTACTTAACTCTTCTAATGAATTATTATTTCCGCTGCGAATATTGATTTAAAATTTGTTGTCTATTGTATTCTATTAGATTTTTCCTTGTTGAGGACTAACGATAATTTGTTCTATATTATCTTAGTCATAATGTTCTTTACTGGGCTAGTTGAGCTCACCCTTTTCCTTGTTGTTCCATTTTTCTTCTCAGGAGGCGAGAATGTAGCGAGTACTAGTCGGGGTGTGGAATGATGATTCTAGAAGTGGTTCTAGTAGTCCTCACTATTTTATAAAATAGTGTATCAATAATTGTAATGAGGACTTATTTGAGTGTGGATATTGTCTAGATGACAATATTTGTATTTAAACTCACAGTTTTTATGTTGTATTAATAAAGTTGTAGTTGTTTCTGTACCATGTATTTTGACGACTCAGAATGGGTGTTGTATACCTATTTTGGGGGCGTCACACACACACACACACACACACACACACACATATATATATATATATATATATATATATATATATATTAATCTTCCTATTCTCACGACTCAAATTTTAATAACAATATATTATAATAAAATACAAATGATTTTGAATTTTTCGTTCATCCTAATAAATCATCTGGGCCGTCCAAAGTTTAGGATAAATCTCACCGTCCATAGTGCCGGAGACATGGGACTGTTGCTAGTACCATACATGATACAAACTTTCTCTTTGTTATGATTCCAAAGAGCAACTCATCCTAGCCTGTCCTGAGATTTGACCTGAACTTGGCCCGGCCTGACCTAGTTGGCAGGCATAAAATAGATGCCCCTTTCAGCTTCAAAGCTTGGCCTAGTCTGACCTAGTTTGACCAAGGACTGAGCTTTTTCACTAAAGTGCTACTATCTCTATAAGACCCCAACTTATTATAAATAAAATTAGATTTCCTCTATTCATTATTTTGAAATAGTAAGGGTTGATTTGATTAATGTGGTTAGTTATGGGTAAAATGCACAAATATTTTAAATAAACAAGTGGTTATAAAATATTTATTTTTATCGGAGAATATTCGTTTGGTCGTGAAATATTCTTACTGTGGGGGAATATTCGTACGCCGACGCAGCCTTGTGTGGGCCCCATAACGGAAAGCGATTGGATGAAGAAAACGACAAGTATAAGTTGTTTATAAATAACGGCGTAGTTGTTACCGTTAATACTGTTGGAATACCCGGTGGTTAAAACACAGTAATACGCGTTGTTGCACAGTAGCACACGGTATTGCACTAATTGTTGATTCTTACGTAAGAAGGCACTACTCAATAATTGTTACAGTAATTACTGTTCAGTATTTTATTTTATTGATTCAATAATTGCTACGTTGATATTTTATATTACTGTTGTTTCAATAATTGTCACTGCACATTATTTTCCATTATCAGAGCAATAATTCATATTATCTGAATAATATTATTAGACAACATTATTGGCAATGTCTAGAAAGTTCTGTCTAAGGAGAGGTTTGGTCACCTAATTGCTCGCCAGTAAGGAGAAATCCTTATTGGAAAACCCCCTCTTTCCTGGGAAAGGCCTGGTTGCCAGTATTGTGATTCTGTAATATTATTTGTGAATAATTAATTATTGATTTATATGATGAGGAAAATATTAATTTTATGTGGATAGAGATGGAGAAATTTTTTAAAGTAACAATTGTTGAAAATCGATATTTTATCTTTTCTAATAAAATAATATTTTATTATACTATTATAATATAATAATGATGATATTTTTACAAGGAATGTGGGATATATGAGTATATGAGGAGGAAGAGTATTTTTGTTGTAAAAGTTGTTTAAAACATGTTAAACATGTCTATGGGCCCATTTTTTGACTGAAATTTGATTATAGCCTGTAGAATCGCCCGTTTGTGGATTTCGGTCAATTTCTGTTTGGAATCTGGAAAAACTTTCTTCTGCAAAGTTGTAGATAATGAAATTTTCTATGAAAAAGACACGTGGTTCGAATTTTTCTGACAAAAGGGCTATTTATTATGAATTATTGAAGTTACGAAATAATTGATTTTTGGAAGTTTTAATTATTTTAATTAAGAAAAATGTTTTTTTTAGTTTGGTGAGGTGGGAACTTGGTGGCTGATCAAATGAGGAGTGCGTAGGAAACTTTGATATATATATATATATATATATGTATATATATATATATACTCTCTTCGTCCTATAGTTATAGGCTGATTTCTTTTGGCACATAGTTTAAAAAAATTAGTTAGTGGCAATTTTTAACAAAAAATTTCCACATATACCCCTTAATATGAAATTAATGAATAAATTAATTACTCCTTACTTATCACACTGGAACTCTCAACTTACTTGATTAACGTGTACTAACAATTAAAATCCTTAACCATAGAACTTTAACCAAAGAAGGAGTTTTTAATCTACATAAACTTTCAACCAATTGTCTTTTATACACAAAATATGTTAAACTAAAAAAGTCTAAAAAGTTGAATTCTTTTATTGAGAATACAACAACATTAAATGTGGTGATAAAAATAATGACATTGAATGTTGTTTCTTCAAAAAAAAAGAGTAAAGGTTGAATATTTATTATAAGGGCATAAAAGTAAAAGAATGAACCATCTAAATTTTATAAATAGTAAGTAGCCTATATATTGGGACATCCCAAAATAGAAAATTAGCCTATAATTATGGGACAGATGGAGTATTATATAAAATTTTCTGCTTTGGTGTTCTAAGCATTTTCCTATAAATAGGGTGCTTAGGTTAGAATTAAAAATCACACCAGAAACTAAAGATTTCTCTCTCTTTCTCTCTCTATAATATCGAGCGTATTTTTATGAGTATTTTAGTACTGTGAGTATTGCTATATGGTGCAAGTTCTTTCAGCACTATATCCAGTATTCCAGTCAGAAGTACTATCCTTTTGAGGTAAGGGATGTTATTTTCTTCGTAAGTGATATTATTTTTTCAATATCATTATGCCAAAATAGTGGTTGGAACTTTTTTATCAAATTTGGAACTTTTTCATGCCGAGGTTACTATTCACGAGTTACTATTCACAAATTACTATTCATGAGTACTATTCACGAAGCATGATGATTTTTTTGTGAAATTTCTATCTTTTAGTGTCAGAGTTACTATTCACGTATACGGAACTATTCACATATACGACACTATTCACGAATACGACACTATTCACAGAAAAATTAAATTTTCACTTTTCGTCCAAAATATCTATTATGGATAGTAGCTTTGATTGTATCCATGTTTTGATCATTCTTGAATTTTACTCCACTATGATTACTTATGAGGTATTTTTGGACATGGATAAACCGAAATACGAATCCTTCATATTTGTTATTTTGTTTTACTGGATTCGTTTCCTTTAAAATATTTTTCATCATCCTCAGTCGTAAATGATGATATTACTGAATATCTTTGGCCTGTAGTGCAAAGATGAATGATTTTTGATGAATATCTTTGGCCCGTAGTGCAAAGATGAACAAGTATTTAGATGAACATGACCAACTGATGGATATCTTTGGCCTGTAGTGCAAAGATGAATATTTGATTCCAGTTATATATTGATTGATGTTACAGGGATAAAAGATAGAGGATGAACTTTTAAATTCATATATAGAAGATAGTAGATTTCATTCTCTACTTAATTTTTCTAATGAATTATTATTTCTGTTGCGAATATTGATTTCAAACTTATTGATTATTGTATTCTATTAGATTTTTTCCTGTTGAAGACTAACGATAATTTGTTTTATATTATCTTAGTCATAATGTTCTTTACTAAGCTAGTTGAGCTCACCCTTTTCCTTGTTGTTCCATTTTTCTTCTCGAGAGGCGAGAATGTAGCGAGTACTATTCGGGGTGTGGAATGATGGTTCTAAAAGTGGTTCTAGTAGTCCTCACTATTTTGTAAAATAGTGTATTAATAATTGTAATGAGTACTTATTTGAGTGTGGATATTGTCTAGATGACAATATTTGTATTTAAACTCACAGTTTAAGTGCTGTCGTATTTTGCACGACAATTGTATTAATAAAGTTGTAGTTATTTCTGTACCATGTATTTTGCGACTCAGAATGGGTGTTGTATACCTATTTTGGGGGCGTCACAGTTGGTATCAAAGCTTAGGGATATGATCTCTGGCGGAGATCGGGGAATAGAACTAGGAGGGGAGAGACGAATAAATCCTTCACTAGTGTGTCCTACCTAAGCTTATTTGTTGGTCGGTCATAATATAAGAATATTATGTGATATGTTAATTTATTAAATTTACCCTTGTTTTATTGCAGTATTTGAGAATGTCGACTGAGAATGTTAACAATGGAGTAAATGAGACCGTGGAGACACCTTTGCTCACTAATGAGGAGAACGTGCAACAGGCTGGCAATGTTCCTCCTGTAAACAACACCACTGAGTAGACGATGAACGATGAGATGCTTAGAAGCTTTTTGCGATTCATGAAAAACCAGATGAGGGAGACTCGTGTACAGAATACGGGTGGAAATGATAGCAACGCGCATCTTGTCACAGCCAAGCAGTTCAAAGAGTTGGGACCACAAGAATTTATTGGAAAGCCGGATCCGATCAAGGCAGAGATGTGGGTTAAACAAATTACCAAGATATTCGATGTCTTGGGATGCACGGAGAAACAAAAGGTTCCATTCGCCACCTTTATGTTCCGTGGCGAGGTAGACTACTGGTGGGAGTCTATGAAACGTACCCAGCCTGCCGCACTCAGCTTGTCTTGGGAAACGTTTTAGAAACTTTTCAACAAAAAATACTTTCCTGAAAGTATTCGCCATATGAAGGAGGTAGAGTTTATTAGACTTGAACAAAACAACATGACGGTGTCCCAATACGAGGCGAAGTTCACAGAGTTATCCAGGTTTGCACCTCATTTGGTAGAGAATGAGGAACGAATGACGAGGATGTTTCTGAGAGGTTTAAAACCCGAGATTCGGCAATATCTTACATCTCATAAATTTTCTTTATATTCAGATGTTGTCAACAAGGCTCAATTATTAGAACGAGATAGCGAGTACATTCAACCAAGGGACCGCAACCAGGGTCATACCGGTGGCAGCAGTCATCGAAGCAATGAAAACCAGTGGGGAGGAAAACATTCAGACAAAAGCGGTAACCACTCTGGTGGTAATCGAGGCCATAAAAATAGAAGAAGCGAGTCGGGGGGAGATTTTAAAAAGAGGAGATTCAACAATGACAATGTGAAGACGTCAGCACCAGCAACAACAGGTTTTAAGGGAGGAGAACGACCGCCGGTCGTATGCTATCAATGTGGAAAAGAGGGACATATCAGCCCAAACTGTCCACAACAGTTCAAGGTATGCTATAATTGTGGAAATGAAGGACATATCGCTCGAGATTGTACTGTAGGGAAACCAAGTCCAGCAGGGATGGTGACTCAAAAGGTTGTCCCGGAAAAGTGAAAGTCAACGGTTCCTGGAAGAGCATTTGTCGTGACTGGTCAAAGTGCACGGAACCTAAATGAGGTGATCACGGGTAAGCTAATCATAAACTCTTGCGAAGTTTATACCTTATTAGATACCGGTTCTACCCATTCATTTATCTCTCCTACTTGTGCTCAACGTTTAAATTTGACTCCGGAGAAATTAGACTTTGACCTATCTGTGGAAACTCCGTTAGGAGAAACTTTCATCACATTCACTGTTTATAAATCTTGTTTGATCCAAGTTGGCACCATCACATTACCTATTGACCTTATCTCTTTAAAGATACTTACTTTTGATGTAATTTTAGGGATTGATTGGTTAAATACTCATCATGCCAAAATTGATTGTTTTCGTAAGGTTGTTAGTTTTCATATTCATAAACAACCTGTTGTTCGAATTCAAGCAACTAAACCATTAAAATCAATCACTGTTATATCAAGCCATAAAGCCATTCGTTTATTAAAAAATGAATGTCAAGATTTCTTAGCCCATGTTATGGATTTGAATAAAGACACGTCAGATTTGAATAATATTCTTGTTGTTATTGACTTTCCTGACGTATTTCCTGAAGAACTTCCCGGTCTACCCCCAGAACGTGAAGTTGAATTCTTTATTGATCTTGAACCTGGTACAAAGCCCATTTCTAAAACCCCATATCGAATGGCTCCTATTGAACTTCAGGAGTTAAAGGTCCAACTACAGGAGTTTTTGGACATCGGTTTCATTCGTCCTAGTACATCTCCCTGGGGTGCTCCTGTTTTATTTGTAAAGAAAAAAGATGGGATTATGCGACTTTGTATCGATTACCGGGAATTAAACCATATTACCATCAAGAATAGGTATCCGCTACCTCGTATTGATGACCTGTCTGATCAGTTGTAAGGAGCATAATTCTTTTCAAAGATCGATCTTCGTTCTGGATATCATCAGCTTAAGGTTAAAACTGAGGATATTCTGAAGACTGCCTTTAGAACTCGATACGGGCATTATGAATTCCTACTCATGTCTTTTGGATTGATTAATGCTCCTACGGCTTTCATAGATATGATGAACCGAGTATTCAAGGATTATTTGGATCAGTTCGTTGTTGTCTTTATTGATGACATCCTCATATATTCCAAAAGCCGTGAAGATCATGAGCACCATTTGAAGCTGGTACTGCAAAGGCTTCGTGATAACAAGTTATATGCCAAGTTGAAGAAATACGAGTTCTGGCTTGAGGAAGTAGCATTCCTTGGGCACATGGTGTCAAAACATGGAGTATCTGTTGACCCGACGAAGATTGAAGCAATACAAAGTTGGGAACAACTGAAGTCGATGACCGAAATACGTAGCTTTTTGGGCTTAGCTGGTTATTATCGGAGATTCGTGGAAGGATTTTCTCGAATAACTACTCCATTAACTCAGCTGACTCGGAAGGATACAAAATTCGTATGGAGCGAGGAATGTAAGAAGAGTTTCCAAGATCTCAAGAGGAGACTCATTTCGGCACCTATTTTGACAATACCATCTGGTTCGGATGGATTTGTTATCCACAGCGATGCTTCATGCAAAGGGCTAGGATGTGTTCTCATGCAACGTGGGAAAGTTATAGCCTATGCCTCACGACAACTTAAAGAATATGAGAGGAATTATCCTACTCATGATCTAGAGTTGGCAGCAGTCGTTTTCGCCCTAAAGATCTGGAGGCACTATCTATATGGGGAGAAAGTGGAGATATATTCAGACCATAAAAGCCTTAAATATTTCTTCACCTAAAAGGAACTCAACATGTGGCAATGACATTAGCTCGAGCTATTGAAAGACTACGACCACACCATTCAATACCATCCTGGAAAAGCGAACGTGGTAGCTGACGCGTTGAGTATAAGATCATATGCGGGAACGAGTGCGACATTGTTAACACAATGGCCTATTTTATGTGATTTACATAAGACGAAGATAGAATTCAAGACTCCGGGGACCCATGCAATGATGTCAAGTATACGTATAGAACCAACTTTAATCGAAAAAGTTAAAGTTGCTCAAGCCACAGACCCGGAGCTGATGTGTATGAAGAAGAAAGTGCAAGAAGGTGCTATTCCAGAAGCAAGAATCGATGAAGAAGGAATACTTTGAGTCCACTCCAGACTTTATATTCCTAATGATTCTGATTTGAAGTACAAGATCATGATGGAGGCACATAATACACCGTTTGCAATCCATCTTGGAAGTACCAAAATGTATTGTGATCTTCGACATACATTTTGGTGGAACAATATGAAGAGAGAGATTGCAAAGTTTATCTCGAGGTGTTTAACTTGTCAACTTATAAAGGCGGAGCATCATGTACCTAAGGGTCCGTTGCAACCACTTGAGATTCCAAAATGGAAGTGGGAACACATTACCATGGATTTCGTTACGGGTCTTCCCACGGTTTCTCAAGGCATAATGTTATTTGGGTTATTGTTGATAGATTAACCAAGTCTACTTATTTCTTGCCAATACGGGAGACTTATTCCCTTGAACGTCTTATTCATATGTATGTAAATGAGATTGTGAGATTGCATGGCATGCCAGTATCCATAGTTTCGGATCGTGACCCAAGATTCACTTCAAGATTTTGGGTTAGCTTGCAAAAAGCTATGGGGACGAATTTACGATTTAGTTCGGTATACCATCCTCAAACGGACGGACAATCAGAGAGGACTATTAAAACTCTTGAAGATCTATTAAGAATCTGTGTCCTAGACTTCAAAGGGAGTTGGGTTAAGTATTTACCAATGGTAGAATTCTCCTACAACAACAGTTATCAGGCAAGTATAGGTGTGGCTCCATTTGAAGCATTATATGGACGGAAGTGTTGCTCTCCAGTGTGTTGGGATGAGGTAGGTGAAGCAACATTATTGGGACCAGAGTTGGTATGTATTACTACAGAAAAAATCCAAATGATTCAATAACGTATACAAATGGCACAGGATCGACAAAAGAGTTATGTGGATCTTCATTGAAAGGACGTAGAATTTAGTATTTTGGATCATGTATTGTTGCGTGTGGCTCCATGGAAGGGATTTAAAAGATTCGGGAAGAGAGGAAAGCTCAATCCATGAATTATTGGTCCATTTCAGATTCTTGAACGAGTAGAAAATGTGGCCTATAGACTCACGTTACCTCCAAGTATGTCTCGTGTTCATAATAATTTTCATATATCTGTGCTACGTAAATATTTGAAAGACCCAAACCACGTTATTTAGTTAGAACCAGACGAGATAGCTGAAGACTTAACGTACGAAGAGGTACCTGTCAAGATCTTGGATAGGAAGGAGCATGTCTTACGCACGAAGGTTATACCACAAGTTAAAGTTTTGTGGAGAAACCATGCTATAGAGGAAATGACTTGGGAGTTGGAAACGGTAATGAAAGCAAGGTATCCTCACCTTTTCGAAACACCAGGTATGTACGTCAATTTTGAGGACGGAATTTCATAAGGAGAGGAGGTTGTAAGACCCAAACTTATTATAAATAAAATTAAATTTCCTCTACTCATTATTTTGAAATAGTAAGGATTGATTTGATTAATGTGGTTAGTTATGGGTAAAATGCGCAAATATTTTAAATAAGCAAGTGGTTATAAAATATTCATTTTTATCGGAGAATATTCGTTTGGCCGTGGAATATTCTTACTGTCGGGGAATATTCGTACGACGACACAACCTTGTGTTGGCCCCATAACGAAAAGCGATTGGATGAAGAAAACGACAACTATAAGTTGTTTATAAATAACGGCGTAGTTGTTACCATTAATACTATTGGAATACCCGGTGGTTAAAACACAGTAATACGCGTTGTTGCACAGTAGCACACGGTATTGCACTAATTATTGATTCTTACGTAAGAAGGCACTACTCAATAATTGTAATAGTAATTACTGTTCAGTATTTTATTTTATCGATTCAATAATTGCTACGTTGATAATTTATGTGAAAACCCCAAAATAGGTCCATTCCATCCAACCCATTCTGAGTCGCCAAATACATGGTACAAAAAATAACTACAACTTTACTACAACAATTGTCGTGCAAAATACAATAACACATATGTTGTGAGTTTTGATACTAAAATATACCAACTGTGACTCTGGACACCAACTTGGATAGCACGTCACCATGACACCTTACGTAAAGGTACAGTCAAAAACTGTTTTAGAAATAGAAACCTTTGGGAAGTGCTCAAGGAAACCTTCGTACATGGGAGGCCATGCGTCTAGGTTATTATAGATATCATATGCCCATAAAATTATCCTTGGTTGACCCAATAGACCCCAAAGAAAAATGAGAAGATTACTATCATATTCTTCCCAATGGTGTGTCTTCTCTTGACATATCATTATCTCTACCGTCTCTAATTGAGAATTATTCTTCAACCAAACTCCAAGATTATATAGGTAGTGCTCGTATATATACTCAACAAGTGGATGAGCACATCCTTGTCTTATGATGATACGAGGTTGTATGTCATTAGACATCTTGTATGATAGTGGCAAAACACCCTTCCAACATTGGGTTCGCTTCACCCTATTTGATTCAACAAATATAACTACTAAATGGTGACCACCGTTCTATTCCCCTGTTACCCCCGCTCGACCCAGCTACACTCGTATTACCTGAAAGGAATTGTGAAGCAAAAGGGTGAGCACAACTAGCCCAGTAAAGAATATTATGACTAAAGATAAATAAATTATCAATAGTCTTCATAAGTAATAAATCAGAGATTTAGAACATATGGTAGATGATAAAACTTTTCAACCATAGTTGCAGCGGAACAAACAATCCATTAGAAGAGTCAAATAGACCATAAAGTCTATTATCTTCTCTATGTTAAAAGTCCACCAACAATGTTTTATCCCTGTAACATCAATCAATAATTCCTGTCCACAATCATGTGAATAACTCATAATCATAATTGTAGTTCTAAATTCCTTTTCACATTCAAGACGAAGATAATTTTCATCACATGTCTTTACCTGAAACATCAAAGATCATGGTTATACCAAATCACAGTTCCTGTTCATAATCATACTAATAAATTCATCTTTGCACTACGGGCCAAAGATATTCATCAAAAGTTCATATTTCCACTATAGGCCAAAGATATTCAATAACAGGTCATCTTTGCACTACAGGCCAAAGATATTCATTTCTCAAAGAAATACATAATCATTTCAGAATTTATATAAACCATAATTATAACCATGTTGATCAATTCACCTTTGCACTTAAGCTAAAGATATTCAATTATAAATTCAATGGTCATGATCATACCAGTCACAATTCAACTTTTCACTACTGGCCAAAGAGAACCCTAGTCATGATCATACCAATAATCTACCCATCTTTACACTCCAGTGAAAGAGAATTTCAACATCAGGGTTATAAAAATGTTATATATGATAATAAAATCAATATAATCAATACATAGTTTTAATCTCCAGAGTAATATTCAGAAATCAACTATAATTTGGTTAGAAAAAGAAACCAATTTTATAGTGAATAGTACCCGTAAATAGTAACTCGTGAATAGTAACTCATGAATAGTAACCCGTCATGAATAGTAAATCGTGAATAGTAACTCATGAATAGTAACCCCGACATGAAAAAGTTCCAAATTTGATAAAAAGTTCAAACCAATTTTTCAACATAATGATATTGAAGAAATAATATCACTTACGAAGAAAATAACATCCCTTTCAATTTCTTAAAATCCCTTATTATCCCTTACCTCAAAAGAGCAGTACTTCTGACTGGAATAACGCTGAACGAACTTGCACTGTATAGCAACACTCAAGATATCAAAATACTCACAAAAATACACTCGATAATATAGAGAGAGAAATAGAGAGAAATGTAAGACCCCAACTTTTTGAATAAAGATTAAATTTTCTCGAAATATATTTTTGAATATTATGGTCTGGATTTGATATAATGTTATAGTTGTGGGTAATATTTATAAATTTTTCAAAGTATGCAAGTTGTTATATAATATTCGATTGGTCGGGGAATATTCGTTTTAATAGGAAATATTCGTACAACGGCACAATCATTGGTGGTCCCCCACAACGGAATTATTGTCGGATTGAGAAAACGACAAAAATACTTTAAGAAAATAACGGCGAAAGTTTTACCGTTAACTGTTGAAACACCCGCTGTTAAAAAGTACAGTAATACGCGTGGTTTCATAGTAGCACACGGTATTGATTATTGATGCTTACGTGAGAAGTCACTCAGTTATACTCAATTATTGCTACAGTAATTGCTGCATCATATCTATCATATTATTGATTCAATTATTGTCACAGTATCATCTGCATAAAATATTTTTTATTAAATCAATACTAGAGATGACAAAGTTATTCATATTATAAATTGAAATATTTACAATGTCTAGAAGTTCTGTCAAGGAGAGGTTTGGTCACCTAATTGCGCGCCAATAGGGAGAAATCCTTATTGGAAAGCCCCCTTTTTCCTGGGAATGACCTGGTTGATAAATATTATGAGTTATGATATTAATGATGAATGTTGTTTGGAGTTGAATTTAGAGACGCGAACGTGATATTTGAGTCCAGAACGACGAAATTAGTAAAAATAGTCTATAAACACAATATTTTTCGGGATTCACTATTTGGTCAAAAAGTCAACAGTTGACTTTTTCGGGAAAAGTCAAACTTCGAAATTTTAAAATTTATATTTCTGATAAAAATAGTTTCATTATGTTGGAATTTTTTGTGTTAGTGAAAATCGACATTTATTCCGATGATAATTGATGTCTAGGGGTTATATTGATAAATCGGGTAATTTATCGGATAAATGAGCAATTAATTGCTACTAATTCACATGCTTATATAACTATTTGTTCACATATGTGTACTATTGAATCACATTATTTACTATTAGGGGAGTTGGTGCAGGATTGATAATACTTGCATGATAAGTTAAAAATGGAGGTATAGATGGAGGTACTATACTGAAATTCGTATTTTTCACATGATTATACTATTGATTCACATGATTGAACTATTAATTCACATTATTTACTATTAGGGAAGTTGGTTCAAGATTGATAATACTTGCAGGACTAAATTAAAAATGAAAGAAAAGTTGGAGGTACTGTACTGTAATTTTTCGAGCCCCAAAACCTGCAATTATCGAAACTATATTTTCCTATGAATAAAAGCTCATCCTTCCTTCATTTCTCACCAATTCACAAAAGCTTTAGTGTGATTATTATAGAGAGAAATTATAGAGAGAAAGAAGAAGAGAAATTTGCTACCTCACTATTCCAGTATCCAGTTTTTTTCCAAGGTAGGGAGTATTATTTCTTTCTTATCTATGAAGAGAACTTCTGTTATTCTATTCTTTATTATTCTGTTGGAATAACCTGTATACGCGGGCTACCTTATACTTGGTGAAATTCTTCTATTGTTCCATTCTTTATCATTCTGTTGGAACATCCTGTCTGTGCGTTCTACGCCGGACCTGGTTCCGTCTTTATTATTCTGTTGGAATATCATGTCTGTGCGTTTTACGCCGGACCTGATTTTTTCTTTATTATTCTGTTGTAATATCCTGTCTATGTGTTCTACGCCAGACCTGATTCCGTTTTTATTATTCTGTTGGAATATCATGTCTGTGCGTTTTACGCCGGACCTGATTTCGTCTTTATTATTCTATTGGAATATCCTGTCTGTGCGTTTTACGCCGGACCTGATTCCGTTATTTATTATTCTGTTGGAATAACCTGCTTGTGCGGTCTATCGCATGCCTAGTGATTTTTTTTGTTATTCCATTCCTTATTATACTCAATTAGTTAAAGTTTTGACTTCTATAATCCATGAAATTAGTTGAATATCCTTGATATTTGCGCTTCATCTAGTATCTTTTCATGGAAATATTCTTCTAAGCATTCTTGAATTTTACTTTACAAAGCAGTATCATATTGACAATTTGGACGTTATTAGTTCCTAGACAAATTAATTCTTGAACTTGTTTTATTGAATTCTTATATCATTGTCATCATCCTCATGTTTATATTTTGTTGAAAGTCATATGTGGCCTGTAGTGCATAGATGGACTTGGTATGATTATGACCAGGGATTTATTTGGTGTAATCATGACCGTAATGTTATAAATGATGTGGTAAAAGTCCTCATTGGCCCGTAGTGCATTGATGGACAGTTGTTGGCATGATCATGACCATTATTGAATACACAGATATTCTTGGCCCGTAGTGCATGGATAATTGTGGTTGTGATACTAAAGAATATCATTGGCCGTAGTGCAGGGGTGATTCGATGATGTGGATTATTTATTAGGATGAGTCCCAGCGATAAAAGTGATGAAAAACCTTTTAAATCATAAAAGATGGTAGATTTTATTCTCTACTTGACTCTTTTAATGGATTGCTTGTTCCGCTGCAGTTAAACTTGATGGTTGTTATATTGTATCAGTTTAACATTGTTGAAGGCTAAGGATAATATATTCTGCATTATCTTAGTCATAATATTTTCTACTGGGCTAGTTGAGCTCACCCTTTTACTTTTATTGTTCTCTTCAGGAAATGAGAACGTAGCAGGAACTAGTCGGGGAACGGAGTGACGGACAAAATGATATCATTATTAGTCCTCACTATTCTGTGAAATAGTGTAATAATAATTGTAATAAGGACTCCTTTTGAGTTTGTATAATCTCTAGTAGACAATATTTGTATTCAAACTCACAGTTTATGTTTTGTTGTATTGTACACGACAGTTGTATTATTAAGTTGTATTTGAATTTATGTACCATGTATGTGGTGACCCAAGATGGGTGACGTATACCTAATTTTGGGGGCGTCACAGTTGGTATCAAAGCTTAGGGATATGATCTCTGGCTAAGATATGAGACTAGAACTAGGAGGGGAGAGACGGGGAATTCCTTCGCTAGTATGACCTACCAAAGTTTTTTTGGTATTTGATTGGTCGGTCAGAGTATAGTATTAATATGTTGCATGTCAATTAACCCTTGTTTTGTGGCAGTGTTTGAAAATGGCATCCGAGAATGTTTAGAACATCAATGGAGCACAGGAGATCGTTGAGTCTCCACAGATCAATAACCAGGACAACGTGCATCAGGAAGAATCCTCATGCAAATAACAACACTAACCAAATGATGAACGATGGAATGTTCCGAGGCTTCATGCAATTCATGCAACATCAGGCGAGAGTGACTCCTGTTCAAAATATAGGTGTAAACACAGGAAACTCTTGGACGGTCACCGCTAAATAGTTCAAGGAGCTGGGACCACCGGAGTTTATTGGAGAGCCAAAACCCCTTAAGACGAAAGCATGGATAAAGTAAATCACCAAGATATTTGATGTCTTGGGATGCTTCGAGGAGAAAAAGGTTCCCTTCGCCACCTTTATGTTGCGTTAAGAAGCAGATTACTGGTGGGAATCTGTAAAATGTACCCAGCCTGACGCACTCAAGATGTCTTGGGAGAAGTTCCAAGAGCTGTTCAACGACAAGTAATTTCCCAAAAGTATTCATCACATGAAGGAGGTGGAGTTTATCAAGTTAGAACAAAAAATATGACCGTGTCGCAATACGAGGCTAAATTTGCGGAGTTATCCCGGTTTGCATCCCATTTGGTCGATAATGAGGAGCGAATGACACGAATGTTTTTAAGAGGTTTGAAACCGGAGATACGTCAATATCTTATTTCTCATAAACTGTGTTTGTACTCAGATGTTGTAAATGGGGCTCAGTTATTGGAGCGCGGTAACGAGTCAACGCAACCAAGAGAAAGCAGCTGGCAGCATGAAAATACCAGTGGTATCAGTCATCGAAGCGGTGACAACAAACGTGGAGGGAATCAATATGCCAGAAATGGTAACCACTTCGCTGGTAATCATGGCCAAGACAGTAAAAATGGGCATTTCAAGAAAAGGAGATTCAACAATGACTGAAAGACGTCAGCACCAACAACCGTGGTTAAGGAAGGAGAACGACCACCTATCATATGCTTCAAATGCGGAGGGGAGGGACATATCAGTCTAAACTGCGCGATGACATCCAAAACGTGTTATAATTATGGAAGAGAAGGTCACCTAGCCCGATTTTGTCGTTCACCGAAGACAAGTTCAGCTAGGATGGAGGCACCAAAGGCCGTCCCAGAAAATTCAAAGCCGGTGGTGCAAGGGAAAGCATTTGTTGTGACCTCCCAGAAAGCAAGGAACCCGAACGAGGTCATCACGGGTAAGCTTATCATAAACACTAGTGAAGTCTATACCTTATTTGATACCGGTTCTACCCATTCTTTTATTTCTCCTACTTGTGCTCAACGTTTAAATTTGACTCCGGAGAAATTAGACTTTGAATTATCTGTTGAAACTCCATTAGGAGAAACCTTCATTACATCCATTGTTTATAAGTCTTGTTTGATTCAAATCGGTAACCGCACGTTACCTGTCGATCTTATCTCCTTAAAAATACTTGCATTTGACGTGATTCTAGGGATTGACTGGTTAACTACTCATCATACTAAAATTGATTATTTTCGTAAGGTTGTTAGCTTTCATATTCCTAATAAACCTATTATGCGAATTTAAGCGACCAAACCATTAAAATCAATCACGGTCATCTCAAACCATAAAGCTATTCGTTTATTGAAAAACGGATGTCAAGCTTTCTTAGCTCATGTCACGGATTTAAACAAAAATACGTCAAATTTGAAGGATATTTCTATTGTTAATAAATTTCCTGACGTATTCCCTGAAGAACTTCCTGGCCTACCCCCAGAGCGTGAAGTTGAATTTTGTATCGACCTTGAACCCGATACAAAACCCATTTCCAAAGCCCCATATCGAATGGCTCCTATTGAACTTCAGGAGTTAAAGACCCAATTGCAGGAATTGTTAGACATTGGTTTCATTCATCCTAGTACGTCTCCTTGGGGTGCTCCTGTTCTATTCGTGAAGAAGAAAGATGGGAGTATGCTACTTTGTATTGATTATCGGGAGTTGAATCATGTCACCATCAAAAATAGGTACCCATTACCACGTATTTATGACCTGTTTGATCAGTTACAAGGAGCACAATTTTTTTCAAAGATCGATCTTCGTTCTGGATATCATTAGCTGAAGGTTAAAACTGAGGATATTCCAAAGACTGCCTTCAGAACTCGGTACGGGCATTATGAATTCTTAGTCATGTATTTTGGATTGACTAATGCTCCTGCTGCCTTCATGGATATGATGAACCGAGTATTCAAGGAATATTTGGATAACTTTTTGGTCGTCTTTATTGATGACATCCTTATTTATTCCAAAAGCCGTGAAGATCATGAGCAACACTTGAGGCTGATACTTCTAAAACTTCGTGAATATAAGCTTTATGCCAAGTTAAAGAAATGTGAGTTCTGGCTTGAGGAAGTAGCATTCCTTGGGCACTTAGTATCAAGTCAAGGAATATCTGTTGACCCAGCAAAGATTGAAGCTATTCAAAGCTGGGATCAACCTAAATCAGTAACTGAAGTACGTAGTTTTCTCGGATTAGCTGGTTATTATCAAAGATTCGTGGAAGGATTTTCTCGAATAGCTACTCCATTAACTCAGCTGACTCGAAAAGATACAAAGTTCGGTTGGAGTGAGGAATACGAGAAGAGTTTTCAAGAACTCAAGAGGAGACTCATTTAAGAACCTGTTCTGACAATACCATCTGGCTCGGAGGGATTTGTCATCTATAGTGATGCTTCAGGCAAAGGGTTAGGATGTGTTCTCATGCAACATGGGAAAGTCATAGCCTATGCCTCAAGACAACTCAAAGAATATGAGAGGAATTATCCTACTCATAATCTAGAGTTGGCAGCTGTTGTCTTCGCACTTAAAATTTGGAGGCATTACTTGTATGGAGAGAAAGTGGAGATCTTTACGGATCATAAAAGCCTCAAATATTTCTTCACTCAAAAGGAACTCAACATGCGACAACGACGTTGGCTTGAACTGTTGAAAGATTATGATCATATCATCCAATACCATCTTGAAAAAGCGAACGTGGTAGCTAACGCATTGAGTAGAAGATCATATGCGAGTACGAGTGCAATATTCACAACACAAAAGCCCATTTTGTGTGACTTACAAAGGATGGAGATAGAGTTAAAGACTCTAGGGACCCATATGATGATGGCGAATATACGAGTAGAACCGACTTTAATCAATAAAGTTAAAGCTGCTCAAGCTACAGACCTGGAGCTAATGCGTATGAAGAAGAAAGTACAAGAAGGTGTTATGCCGGAAGCAAGAATCAATGAGGAAGGAATACTTCGAGTCAACTCCAGACTTTGTGTTCCTAACGACCTTGATTAAAAGTATAAAATCACGATAGAGGCGCACAACACACCATTTGCAATCCATCTTGGGAGTACCAAAATGTATCGTGATCTTCGACATACATTTTGGTGGTGCAATATGAAGAGTGAGATAACAGAGTTTATCTCAAGGTTTTTAACTTGTCAACGAGTCAAGGCGGAGCATCAAGTACCAAAAGGTCCATTGCAACCACTTGAAATTCCAGAATAGAAGTAGGAGCACATTACCATGGATTTCGTTACTGGTCTTCTCAAAGTTTCTCAAGGCATATATGCGATTTGTGTCATTGTTAATAGATTGACCAAGTCTGCTCATTTCTTACCGATACGAGAAACTTATACACTTGAACGTCTTGCTCGTATGTACATAAATGAGGTTGTAAGATTGCATGGTATGCCAGTATCCATAGTTTCTGATTGAGACCCAAGATTCATTTCAAGATTTTGGGATAGTTTGCAAAAAGCTATGGGCACTGATTTACGATTTAGCTCGGCATATCATCCTCAGACGGACGGGCAGTCGGGGATGACGATTCAAACTCTTGAAGATCTATTAAGACTCTGTGTCCTTGACTTCAAGGGAAGTTGGGACAAGTTCTTACCATTCTTAGAGTTTTTCTACAACAACAGTTATCAAGCAAGTATTGGCATGGCTCCATTCAAGGCGTTGTATGGAAGAAATTCAATAAAAGTAGAATTGTTTGAAGAATGTTGTGATGATTGCTTTATAAAGTGAAGCAATGTGGTAATAGTATTATACAAGGAAGATTGTATAATAAGAATGAGTTTGTATTTACTATGATAAAGGAATCATTAAATAAAATTAATTTCGCAATATATGTAATCGTAAAGGTTGCGATTCAGGGAACGAAAGAAAAAAAAGACGGAAAAATTTTAAATTATCCCACATTTTTTTAGCTATTTTAACATTGAATAATATTTTAAAGCTAGAACAAGATAATATTAACGCACAGGGAAATAGTCCTGATTTTGGGGTCGTTACAGTTGAATAATGTTTTATCCCACATTTTTTAAGCTATTTTAACATTGAATAATGTTTTAAAGCTAGAACAAGATAATATTAACGCACACGTTTAGTAAGGGAAATTGTCCTGATTTTGGGGTCGATATCAAAGTTATGGGTTATAAACCTTAGATAAGTATACCATAGGCTATAACCGTAAGAAAAGAGAATGTTAAGTTTAAACTCGAATGAGGTTTAAATGATCTTAAATGAATTTAGAAACTCATAAAGAATGCGTTAAAATAATACGCAAAGATTCATGATTCAAAGAAGAATCTTGAGTAATTTAAGGATCAGGGGACACCTGATTCGGATAATCATAAATAATATGATGAAAGAGAAGAGAAAAGAAAAGAAGATCATAAAAATGAAACGATCTTATAATGAGAAAAGAATCATAATATAACACAATTGTAAGATAAGATCGCGATGTGATCCGATCAAGTCAAAGAAGGACAGGTAATCAATTGAATGATTGAAAATTTATAACAGAATGACTATATGGAAATGTAACTATGTAATAGTAAAAGAATAAAACCCGAAAAGGGTTATAGCTGATGAAATACAAATTAAATAAAAATTTGTATTGAGCAAAGAACAAGATAAGATTTGATGAGATTAGGTGGGATTTCAATCGAGAACTCGTGTGATAGCTAAGTTGTACAAACTTTTGTATGGGCAGAAGTTTTGTGCTTAGTTTAACAATCACTTAGTTTATTATGTTGATAATCATTGAAATGTTGGTGTCACATTATCGGTATATATATATATATATATATATATATATATATATATATATATATATATATATATATATATATATATATATATATATGGTGAGAAGTTGATTATTTTCTCATATGTATATTTGATAATTAGATAATATAAGACTAGGTGTGCGAGTTCTTAAAATTCATACTTATGTTGAGTTCGTGACTCATAATCATATGATATGTTTTTGAACCCCTAAGCATATGGACAGTCCCTGATTGGTTCTTGGACTACGTATTGCTAGGACAAGTTTTTAAACTCATATTTTTATGGCAAGTTCCTAAACACATAATGTGTGATAAGTTTAATGAACTATTCCAAGATATAAGTTTAGTTTATTATAGTGGAAGTTAATGGTGTTAGAGATGAACATAATAGTATAGTGAAGTTTTGGAAACAGTTAAAATGGGTGAAAAAGAAATGAATATTCCAAATCTTCTAGCTATGCTAGATCTCGAAATTTTTGAAATCAAGCTAAACTCACACTGATATGCCTTTAGAAATACAAATGAATTTTTATTATCCTCAACATACGGTGACAAGGGTGTGGATGTCGATTTTGAGCCACCTGTTGCGACATGATAACACGAAAGGTGGTTTTCAATGGTTTTGAACCGTTTAAAGAAATGTCTATGCTAATTATTTCGGCTAGACAAAAATTAAAAATATCAAAATATATATTTTATATAGTCATCAATTCATCATTAATATGATGTAGATATGACAAATGACGGAGTCATCAATGCATCTTAACCTAGTGTTGGAGGTGATCTAAAGATCGTCAACCCACTATGGTATAATATGGTATGACAAAGTTATAAAATGACGGCTTTCTCAACGGGCTGTTAAATGAGTTTTAGTATTTTTAATAAATAAAGAAGTGTCAAAAGTCATTAGAATCGACTAGACATAGATTTAGATATTGCTTTTATATTAAGCTTTTGAATTGTCCAACTAAATTGATGGAGTATGAACTCCAAACTAGATATGAACATCCCTAAATTGAGATAAGAAGTTCTATGTGTTAAAGACAGATGATGAACGCAAATGTCTTTCAAATATATATTGCGTCCTGGGAATGGCAAAAAGGAACTGAAAGAAATTGTTCCGTCTAGATAGGGCAAAAAGCACTTTTTACCACTGTGGTTGTAGTATTTTAAGCAATTAGTCATTGTGCTTTTAAAATATTCAATTAACTCACTGTACTTTTTAAAAATATTCAATCAATCCATTCCGTCCAATTTTGTAGACGGGCGTTAAAAAATTGGGTTAATTTTCCTACGCGACTTTTGAAAAAAAAAGAAAAACAAGTTATTTCCTACGTGGCAAGCCAGTCAGCCAAATTCCTAATACTATTGAGCCACTGCACTTTAAAAAAATGCAATTGGCCCACTGTGGCTTTAAAAATATTTTTATTTTCTTTCTTTTTCTTTACCTAAATATTTATAATATGTACAATATTAATAAAAATTAATATTATAATATTTATAATATGTATGTTTTATTTTAAAAATAAAAATAAATATACTTTTATGTTTTAAAATACATATAAAATTTTTAAAAATAGAAATATTTTTATGTTTTATTTTCTTTCTTTTTCTTTACCTAAATATTTATAATATGTATAATATTAATAAAAATTAATATTATAATATTTATAACATGTATGTTTTATTTTAAAAATAAAAATAAAAATACTTTCATGTTTTAAAATACTTATAAAAAAATTGTTTAAAAAATTTTTTATATGTTTTTTTAAAAAAATATTTATATTTATAATAATTTTTTAATGGATTTTCTTTATAATTTTTTCTTCTCAAACAAAAAAAATAAAATAATAAAATTATTATGTGGTAAAAATAATAATTAAAATAATAATAATATTAAAATAAATATTTTAATTCATTTTTTTCTAATTTTTATTTTCCTTTTATCTTTTACTTTCTTTTTATAATTGCTTTAGTTCATGAAAAGAAGAGGGATTTTGCTGCAATGATAGATATTAAAGCCAATGACGGAAGGAAACAGTATCTAAGGTCAGATTTAAAAGTTTATAATGATGATGAACCTTTAATGTCACCTGGTTCTGTAGCTCGGTTTAATCCAATTCCAGAATCTGATGAAAATGGAGACGAAGAGAATGAAAATGGAGCAGAAGGATTTTAGGGCTTTTCGTGAATGCGAGTATTGGTCCAATTGAAATAAACTCTAAGAACGTTGAAGTTAGATTATTGCCCGAGGCGGCAACGGTTTCTATTGGTCGGAGTTATGAGACCTGTGCGATTATTAATTTTAAAGGTGAGAACTCCTCCGGCGCCGGAGAAGGCAACGTCTAGAACTCCGATCGATTTGGTGACTGTATTTGATGTCAGTGCACGGGTCGGGTTGACCTGACTAAGGAAGAAGATGAGCCATATCAGCATTTACATGTCATTTCTTTTATTTTTATTTTACTTTTGAATTGCCACGTGTGTAATTATTTGACGTTTGTCCAAGAAATTGGACGGAATGGGTTGATTGAACATTTTTAAAAAGTACAGTGGGCTAATTGAATATTTTAAAAGCACAGTGACTAATTGCTTAAAACACTACGACCACAGTGGGGTAAAAGTGCTTTTTACCGTCTAGATAGCGTTGACAAACACAGGAAATCCAAAATGGGAAATTCTGTTTGTACGAAATAGCAGCAAAGATAATACGAGTCAACACAGAGCATAAACAGGCTGATCACCTATATGTCCGTAAGATATGTCGGTTTGCAGATGAAATTCTGTTGAAACCTTTTTAGAAACAAAGTTTATGGTCTTTATGACCTTTAGCATGATACAGAAAGCTCTTCCTAAGCGAATATCTTGAATTCTTGAATTATTCATATTGCTTCACAATTATTAATCAATTGTGGGGAATTTCTATTCTGGAAATTGGGTATAGAAGAGTAAAGTTCCTTAAGAGGAACTAGGTCGTAGAACACGACAATGGTTTATGAATCCTTGAAGAAGGAAAAAAAGTAGAGTTATGAGAAATAAAGATTTTTTGGATAATGAAATTGATAAGGAATAGTCACATGAAAATTATAAACATGAAAGAATGAAAAAGTAAGTATGAGAATTATGGGACTTTTAGAAGAATATGAAGAATGTAATGGTTCAAAAATATCCTTAGAAAAAGGGAACTTGAGAAGTAAATAATACTCATAACATAATTGAGTTTACAAATTGGAACCTATATGAATTTATTAAGGAAAGAAAGGAGACAGGTGATATAAACCTAAGGAAATGATTCAACGATAAGGTTACGAAAAAGAATAAGATCTAAACCGATTAAGAACGATTCAGTATTGTGATTCTAGGGACATAATCCTTATAAGAGGGAAAGAATGTGACAGTCCGAGTTTTTGAGAAAAAAAATAAGGGTTAAAATAAATAAAATTCTTATTATTTGATATATATTGATATTGTACTGTATAATTGAATATATATTGTGTAATATGATAATTTATAAAATAATAAATATATTATTGATATATATTTATTATAGGTAAATAAATTGAATATGAAAATTAAGCAGGTAGTGGGTTATACAAAATCTATGTTATACCTTAAAGGATATTGAAATAATTTATGAAGATAAATTGTTTCAATATAGAAAAATTATTACATTTGATATGTTATCTTATTTTATTTGGAAATAAGGTAATATAAATAAGGAAATATTAAAATAATTTAATAGGATTTAAATTATTTTAATAGAGGGGTAATTATCACACTAAATATTAATCTTATTTGTGTGATAAATATTATGTAAAATGTGGATATTGTATAAAACATACTATTTATACAATATATATATATATATATATATATATATATATATATATATATATATATATATATATATATACAGACACACACACACGAAGAGGCTTTAAAGCAAACCTTAAAAAGCGAACCAAAGACGAACCGTCGTCTTTGGTGTCTATGGCGACGGTTCGACCCGTCGCCAAAGACTACATGGCTATGGCGACGGATTGAACCGTCGCCATAGACACCAAAGACGACGGTTCGTTTTTGGTTCGCTCTTTAAGGTTCACTTTAGAGACGGACCGTATATATATATATATATATATATATATATATATATATATATATATATGCCGAATCAGGTCCGGACTCCCGGACCGGATCAAAATTTGGATTTTTTATATATTTTTTTGCTTTTTTTAAAATAACTAAAAAAAATAAAAATTAAAATTATGGAACTTAAATTTTTACACAATACAGTGTTTTGGGTGTGATTTGAATACATATAACAAAATATGTATGTACAGTCTGTGCAGACTGTACATATATTTTTTGGTATAGGTTTCTAAATCACACCAAAAACATTGTATTATGGAAAAATTTTAGTTGCATAAAATATTAAATATTTTTTTAGTTGTTTTAAAAAAAATAGCAAAAATAAATAAATAAAAATTGGTCCGTTTTTTTATCAAGTCCGGACTCCCGGACCTGATCAGTTCTATATATATATATATATATATATGTGTGTGTGTGCGCGCGCGCGCGCGTATGTGTGGGGCATACCTGGAAATCAGTTATCTAAATAAACAGTAAGTTGGAGCTGGGAAATCAAATTAAGAAGCTAACTATTGAGCGGTTAAGATGAGTCATCTTAAACCAAGCAGGAGGTGGCCTTCATTCGTCTAATACGAGCATATGACTAAGAGAAAGCCAGGAACTGATAAAGGAAAGCTGTGTATAATAAGAAACTTAGCATCAATTGTAGCCTTCGTTTTCTTTAGCAATTCCGTGTCCCTTCTCTGTCCTCCATCTTCGTTCCATTTCATCTCCTTTTCTCTCTAAAAGAATTACCAAGCTACATCTCAAGCTTCCTTAGTTTTGGCTGTGACATAAAGAGATTGCTAAGAATTGGAAATTGTAAACTGATTGTCAAGAATCAAAATCAGCAACAACAAGAAGAGGATGGATAACATCTAAAGAACTCCTCATAGCACAAGTAAGTTATGCATTCAAGTTATATGAAATTGGTTATGGATATATAGCTAATTTTTAACTGACTATAACTGGAATATGAATCATGAGTAATTAGGGTTACACTCCGTTAAACATTAGGGACGCGACTTATAATTTGGTACCCGAAGTGAAAAAAGTTACAAACTGGTGATTGTACTCGAAAAATGTTGCACTCCGCTAAACAGTAGGGTTTCATCTTTATTCTGTTTGAAAATTAGGGTTCTCTTCTTTTGTCCTTCTCTCATTCTTCTTGTCTCTATTCTCCATTGATTACTGGTTCCCATATATTTGTTAAAGGGTTTTCAGTGTTTAATTGAAAGGATGAGCTCGTCTTGGACTGGAATCGTAAATGAAATCGGAAAAGAAGATTGTAGTTCATGCAACAAAAATGAATAGATTACACCAGAGTTCCCAAGTCGGTGCCACTGTGGAGTAATGATGCGAATGTGGGAGGCAAGAAAAGATGGAACAAAACATCGATAATATTCTTCGCATCGACTTCGCTTCTCTCTCTATGTTTCTCTCCCGTTGAATCAATTTTAACGATTATTTAAAAATTGGAAAGTACAAGCACCAGATTACAAAAAAATTTTTAGTACAATCACCAGTTTGTAACTTTTTTACTTTGGGTACCAAATTGTAAGTCGTGTCCCGAATGTTTAACGGAGTGTAACATTTTTCGAGTACAATCACCAGTTTGTAACTTTTTTCACGTCGGGTACCAAATTGTAAGTCGTGTCTCAGTACAAGTACCAAAAGTTGATTTATCCCGTAATTAAATCATGTATAGAATTATATTATTGCATATTGAATATAAGAGAATCAGAAATTCAAATTTTGAAGAATGAGTAAACTAGTTAGTTTACTAATTACTTGACTATGTATAAGTTCGATGGTGTAATAGACTTATGGATCTGAAATAGAGCAAAGGACTTTAGGTTGGTTGTGTGGAGATATAAGGAGGCTAACATGGGATTATAGCACAAAGAAATAGCTATGATGTGGGGGTTTTATAACAGTGCACACATAGTGCTTGATAAAATTCCCTAATGGACTGTTTTGATTAAAAATCAAACATTAGACGAAACCAAAGCTTGGGATAGGTTTAAATATTGTATACGGTGATAAATAAAGAGTTTGGGCGAAGTAAATTAAAGAGGAAGCAATTTTAAGCCAAAACGGAAAATTTTAAAAGTTGGTGTGTCGGGCTACTTTCGGCTACTGTTTCGGCTCGTTAGACTTGTTGGAAAGTTTTAAATTTCTGGGGTCTAGTAGTGTGAAATCCCAGCTAGCCATAGCCTCTAGAACAGGCTCGTTCCGAGTTCGGGCGATCGAGTTATGACGTGCCAAAGTGGGTGCGTTGAATCTCTCAAAAATCTGGAAAACCGATTAAGACCAGTCCCTTGCACGAATTTTCTGTAATTTTGTGTTAAGAATTTGAAAATGGTCAAAGCATAAGAGTTGTATCCCTGAAAGTTAGCTTCGCGTGGGCGCAAGAATTGCTCAAAAATGTTTTGAAACGAAAAAGTTATGATTGTTTTAGCGAGTGAGAGTAAAGCTGAAAATGAATTGGAAACTATTATGAATGTCCACTTTTGACGCACTGTTTGCGCTGCCTAATGAACCCGAATTGGGTGACTCTTATTTTTAAAAAATAGTCTTACATACCATGTATAACATACTCGAAAATGAGTGTGATCCGACCTGCGGGCTAAAAATGGTAAAATTGTAAAGCAGCCGCGTCACGAAGGGGGCTTCTGCCCACAGCTGCAGCAGCAGCCGCACACAATACAGCAGCAGCACACAGTAGCAGTTGGCTGGGGGCTATTTTGGCCTCTTGTTTAATGCGTCTAAATTACTTAAAATGTTCGGTTAGCATTTTTAAAAAATAGGTGGACATCCTACTTATAACATATCCAAATTGGGATGTGATCGGATTAGCGAATTAGGAATTAGAAAATCGCGAAACGGCGTCGAGTGCTTGGGATTGCCTAGCCAAGGCCAAGCCCCGCTGAGCCACGTAGGGTCAAGCTCCCAGTCGTGGTGCTGTTTAGATTTCACAATGTTTTACTTCGATGGTTTTGATGATTTAGCTTATGGGAATGGAATAGAAATAAAATAATACAAATGTGTGAAATGAATGAATATATAAATTATAAAGTATGAGCATTCATGAGATATGAATGAATATAAACCAAGCATGTAATGTAATGATATGCTAAAGCCTTGTCGAAGTCTTTTAAAATGTAAATTCGTTCAATATACAACAGAAGCAATAAAAGTATTATATGAACGTAAGTTTACATATGCGGAACCTATTTGTGTAATGAAGTATAAAGAGAGTTATATATTAAAATGGAATGTATTAATATTGAAAGTAAAATTTGAAAACAAAAGGGTTTTCGAAATACAAAAAAATTATAAGAACGGAATCAAGAATTTATTAAAGGACATATGTATAAAACTAATATTCATATGAAATGAGAATTCAATTTATTCGCGAGAGTGAATATTAAGCTACGGATAAGCTATGTAAATTAATGATACGAGACGTCCGTGTACATAATTATAAAATGACTTAGTATATGGACTAACACAAGGATATAAAATGTGAAGTTAAGTTATTAATAAAGTAAAGCATTCGCATACATGGCGATAACATGGTTTAGCACATGAACTATCAAAAAGGCATGAAAATTACATAAGTTAAGGAAATGATGACATAAGCTATGTTTACGCTATAAAAGCTATTTATAACCCATATAGTTCCAAGTTTACAAATAGAGGCAAGAAATATTTCTATAAATGGACATAAATGGTTTATGTTTTGAAATGTAAAGTATTTATATACTAAAGTCATGAGAGAACCTTTTTGGGCATAAAAAGGGTTATAATGAACGAAAGTTTCTAAAGAAACGTGAAATAGTTTTAAGACGAGAACAAAGGTATATAGTTAATGTAAATAATTTAGTTTACATTGAGTATGTGAATTTAGTATGTGGAACTAATATGTGCATGTATATGTCCTCAGTTTATGTAGGATCATCACAAAACGGATAAGTTATAACATTAAACATCACTCAAGTTAAGTCTTCTATTTTCATTGCGATTCTGTAAATTGTTTATTGTATGAGATCTTTAAGAATATGTTGAATTACATGATATAAACTGTAAAAATCAGTATATGACTAAGCTGATTGAGTTATGGAACTCAATATGTATGTGTTATATGATATGAACATATATTGTTTAAAGTGATGATGCATGAATGATACAAAGGATTATGAGATATATGTTAAGCAAGAAATTATGTGCTATCTGTAGCATGAAAGCTGTTAGATTTGTTGAGCTGTCGAGCTCAATTATGCAAAAATAAACTTTTTACAGGTACAAGATTTAATGCTATAATGATTAATATCTAGATGATATGGATAAGAAGACAAGCAAAGGAATATTGTTTCCTTTAGTTGAAACTTAGATGATACTATGATAATGTTGTACAAGATGTAGTTGTGTAATTTTTTGAGATATTCAATAAAAATAGAATATTTGTTTGAAGTATGTTGTGATGATTGCTTTATAAAGTGAAGCAATGTGGTAATAGTATTATATAAGGAAGATTGTGTAATAAGAATGAGTTTGTATTTACTTTGATAAAGGAATCATTAAATAAATTTTATTCCGCAATATATGTACTCGTAAAGGTTGCGATTCAGGGAAAGAAAGAAAGAAAGACAAAAAAGTTTTAAATTATCCTACATTTTTTAGCTATTTTAACATTGAATAATGTTTTAAAGTTGATAGTATTAACGCACAGGGAGATAATCCTGATTTTGGGGTAGTTACAGTTGAATAATGTTTTATCCCGCATTTTTTAGCTATTTTAACATTGAATAATATTTTAAAGCTAGAACAAGATAATATTAACGCACAAGATCAGGAAGGGAAATAGTCCCTAATTTGGGGTCGTTACAGAACAAACGTTTTTAATGAAGTTCGGTGATATGTTCAATTAAGTGAACGAACATCTTTTCTAATGAAGTTCAGTGGTATGTTTAGTTCAGTAAACGAACATCTTTTTTAATGAAGTTTGGTGGTATGTTCAGTTCAGTTAAGGAAAATCTTTTTTAATGGAGTTCGGTGGTTTATGATGATTAGTCTTATTTTGATCAAGTGTTCAGTCCTTCGTACGACCTTTTAATTATTCTATCTTTTGAATAAATTCTTTACCATTTATTATGAAAAGTTATTCTTCGGAAAGGTTAATGTTTCCATTCATGAAGATAAATTAGTATATGGTGATAGTTACATTGTATGTTCGAGAATACAACAAACAAGTTAAATAATTAATTACAGCTGAGGAGAATCGTCGTCGACATTGTCTTCATCTTCAGAAGAATCGAGGATTGAATCGTCTAGCTTACTAGAATTGAGTTTAGCCTTGTCTTTGTTTCGGGTAGTTTCGTAGCCCTCTGTGTACATTTGTATTATTTCAGCTGAGAGTTCGAGTGATTTGCTGTAGTCGGTTTGGATTTTGTTTCGAAGCTCTTCGTTCAGTGGGGGGCCTAGTACCTTAGGGGTTCCATCCACAGCAACCGGTTGTTGGGGAGCAACCCCTTTTCACCAGCCGTATGAAGCTGTACCGGCTTATAAAAAAAAAAAAAAAAATTCTAAGGCCGGTACAGCTTCATACGGCTGGTGAAAAGGGGTTGCTCCCCAACAACCGGTTGCTGTGGATGGAGACCCATATATATATATATATATATATATATATATATATATATATATATATATATATATATATAAGAAATAGGACTCTAATTTTACAGATGTAGTATTTAATTACAATCTTTAACTATCTCTAAATTTATTAGTGACAATTTGGCTTTTTACCATTTTCATTAATAATTATTTTGACATTTCACTATTTCATACACAAATTATATCCTTAATTTTAACTTGAATTTTCTTTTCCTAGCGCACAAATATAATATAATGAAATTGGGTTTATGAAATATAGTGAAAATACAGTATGGAAATTATATATATATATATATATATATATATATATATATATATATATATAGAAATGTACAGAAATGTTTTGGTATAGGCATCCAAATCACGCCCAAAACACTGTATTATGGAAAAATTTCAGTTCCATAATTTTTTTTTTTAGTTGTTTCAAAAAAAAAGCAAAAAAAAAAAAGGTCCGGATTTTGTTAAAATCCGGGAGTCCGGACCTGATCCGGACTCTATATATATATATGAGTTCGGTTCCAGTCTAGACTCCTGAATTTTAGTACCGTCCGGAATTTATTTTTATTTTTTTGCTTTTTTTTAAAATAACAAAAAAAAATTTTAATATTTTTTGGAACTGAAATTTTTCTAAAATACAGACATATTTTGTTATATGTATCCAAATCACATTCAAAACACTGTATTATAGAAAAATTCCAGTTCCAAAAAATATTAATTTTTTTAATTATTTTAAAAAAAACAAAAATAAAATAAAAAAATAAGGTTCGTATTATAATCAGATCCGGGAGTCCGGACCTATCCTCATTCTCTCTCTCTCTCTCTATGTCTCCAAATTATGCCGTTACAAATAAAACAAATAAAATTCATGCAAAACATGCACTAGTTCAAAACAAACAAAAATGATTTATTTTGTGGAAGCATTTGCATGTAAATATACGTGTAAGCATCGCCTCACTACCTTCCAAACCCCTCCCACATGCCTAAACTCAACATCCTCCACGTACGTACTTTCCATGAAATGCATGCATTCAATTAAACCCCGACCCAAACTCTACTAGCTTGCTATAAAAATCCTTTGTTGGGTCATGATATTTCTCCTCTTTGAACCGAGTAAATTGAGCTTATTTATTTAATTAATTCATTGGGCCTTCATTATTGAACCTTGAAAGTCACTGGGCCTTGTCACTATATTACTTCTATTTAACCCTATGAAACCGGATCAGTTCATTGGACTAACCCATTGGATCTTTTAATATATATTACTTTGATTTGCAATGATGAAAAAGCATGACAATTGACTGAGACACCTGCCATGCATTAATGTGGATAGGATTATAGCCGGTTGGCGGCATAAACAATGACCAAAGGTAGTGGATAGAATGCATGCAGTCGGCAGAGCCCATCAGATCAGGGGGCTGTGTCAGTTAGTAGTAGGTGGCACGGTAAACCAGGTAAGAGAGTATAAACTATCAACCAAGTCTTCACAACCAGGTACGTTAACATTCACATACACACGCACACAACTGAGGATTATTTTCTCTCTCAATACACTAGACATTACATCCTCCATTGTTAACCTTGTGAACACGTATACTGACTCTCACGCCTGAGCTATCCCCCGACGGTCCAGCCGTCAAGCTTTTGGTGTCTTATCGTGTTTACTGTGCAGGATCAGGGCGTCTTACGTGATTGGGACGTGGGAGCGGATCTTGGCGTTAACACCCTTCATCACCACCATGCCACTTCACCCACACCATTCTCTAAGCAGCCCTATCAATACCTATATATTCCACCACACCACATACAATGGCAAAACTCCCGGTTCTTGCCGCAGCTCTCCTTATAGCCCTTTTCGCCCTGGCCGGGGCCACCACCTATACAACCACCGTCACCACCACCACAGTTAACGATCAAGGCAGCCCAGAAGAATGCCGGCAGAAGATCCAGAGCCAGCAGCTCGATCAATGCGCGTGTTACTTATTTCAAGGAAGTCAGCAGCCATACCGGATGGCGTTGAGAATGTCGGTGGCAGACGACAATCGGGGCGGACAACAACAAGAAGAACAACAACTTCAACAATGTTGCCAGCAGCTAAGGAACATAGACTCCAAGTGCCGTTGCGCCGCAGTGGGAGAGGTGGTGAGGCAACAGATGCAAAAGGAACAACGGCAGGGCCAACAGTTACAACAGATTTTGCGGAAGGCACAGAACCACCCAAGTGATTGCAATATGCAGCAGCCCCGGCAATGCCAAATCCAACCGCTTTGGTTCTAAGCAAATGGCTCCCCATGCCTTTTCTATCTATCCACTATATATCTACAACCACCTAATAAAATCAACTACTTGATTTCATATGCTTGGAAATTGTGAGAAGGAATAATAAAACAAAGGGCAAATGACAGAATTGTCCCCCTAAGTTTGGACAAAAATCAATTTGATACTCAAAGTTTAAAAATCATCGATCAATACCTATATATATTTAAAAATTAAAAACAACAATGTTGTCCCCTTCTCGGACATGTGTCATTTATTTGTGAGTTGAATGCGTATTTCCTATTATATATTTGAAATAAATTCTAAATAAACCTAGTAATTTTCAAATACATTTATTTTTCAAATACACCTATTATATATTTGAAAAAAGAATAATGAATTACAAAAAGAATAAAAAGAACAAATATAAAGGAAACTTAAATAATATGTGAGAATAGATTCATCATCCTCAAAAAGTTAGTTTACCTAACTCTATATTCAACACATCTAATTGTCTCCATTCTTTATGTCAATGACCCAAATTTCAAGTTCCATAATTCCATCAGTTCCACAATCTTCATATCAGTTGACCTAGTTAAAGAAATTTAAAAGAAAATTTTCACCAGATTCATTTGTTGTTGCTAATGGCCATGTAATCACTCTTCAAAATGGCTTTTTTTTTGTTCGATTTTGCTCATAATCAAATGTAATTTATATGTCTCTATATCTATACCTATTTTCTAAATTTTTGGGGAAAAATTTCACAACTTTATCTCTTTTCTCTCTTGGTATTGGTGGATGGAGGTCAACAAGTTGAGTTTCAATATTGGGGTCTTAGATTACAGATCAGGGCTGAGATATAAGTCAAGTAGCTAAAATCGAATAATAGGTGGGGGAGGGTTGCAACCTTTGTTGTGATTTGGGTTGATTTAATGGAGACCATAACAACGAAATTGGGGCTTTAGAAATTTCATATATGAGGCAAGCACAATGGCAGATGAAATGCGGTGGTGTAGGAGATTAAGTGGGGTTTAAAGGCAACCAGAGCTATGGAGTTATTGGGGCCAGAAAGGTGCAGGTTGTGGGCGGCAGTGTCAACTATGAATGGGTTAAAGGAAGAAGACGAGGTTGGTGAAGATGGAAGCTGAATTTTTGGACATTTTAAAGTTTAATTTATGTTTGATAAATTTAAAGGTATAAGTTTAAAAAGACAAATATTACGTAATATTTCTATTAATATTTAATTCTAATAATTTAACATATAATAATAATTAGTTATAAGGATTTATACAGATTTAATACGTCAAAATAAATATTTATATAGATTTAATATGAATTAAACAATCAGCCCGTATTTTTCAAGTAATTTTATGTTGATTAAATAATTTTTAACTGTATTTATTTTGCTTTATACGGTCAAATGTGATCAAAAGTATTCAAATTCACAGTCAAGTTATATAAAAATACACATGATTGGTACATTTAAAATTTCCGATCAAAATTTACCGGAACTAGTCAAAAAGAACACAATTATTGTTTTAAAATATTTTGAGGTATTGATTGTCGATTTCCAAACTTTGAGAAAAAATGATTTTCAGCCTAATTTGGGGGACAATTTTATTATTAGCCTTAAGACAAACAAATTAATGAAAATTAGTAGAACTTTATTAAATTTTCATATTAGTAGTTTTCTTCTTTTTATTTTGCATTTTTTTTATTTTTCTTTTCCATTTGTAACCACTAAGTTAAGTTTTTCTCCCTCTTTTTCCTTATTTTCCCACCTCTTTTTTCTGTCTTTGCCAAGTTCCAATCATTGCAAAAACTCCTCAAATAATGTTAGAGAACCGATCTGGAGGCTCAGTTATCCCTCCATTTCAAAATTAAAATTAAAGTGCAATTTGACTTTTGTGATCAAAATATAGCGTATTATAAATTTTAAATTAATGTGAATTTATTTAATGTTTGATTGATATAATTATTATAATTGTATAGTATATAATAAATATTATTAACCATAAAATTTATTTCATTATAAACTTTTATAAATTATACAAATTTTAAAGTTTCATATATCGTTATTTGATCTTAAAAGTCAAATTATATATTTAATTTTATAACAAAACAAGTACAAGATAGTAGTTACCGTACATGATACAAATTTTCTCTTTTGTCATGATTCCAAAGAGCAACCCATCCTATCTTCTCCTGAGGCCTGGGACGGACTTTGACTGGCCCTATCAAAGCCTGGTCAACAGTAAAGCCCAGCCTAGCAAGCTCGTGGAGAGGGGAAAAAAAAATAAAAAGTTGTGTTTGATAATTGATATGTCTGAAATATCTGAATAATAAATTTTTATTATTTTATTCTTATAAAAAATTTAAAATTTTTGTAAATTTATTTAATATTACTTAATATAATAGTTAATATTGCAAAAAAAATTTAAATATAAAATACTTCATTCAGTACTCGTTTAGCCCATTCAGTCAAAAAAATACACTTGACCATTCAGTTCAAAAATCTGACCGATTCAGTCATTCAAATAATTTTTATTCAAAACAAACGTATTCAATGATTGATCGATTCAGTCATTCAGCTTTATTCAACTCTAAACAAATACCCTCAGGCAGTGGCGAAGCCACATAGAGTTCTATGGGGTCAATCGCCTCCACTGGAAAAAAATTATTTTATAATGTAAGGTAAATTTTAAATTTTTTAAGTATTATATATAAATTGACCCTACTAAAATTTTATAAATTTTATATTATACGGGGTCAAATTGAAAATTTATAACTTTGTTAATCAAATTTTAATCACATATGACTCATATCCTCTTAATATATGTATCTCTCTATAATATTTTAAACCAAATAATAATCTAATTTATATTATTTTTAAAAATAAATAATGAATTACTTACTTATGAACAGTTGTGATTAAAAAAGTCTAGTATGAGTCAATATAGTGTATATATACCATATATTATTACTCATTATATTTTTATTGTAATATACTCCCTTTATTCCTAAAAGATTGTCGTTTAAGGTTTTGGCACATGGATTAAGGAAGTGTCATTTACCAAGTAAAATTTATTTGAAATCCCATCACTACCTTTTTTATGGGAAATTGAAAACTATTAATAAAAGGGAGAGAATTTCTTGGGACAATGAGAGAATGTATGGTAATATAGGAAAGTAAATAATTTATTCTACTCGAAAGTTGTAAACGACAAACTTTTTGAAACAAATTTTTTCTCCTAAAACGACAATCTTTTAGGAATGGAGAGAGTAATATATATATATATATATATATATATATATATATATATATATATATACTTGAATGTATAAGTATTAAAAAAATTGGCTCGGGGGCGCTGCCCCTGAACTCTCGCCAAATTATTTGTAACTTAGTAATAATTTGGGTCCTTAACACTAATATACAACAATTAGAAAGTAATTACAAAAATAAAACATCTACAAAATAATTACAAAAATAACGCAATGCACATTAATAAAGAAACCTAAAATCAAGGAGAAATAACTGTCATAATTAATAATTCAAATTCAAATGTCCACCAATCAACAACACTTCCACGTCCCTCTCTTTTGATGATCTCAGGTGCGAGATACTCCGTGTCTTCAAAACCTCTTGCTTTATTGAGTTGGAACCCACCCTTAATTCCTGAGTAGTTTCATCACTTCATGTCAAAATAAATAAACCGTGAACCACACACACACACACACACACACACACACACACACACACACACACACACACACACACACATATATATATATATATATATATATATATATATATATATACTCACACAAACTCATAATTCATAGACATGACAGTTGATGCAAACCTGTAGTGATCCAGACTGAAAATCTAAGAAGCTCTTGTAGCTAAGTTATTTCTTTTTCTATCTCCGATACTTAGATTCTGAAAATGTCTGAAGTTCTTCCACCTTCTTCCTTGAATCAGTCAGAAGACCCTCTATCTCCATTATCTTCTTCTCTAGTTAAACAGTAGCTTTGGTTACCTTGGTGTAAAGGTTTGGTTACCTTGGTGTAAAGGTTTGGTTACCAACTGCACTATGAAAAATCTGAAGGTGTGGAGGTGAATTGGTTACCTTGGTATGAATGTTTGGTTACCAATTGCACTATGAAAAAATTATAGGTGTGGAGGTGGATTGGTAACCTTGATATGAACGTTTGGTTACCTTGGTATGAATGTATGGTTACCAATCTCTTCTATCAGTTGCTAATTTTGGATCAACAGTAGCTTTGGTTACCTTGGTATGAAGGTTTGGTTACCTTGGTGTGAAGGTTTGGTTACCAACTGCACTATGAAAAATCTGAAGGTGTGGAGGTGGATTGGTTCAATAGTAGCTTTAGTTACCTTGGTATGAAGGTTTGGTTACCTTGGTGTGAATGTTTGGTTACCAACTGCACTATGAAAAATCTGAAGGTGTGGAGGTGGATTGGTTACCTTGGTATGACAGTTTGGTTACCTTGGTATGGATGTTTGGTTACCAACTGCACTATGAAAAAACTGCATGTGTGGAGGTGGATTAGTAACCTAGGTATGAAGGTTTGGTAACCTTAGTATGAAGATTTGGTTACCTTGATATGTCTGTCACTTTGATTTATTCATACAACTTAAAAATTCTCAACTGGAAATTTTGGTAAAGCCACATTATGTATTTCAGCATCAAAACCCCTTTAAAACATGTTATTTACATAATAAACATGTTTTCCAAATTTTGCTTAAGAGACGACAACTTTCAAATTATCCAAGTTATCAATTCTGCCTTCAGCAAAAGAACATGCTCTTTCACGAGACATCAGATGAAATCTAAATCTATTCATGTTTTCCAAACTTTTGAGTAAAAATAATATATCATATGTTGAACTTGACTTTTCAATAGCAGAAGTAAGATGAAAAACGAACATATAAAAGAAAAGAGGCGTATACAGCCGATATGTTCCAACTTTGTCCAACACACAAGAACAATAAACTTGTGGACGAAGTTGGGAACAACCTTATTTATGTTTCAGAACCCTCCTGTAAGTCAATTTATATGCTTAACTCCACAAACTGCCGGGCAAACCCTCCTTTGTCGGGCAAACCATCGCCACTTTGGTTTATAGTAGAAAAAAAGAGGATGAAGAAAAAAGAGAGAAAAACAGAAACAAAGATCAAAAATGGGTCTGCTGTGTTTGAATAAGAAAATAATAATTAACGGGAAGAGATATGGGAGATCACCAATATTAATCTCCTAAATTAAGCAATCATAATTGCATATTAATCCCTTAAATTAAGGAATCTGAATTGCACTAATATTATAAATATATATGATAAAGTGTCATATTTTTATAATTATTTTATGGATGTATGATTTTTGTAATTACTTTTAAAAATGTACTATAATATGTAATTGTTCCTAATAATTTCGACCCCATTGACAAAAAATCCTGGCTTCGCGACTGCCCCCAGGCTTACCAGCCAGAGTAGCCCCCAATCCCCAAGGCCCCATACCCCCACAGTCACAAAGACCAGCTACAAGCATGCAGCAGTCAACAATGAAAGCCAACAAAGAAGTTTAAAGCCTAGGTCACAAATTGTAAACATTTCATTTTATACATTCCTATTAATTTTAATATTGTATATATTAGTTTTAATTATTACATCAACAAAGTTTATATCTTTATTATTTTATATGAATGAAGTTTAAATTTTTCACTTTTACAATTTATAACTTTTATACTTTTATATTTTTACTAGTTAATATTTTTGAAATTAAAACATGTAAAAAATAAAAATAAAAAATTAAGTAAAGGTTTGACCTGAGCTTGGACCGACTTTGGCCTGGTTGGCAGACCTAAAATAGGTGCCATTTTCAACTCCAAAACTTGGCCTAGCCTGACCTAATTTGACCAGGGACTTGGGCTTCTTCACTAAAGTGCAAACTGCTGAGCATCATATGTTAATGACAATTTCAGTATATCTAGACTTTTGTGAAAACACACAGATGAGAATATTGAGGATTTAAAAACAAGGGATTACCAATTTTGTTGCAGACTGGTGTTTAATGTTTAGTATGTCAGGCCTTTATTTGTTTTCTAAAGCAAGTATCAAGAAGTCAGAATATTATGTACAATACCTTAATCCTTAGTCCTTCTAGGGGACATTCTTATATCAGTCTGTTTAGTGACCGGTCCAAAAAAAAAATTTACTCCTAAAAAAAATCATGTATAGTATTTATTTCAACTGAATTTTTTACAAAATATTAACACTAGCTAATAATCAACTGTTAGTTAGAATACTGAATTATCATAATTATCTCTTCAAATCCTTTAATTTTATAAATCACTTGATTCTAACTTAAGCGATTTTGCCAATCCCTCGATTCTAGCTCAAGTTATTATCATACATGTGTATATATAGAATACCTTTATTTTGTAATTAGTGAGAAATATAATACAAAAGCTTTACTCACCTTTAGCTTCATTCTGGTATCAAAGCCATACACTCGATCACCACTTTATTTTCTCTCTAAATGTCTTCCATGGACTCTGGTTCTTCCTCTTCTAATGTAATCTCAGTTCTCCTTCATCATCAGTTCTTCTCTCTCAAGCCCATCACTATATTACACTGAAACTAACTTCCTCTAACTATCTCCTATGGCGTACACAAATTGACTCATACCTGCAATGCTAACATTTGTTTGACTATGTCACCGGCGAATTTGCACGACCTCCATCCTTTCTACCATCTAGTTCTTCCTCCACCAATTATGCTACTTCATCTACTCCTAATCCAGCGGCACAAACCTGGGATGCCCAAGACAAACTTCTTATGAGTCTACGTATCTCCTCTCTTAGTGAAGATGTGATACCCCTTGAAATCGGACTCACATCATCTGCCAAAATCTGGTCAACTTCTATGCTGCGTTTGTTATTCCCTCTAATACATGTGTGTTACGCCTATCTATAGAGCTTCACTCTCCACAAAAACATGATGAAACTCTAACTGCCTATCTGCATTGTCTGAAACGAATTTTTGATGAACTATCAGCCTCTGCACGACCCATCTCTCAGTCTGATTTCATGGTCGCTGTTTTAAAGGGTCTTCGTGTTGAATTTGGGTCTCTCAAATTAGCCCTATCTATGCTTGATACTCCTCTGCCATTCTCGGTGGCAGTATTTATATATATAACTAACCTACAATATATATATATATATATATATATATATATATATATATATATATATAATAGTACCTACATCAATATCACCCGCTAAACTCCCTCAATCCGATCTAATTATCAAAATAAAATATAATACATATAATTAAATTATGAACTCATACAAATTATATTTTCATAAATTCAATAATTTTTAATATACTATATTCAGTTTGTAATCAAAAGATACATTTTAATTATAATAACAATATCATAATATTAATTATTACATTCCCTTTTTAAAATTTCTGTGAATCTTATATATATATATATATATATATATATATATATATAACGAAACTGCAATATTTATATATATAACTAACCTACAATGTATATATAATAGTAATAATAATAATAATAATAATAATAATAATAATAAACCATGAGTTCATTACTGAACCATTTGTCCTGGTTGATTCTTCCCTTGCTCCACCTCCATCGGCTAATAATGTTCAACACTTCCTCAATAATGCTCAACGCTTCAATAACCACCTTGGTCATGGTTGAGGCACTCATGGTCGTGGGAAAGACAATTTCCGCCCACCTAACTCTCTGTTTCCATCCAATTTGCAGTGTCCACGATGTGTATTCTGTGGTGGTTTCAATCACAATCCGTACCAATGTTACTTTCGTCCTCAAACAACTCCTTCTAATGGTCTTCTTGGTCCACCTCCTAGTAATCCTTCTCCGGCTACTAACTTTGTTGCATCCACACCCAACATGTCACCGTCTCTATCTTCTCTACACACTACAGGAAAAATGGCTATCTGCGACCAAAGCTTTCAACGATCGCGCTTTGCGGTCGCTGATATTAGTAATAGCGACCCCCATCTATGACATGTACTAGTTCTAGTCGCTAGTCTATATCAGCGACCACATGCAGTCGCTGAGTCATGATGAGTTGGCAGATGCAGTGGCGACAACAGCAGTAACAACACAACATCAGGATGGCGACCAGGTATATATCGTTTATTGTTTAACTACATTGTCTTATATGAGTATAGTCTCTGAGTCACTGTCTTACTTATATGTTTCACTACATATTGTCTATTGTTTAGCTTTCCCTAAGTCATATAGCGGTATCAACACATGTAACATATATGTTTTATTCTTTTGTTAATTACAGGGTCCTAATTTGGATGATCCATGAAGAGCGCCTAAACTTGTTTTTTAGATTTTTAAAGCCTTGTACTCTTCTCGATTCATTATTTGGACAATTGTATTGATTTATATGGATATTTACAATTGTATTGGTTTATATGGATGTTTACAATTGTATTGTGTTGGATGAATATTGTGTTGGATGAAGAGCTAGACTTGTTTATTCATAGATGAATGTTTATCATATAGTAGTTAATTATCATGGATGAATGTTAATATGGATGTTATTCATATATACCGTTGTGTGTTGGGATAGAAAGCAGGTACACAGCAGATTATTTTTGGGAAATCAATAAAACAGGAAAAACTTTTAAAAAAAAAACACACATCAGCGACCGCATGCGGTCACTAATACAGTAACAGCGACCGCGTTACCTTCTTGGAACTTAGCGACCGATGCGGTCGCTATTACCGGTTGCTGACACGTGTGCCATGTCACACCTGACAGATGACTCAGCATGAGTCAGAATAGTGACGGATGCAGTCGCTAATAAGTCGGTCGCTATTAGTGGTCACTGATGTCCATCCAGCGACCAGATTACATGCGACTAATATCAGTGACCGCATTAAGTCGCTAATACTCATTTGCGACCATACGCGGTCGCTGATAAGCCTTTTTGTTGTAGTGACAATGGTAACCTGATACAAGTGTTAATTATCATGTTACTCCAGACTTAGTAAGTATCAATCATGTTGATGAGTATAATGGCTCAGATCATCTTCAAGTGGCCAATGGTAATGTTGCTCCCATAAATCATCTCTGATCCACCACCTTTAATTCTAACAACAACAAATTTCAACTTTCTCAAATCACTGAATTTTGTAAAAATTTCAGTTAGAATAAATATTATACCTTTTTGGGGAGTCAAAACAAAAAAATAAAAAATAAAAAATTGGACCGGTCACTAGACCTGTCAAATATAAGAATGTCCCCTAGACTTATTGTAATCCTTATCTTTTTGGATTTTGACTTTTCCGTAATACTCCATCCGTTTCAAAATTAGAGATACAATTTAATTTTTGAAATCAAACAACGACATATTAAACTTCAAATTGATGTGAATTTATTTAATTTTAGTTGATACAATTATTATAATTGTATAGTATATAACAAAAACTATTAATCAAAAAAATTATTTTATTTTAAACTTTTAAAATTCTTACCAATTTTGAAGTTTAATATGTCGTCGTTTGACCTCAAAAATTAAATTGTATCTCTAATTTTGAAACGAATGGAGTAATATACTTTTGCATTTGCCCGGGAAAAAAATTGATAGTCTCTACTGATTCTGACTTTGATATGAAATAAACTTGAATTTAATACCTTGCATAAACTTAACTGGTTCATTTCATATGCTTAGAAATTGTGAAGGAAAAATAAAATAAACAAATGAAAGTTATTACAACCTTATTAAACTTTCATGTTAGTATTTTTTTTAAACAAATGTACGGGTATTGTATACGTTAGATGGGTTTTTCTTCTTTTTATTTTACAATTTTTTTTTGAAGAAAAAAAAATCCATTTTTATCCACCAAGATAAGTTTCTCTCCTTTTTTTTTTCTTAACTTCCTCCATCCTCCACTTAGAGATCCTCTGGAGGATCAGTTTCAAAATTACTACACCGATTTCTTTAAGGCACAGATCACTACCATCATTCTCATGAATTTATATATATATATATATATATATATGAGAAATTAGCTATGAGCATTGTTCCAACTAATTGTTATTCATCCGTCCAAAAAAAGATCCAAGGGCTGAGGATTAAGATGGTGAGGGCCCAACCGCTAGAGAGAGTAACAGTCATCATGTGACGTCCCTAAAATAGGTATACACAACCCATTATGAGTCACCAAATACATGGTACAAAATTCAAATATAAACTTCATTTATACAACTGTTGAATTGTCGTGCAAAATACGACAACGCATAAGTTGTGAGTCTTAATACAATATTGTATCGTAGACAGTATCCAAATTTAAATTATTACAATGCCATATAAAATACAACATCAAATATTTCAAGACCCCAAATGAGAGTACTTCTGACTGGTATAGCGATGAAATTCTTGAAGAAAACTTGCACTATTTGCTACACTCAAAGTTTCCTTAAATTCAAAAGAAATACGCTCTATATTATAGAAGAACAATTCTCTGATTCTGATGTAATTTTCATTTCTAAACTAAGCATCCTATTTATAGGAGAATGACATGATACTATTAAGGAAATAATCACTGACTGCACAATAAAGGAATCACGGGCAAAGTCACGGACAGAAATTTTGACGATTTTTTATTGTATTATGCAAACACTATGTAGTACTATGCAAATACTATGCAACACTAAATAGTACTATGTAAACATTATGCAATATAAGACAAAAGTTGAGATAACTTTCTACCGACGATTTTAAAAAAAGAGTAAATGGGGGTCCATATAATAAGCCAAATTTATAATAAATATTTCATGACAACCCCTTTTATTAATCACAATTCACTTGACTAATCACATTTTTAATATTAACAACCAGATCATTCGCAGGAAAGAGGGGGCTTTCCGATAAAGACTTCTCCTTATTGGCACGCAATTAGATGACCTAACCCCTTTTCTCGACAGAATTTTTTAGACATTGTCAATAATGCAAATAATAATATGAATAACTGTGTCGTCTCATTTATTGATTTAATAATATAAAATATTATGCAGATGATACTGTTACAATAATTGAATCAATAATATGAGATACTATGCAACAACTATTGTTGCAATAATTGAATAAAATCGAGTGACTTCTCACGTAAACATCAATAATCAAATATATTGTACAATATCGTGTGCTACTGTGCAACCACGGGTATTACTGTACTTTTATCACCGGGTATTTCAATAGTTTAATGGTAAAAGTCTTGCAGTTATTTTTATAAAAAGGTTATTTCTGTCCCTTTCTAAATTCGACAGTAATTCTATTGTGGGGTCCACCAATGATTGTGCCGTCGTACGGACATTCTCCGATAAAACGAATATTCCTCGACCAAATGAATATTTTATGAAAACTATAACATTATAACAATGATTGCTTACTTTGCAAAATTTGTAAATATTACCCACAGCTATAACATTATATCAAATCCACACCTTATTATTCAAAATAATATTTAGAGAAAAGTAAATCTTTATTCATAAAAGTTGGGTTCTTACAACCTCCCCTTCTTATGAAATTTTGTCCTCAAAATTGGTGTACGTACCTAGTATGTTAAAGAGGTGATGATACCTTGTTTTCATTTCAGATTCTAAATCTCAGGTCATTTACTCAATATCGTGGTTTCTCTATAAAACTTTGACTTGAGGTATAAGTTTTGAGCGTAGAATATGTTCATTCTTATCCATGGTTTTAACAGGTACCTCTTCATACGTTAAATTTTTTGCTATTTCGTCTGGTTCTAATTTAATAATGTGGTTCTGGCCTTCCACATATTTACGTAACATAGATATGTGAAAAACGTTATGAACACGAGACATACTAGACAGTAAGGCGAGTCTATAGGCAACAACTCCTACTCGATTGAGGATTTTAAATGGGCCAATGAATCGATAATTGAGCTTTCCTATCTTTCCAAATCTCGTAACTTCTTTTCATGGAGCAACACGTAACAACACATGTTCTCCAACATTGAATTCCACGTCCCTTCGATGAAGATCATCATAACTCTTTTGTCGATCTTGTAAGGTTTTTATACATTGCCGGATCATTTGAATCTTTTCTGTTGTCATACGTACCAATTCTGGTCCCAACAACGTTACTTCACCTACCTCGTCCCAACATACTAGAGAACGACACTTTCATCCATACAATACCTCGAATGGAGCCATGCCTAGACTTGCTTGATAACTATTGTTGTAGGAGAATTCCACTAATGGCAAGTACTTATCCCAACTTCCTTTGAAGTCTAAGACATAAAGTCTTAATAAATCTTCAAGAGTTTAAATAGTCCTCTCCGACTGCCCGTCCGTCTGAGGATGATATGCTGAACTAAATGATGCTTGCCTTGACACGTTGACAAGATAAACACCTTAAGATAAACTCTACTATCTCTCTCTTCATATTGCTCCACCAAAATGTATGTCGAAGATCACGATATATTTTGGTACTCCCAAGATGGATTGCAAACGGTGTGTTGTGTGCCTCCATCATGATTTTACATTTCAAATCAGAGTCATTAGGAACACAAAGTCTGGAGTTAACTCGAAGTATTCCTTTTTCGTCGATTCTTGCTTCTGGAATAGCACCTCCTTGCTCTTTCTTCTTCATATGCATCAGCTCCGGGTTTGTAGCTTGAGCAACTTTAACTTTATCGATTAAATTCGGTTCTACTCGTATATTTGACATCATCACGTGGGTCCCTGAAGTCTTTAACTCTATCTCCATCCTTTGTAAGTCATACAAAATGGGCCTTTGCGTTGACAATAATGCACTCGTACCCGTATACGATCTTCTACTTAACGTGTCAGCTACTACATTCTCTTTTCCATGATGATATTGAATAGTATGATCGTAATCTTTCAACAGCTCGAGCCAACGTCTTTGGCGCATGTTACATTCGTTTTGGGTGAAGAAATATTTGAGGGTTTTGTACTGGGTTCAAGGTTAATACAAAATTCGATTTCACACTCTAGGGTAGGGCATGAAGTTCTTCAGGGAATACGTTAGGAAATTTATTTACAATAGAAATATCATTCAAACACTATACAACACTATACAGTACTATGCAAACACTATGCAGTACAATGCAAACCCTATGCAATATAAAACAAAAACTGAGATAACTTTCTACCGACGATTTTGAAAAAATGAGTAAGTGCAAGTTCATGTAATAAGACAAAATTATAATAAATACTTCATGACAACCCCCTTTTATTTATCACAATTCACTTGACTAATCACATTTTTAATCTTTCAACATTTATTCATCATTAATATTATAACTCACAATATTAACAACCATATCATTCTCAGGAAAGAGGGGGCTTTCTGATAAGGACTTCTCCTTATTGGCGCACAATTAGATGACCTAACCCCTTTCCTCGACAGAACTTTCTAGACATTGTCAATAATACAAATAATAATATGAATAATTGTGTCGTCTCATTTATTGATTTAATAATATAAAATATTATGCATATGATACTATGACAATAATTGAATCAATAATATTAAATACTCTGCAACAACTATTGTTGCAATAATTAAATAAAATTGAGTGACTTCTCATGTAAGCATCAATAATCAAAGATATTGTACAATATCGTATGCTACTGTGAAACCATGTGTATTACTGTACTTTTATCACCGGGTATTTCAATAGTTTAACGTTAAAAGGTCTTGTCGTTGTTTTTATAAACAGGTTATTTCTGTCACTTTCTAAATTTGACAGTAATTCTATTGTGGGGTCCACCAAGGATTGTGTCGTCGTACTGATATTCTCCGATAAAACAAATATTCCCCGACTAAACAAATATTTTATTACAACTTGCTTACTTTGCAAAATTTGTAAATATTACCCACAACTATAACATTATATCAAATCCACACCTTATTATTCAAAATAATATTTAGAGAAAATTAAATCTTTATTTAAAAAAGTTGGGGTTTTACAATTAAAATTAAGGGTGTTTTAGAGACTTGGTCTGGCCGTAGGAGGGAATAGCGGCCAGACAATTCCCAGATATAAACCATTGTGTGCATATTACTTGTGTTTAATACTATAGAAAGAGAAGGGTTTGCTACTGCACATAGAGAAGGGAGAAAAATACCTATTATCCGCTTCAAATTTGTTACATCAATCTCAATTTCAACCAGTTAATCTATTCTAAATTAAAGTACGTATATTTTAACCCAATTTTATTTGTAAATATCTTGAGAATGAAAATAGACATTGAATGATAGTTTTTGTGTAAATATCTTGAGAATGATTAATATATTAAAGCATGGTCTAAGAGTGACAAATTTAGAATTATTGTATGTATATATACAAACTGAGTGGTATGTATGTATCTATGTATACAAATTATGTATATAAATTGAGTATTTTGTATATATATAATATTAGTATGTATATTTTTGGTTATTATATATGCATAAATTATGTTAAATGTTTTATTGTTGTTGTTGATATTTTTCGCAAGGATTATTATTTGGTTATAAAATATTAATAGAATTACTTGTATGAAATGTTATCGTTGTTGTTTTGTATTATTTTTTGTCATTCATATATATTTTAGACATTTAATGATAGTTTTATTGTTGTTGATATTATTAGGTAAATATAGACAATTGGCTACCTGGACCCATTGATCGCAACGTCCTTTATGATCAAGAAAATCACGTATTGGAGGATGTTATATGGAATGAGATTAAAAGGGCTACACTGATTTCGTGCCAGTCGACTTGAATTATACAAAAAAAATATTAGAGGCGTGGGGGTTTAAGTGGTTAAGTTATCCGGCAGTAATAACGAGAACAGATGTCAATCTTATATCTACCCTAATTGAGAGATGGCGGCCGAAGACAAATACATTTCATATGAAATGTGGTGAAATAATAGTAACATTGGAGGATGTGCATTTCATTTTTTGTTTATCGGTATTAGGTAAGCTATTAACTTGTCCTCCATTTGATTCCCCATTAAGTTATTTTAGGGAAATTTTTGGTAATGAATTGGCTGAGGAATGGAATAATGTCAAAAAAATACTTGGTATTTCCTTAGTTTAGTTGCATACAAATTTTTCTAAGTGCCCATACAATGGAAGTAAGGATGTGGTTGGTATGTATACAAAGGCATATGCTCTTTGGCTATGCGGGGCGATTTTATTTCTTATAAGGTCAAAAAATAATGTACAGCTTAGGTATATCCATTTTATTCGTGATTCAAATAAGACTGTCACATATGCATGGGGTGCCGCATGTTTGGCATATTTATATCGGGGTATGTACACAACATCTAGAAGAGGGAGTAATTATGCCAATGGTTGTATGACTTTGTTACAAATTTGGGCATACGAGCGTTTTGTTGTTGGAATGCCTAACCCTAGGCCAAATTCTTTATTTTGGGTCCCTAGAGCAAAAACATGGCCATACTCCGCCAAACATCAATATGTGATACGCGAAACGATGCCTATCACCATCTATCTTTCTACTAGGGGAAAATTTGATAGGCAACCTAAGTGGGAGGTAGTATGGTGGCCATACCAGCGATGAGATGATGATTGGAGGTACTATAGCTATGAGCCTAGATTGGCAGGATCTAGTCGGGTCCCATGAATCATTTTGATATTGTCGAGTATCAAATGTCTGACTGGGTAATGAGGCAATATGGGTATATACAAGACATTTCGTCCCCAGGTAAGAGACAGATGCTTTGAGATAGATGCTTTGAGACAACCCATGGAACTGTCATTTAAGCCAAAGGATTACATACAAAAGAGAAGAAAATACATTGATCAGTGGGAGCTATATATGGAAAGTTTTGAGGGAGAAGTCTAACAGGTTGCAAAAACTATCCCTATGGATATGTACTTCAAGTGGTACAACAAAATTACCCGATGACACCTGCACCTCCCTCGACGCGAAACAGATCCCAACACTACCTACAAGCCTCTTTCTATATATAAACAACATCGTATGGTTAGCACGGTAAGAAAGTTAAAGTTTTACAAATTATTCAATTTATATAATATATTATTTATTTCTTTGATATTATCTTTTGTGTTCTTCGATACTAATGTGTTTTGTTTGTCTTCTTATTTTTATGTTATTTTTTGCATAGATTGCGGGCACAAAATCTCTCCTAGAAAAAAATTTCAAGTTCAAGAAAGATTTTTCTCCCTAATACAATCACATGAAAGAGGGTTGGGATAAACTATATGAGTTGTATGATGTGGATGTCAGGGTGGGGGAAGAGTATATAGGGGGTAAACAGATAGAGATGTTCACCTCTACGCCTGACCTCGACGTGTACATCCCTAGCAGCAAGGCTAATGCTGATATGTCCCAGCTTACTCAGCTTACGTACGAGGGTGCATCTTTGTTTATTAGGGATGATGTTCCAGTAGAAAAATATGGACCTAAAGGGGGGTCTATAACAAAAATACTCTATGGGCAAAAAAATGGAATGATCAACGAGAATTTTTTCTCCCCAACTCCCTCTAATCATCTTCAATTTTCCATCGAGCACCCTCAACAATGGTACACATTGACTCAACAAAGATATGAATTCTTTGTGACCCGGAATTTGGATATACAAGCATATGATGGATGTGTATATGTGTCATTTGCTGGATCGGGAAGACAAATATTCGTGCGAGTGAATAATGCGCTCCTTTTTCATGTATTTGGGGAAATGTGCCTCGTCTACTAGTGATCAAATTCGTGATGATCAATTATGTCAGTCATATGTTAATTAATCCTCAAGTGGGACCACCATTGCATGAGTGTGACTTTATCTTCATCCTATATCTATCCCAGACAACAGTCATTTCATACTGTTAACATTTTCGGTGTAAATATGGAAGGTTTCTATCCTTGGCCCATTATGTAATGACACACCTTACATCAAGTTAACCGAAATGTACAAAGAGTACATCAATGTCGCGGTACGCGACATATTTTGTTTTTTAATATAGTCATTTAGTTTTTCTGCTATATATGTACGTACTAATGACATTATTATTATTGTAGATACAATTGATACTGTTGATATTGCGAATGGATAACCTGTTCGATGATTGGAGTCGTACACCCCCAAAGGTGCAAATAACAAAGGCTCGACCTATGCAGGAGAATCATTACGATTGTGGCATCGTTGTTTACAAGTATGTTGACTACCTCATACGGGGCAATATTAACCTTATCAATGAAAAATGGTCAACGGTGGATGTATCGGTCTTTAAGTATAAAATAGCTTATGAATTGTTCAAATGTAAGGCTGGAGATATACCCAGAGATTAAATCATTTAGAGGTTGATTTTGAACATGTACTCTTAATTTTAATATGGATTAAATGGATGATATTTTAACTCGTTTGAAATTGAATTAGGTGGTTTTGGTATTGACTATGTGTGTTTGTTAGTTAATTTGGTATTAAAAATGTTTTCATATTGGTGATTTTGTTATTAAAAATGTATGGGTTGGTACCATGCTAATGGGGTTGGTGCCAACTCTGTATACTGGTTATTCCTGTGACAACCCAAAATTTTAAAAATTATTGAAATAAGAATTTAATAAATAAAATTCTTATTATGAGATATTTTGAGTTCGAGTATAAATATATATTCATATATTGGAAAGATAAGGTTTAATAGTTAATTAAACTATTGAAGAAATTAAATGAAATTGTTACGAAAAGAAAATTAACTAAGTAATATTAGTTAATCTAATTAAGTTGGAAATTATATTATGAAATAATATAAATTGATTATTATATCTTGTTGGCAATGAAATTGTTATGAATTAATTTCATAAATAATGTGAGTAATTCACTTAATTTAAATTATGAATTAATGTAAATATATTTATTTTAATAAAATGACAGAGTAATATATTACATATAAATGTAATATGTTAATGTAATACGATTATGAGTTTCATAAATAGTTAAAATATTTATTGAATAAAATAAATATTTTAGTTGGAATATTTATGGAATAGATCACAAGCATGAGAGATAAAAGAATGGGTAGAACCGGTATCTAGTAAAGTATAAACTTCGCAAGAGTTTATGATTAGCTTACACGTGATCACCTCGTTTGGGTTCCTCACGTTTTGAGCAGTCACGACAAATGCTCTTCCAGGATAGCCTTTGGAGTCACCATTACCGCTTGACTTGGTTTCTCTACAAGATAATCTCTAGCTATATGACCTTCCTTTCCACAGTTATAACACACCTTCGATTATTGTAGGCAGTTTGGACTGATGTGTCCCTTTTTCTCGCATTTATCACATACGACCGGTGATCGTTCTCCTCCCTTAAGAACAGTTAATGCTGGTGTTGACGTCTTCACGTTGTCATTATTGTACCTTCTCTTTTTGAAATCTCCCCCCGACTCGCTTCTTCTATCATCATGGACACGATTACCACCAGAGTGGTTACCGCTTTTCTCTGGATATTTCCTCCCCACTGGTTATCATTACTCCAATGACTACTGCCACCGGTATGACCCTGGTTGTGGTCCTTCAGTTGAACATACTAATTATCTTGCTCTAATAATTGAGCCATGTTCACAACATCTGAATATAGAGAAAATTTATGAGAAATAAGGTATTGCCGAATTTCGGGTTTCAGACCTCTCAGAAATATCTGCGTCATACGTTCCTCATTTTGTACCAAATGAGGTGCAAACCTGGATAACTTTGCGAACTTAGCCTCGTATTGGGACACAATCATGTTGTTCTATTCCAGTCTAATAAACTCTACCTCCTTCACATGACGAATACTTTCAAGAAAGTACTTGTCATTGATCAGTTTCTGAAATGTTTTCCAAGACATAATGAGTGCGCCTGGCTGGGTACGCTTAACAGATTCCCACTAGTAATATGCCTCACCACGGAACAAAAAGGTGGTGAATGGAACCTTCTGTTCCTCCGTGCATCCCAAGACATCAAATATCTTGGTAATTTTCTTAACCCTCGTTTCTTCCTTGATTGGATCCGGCTTTCCCAAAAATTCTGGTGGTCCCAACTCTTTGAATTACTTGGTTGTGACAAGTCGCGCGTTGCTATTATTTTCACCCGTATTTTGTACACGAGTCACCCTTGTTTGAGTTTGCATGAACTGTAAAAAGCTTCTAAACATCACATCATTTATCGTTTGATCGGTGGTGTTGTTTACAGGAGGAACATTGTCGTCCTGTTGCACGTTCTCCTGGTTAGTGATTAAAGGTGTCTCCACAGTCTCATTCACTCCATTGTTAACATTTTCAGCTGTCATTCTTAAATACTACCATAAAACAAGGGTTAATTAAAGAAATTGACATTCCACATATTATCCCTATATTTTGACCGACCAATTAAATACCAAATAAGCTTAGGTAGGACACACTAGCGAAGGATTTACTCGTCTCTCCCCTCCTAGTTCTATTCCCCGATCTCCGTCAGAGACCATATTCATAAGCTCTGATACCAACTGTGACGCCCCCAAAATAGGTCCACACAACCCATTCTGAGTCATCAAATATGTGGTACAAAAAATAACTATAACATCATTATTACAATTGTCATGCAAAATACGACAACATATATGCTATGAGTTTAAATACAAATATTGTCTTCTAGATAGTATTCAAACTCAAATAAGTCATCATTACAATTATTGATACACTATTTTACAAAATAGTGAGGACTGTTAAAATAACTGTCCTGAAACATCACTCCACACCCTGACTAGTTCCCGCTATATTCTCGCCTCCTGAAAAGAAAAATAGAACAAAAAGGAAAAGGGAGATCTCAACTAGCCCAATAAAGAATATTATGACTAAGATAATGTAGAACAAATTATCGTTAGCCTTCAATAATTCAGATAAAATATAATGGACAACAAGTTTTAGACCAATATTCGTAATGAAAATAATAATTCATTAGAAGAGTTAAGTAGAGAATGAAATCTACTATCTTCTACTATTTAAAAGTCCATCATCAATATTTTATTCTTGTAACAAAAATCAATATAGATCTTGAACCAAATATTTATCTTTGTTTTACGGGCTAAAGATATTCATTTGTATAACCACTTAGTCATGTTCATCTCAACACCTGTCCATCTTTGCACTACGACCAAAGATATTCATCAGGTAATCATTTATCTTTGTACTACAGGCCAAAGATATTCAGTTATATCATCATTTAGTACTGAGGATGATAAAAAATATTTTAAAGAAATGAATCCAGTGAGATAAAAGGACAAATATTAGGGATTTATACTTTAGATAATCCAAGTTCAAGAATACTCCATAATAAACTATAGTGGAGTAAAAATGAAGATCAAAATATGGATACAATCAAAGATAGTAACCATAATAGACATTTTGGACAAAGAAAAGAAATTTTTATTTTTCTGTGAATAGTGCCGTATTCGTGAATAGTGTCGTATACTTAAATAGTGATATATACGTGAATAGTAACCCCAACACGAAAAGGTAGAAATTCCATAAGAAAAATCATACTTCGTGAATAGTACCGTATTCGTGAATAGTATCGTATACGTGAATAGTAACCTCGACATAAAAAAGTAAAAATTTTATAATAAAATTTATATCAATATTTTGATATAATGATATTGAATAAAATAACATCATTTACGGAAAAAATAACATCTCTTACCTCAAAAGAATAGTACTTCTAGCTGAAATATCGGATATAACGCTGAAGAAAACTTACACTTAATAACAACCCTCAAAGTATCTAATTACTCACAAAAATACGCTCGATATTATAGAAAGAGAAACTTTTGATTTTAGTATGATTTTTAATTCTAACTAAGCACCCTATTTATAGAAAAATACCAGAACGCCAAAACAGACTTAACCTGTTACCTGATGACTTTACCTGCTACTATTCATGCACACCGCCATTGAAAAAAATTCTTAGCACACCAACAAGGAAAGGAGTGGGGCCCACCCATTCTAGAAAATTTTCAAAAATATTTTAAATTTAAACAATACTCAGAAACTTCAATAATTCATAATAAAGAACCCTTTTATCAGAAAAATACACAAATTTTATGTCCATCCATACAAAATTTAATTCGATACAACTTTGTAGAAGAATATTTTTCCAAATTCCAAACAGAAAATAACTAAAATCCACATACAGATGATTTTTAATACCTCTATTCTGACAAAATACTGATAAAACTCCTCAGTATTAATTCCTTCATTTATATCCACATAAAATAAATATTTTCTTATCGTATAAATCATTAATTAATTATTCACAAATAATATTACAGAATCACAATAATGACAACAAGATCGTTCCCAGGAAAGAAGGAGGCTTTCCGAAAAGTATTTCTCTTTACTGGCGCGCAATTAGGTGACTAAACTCTTTTCCTAGACAGAACTTCCTCAGATTTTGCCAATAATGCTATCTAATAATATTATTCAAATAATATGAATTATTAATCTGATAATGGGAAATACTGTGCAATGACAATTATTGAATCAATAATAATATAAAATATCAACATACAATTATTGAATCAATAAAATAAAATATTGAATAGTAATTACTGTAACAATTATTGAGTACTGTCTTCTTACGTAAGAATCGATAATCCAAAAATATTGTGCAATACCATGTGCTACTGTGCAACCACGCGTATTACTGTATTTTAACCACCGGATATTTCAATAGTGTTAACAATAACAACTACGCCGTTATTTTTAGAAAACTCATTCTTGTTGTTTTCTTCATCCGACAGTTTTCCGTTATGGGGCCCACAAATGGCTTCTCCATCGTACAAATATTCCCCGATAGCAAGAATATTCCATGACCAAACGAATATTCGCTGACAACAATGAATATTTTATAACCACTTGCTTATTTTGCAAAATTAGCATATTTCACCCATAACCAAAATATTATATCAAATTAACACTCTATTATTCAAAATTATAATTAGAGGAAATTCAATTTTATTTATAAAAAGTTGGGGTCTTACAACCTCAATGGCGATGGTATGCAATGTTGAATATAAGATGAAGCCAAGCATAAATAACAAAGAATAGCAGCACCAAGGGATGAGTCAGAATGCTAAGTCAAATAAGATGTCAAGCTGGATGTACATCTTAGAAGCTTATCAGTTGTGATCTAGTATTAATGTTGAATACCATATGATCACAAAAAGCTATAAAGTACTTGAAGATGAACAAGTTGAATGCCATCTTAGTGGCTCAACAAAGCAACAACAACAATCATCCATCAAAGTATCCAAGGCCTGAGGGGTCCTTATCTTGGTGGCTAAACCGAAGTCATGCCTCTTGGGCATGCTGAGTACCGTAGGGTACAAGAGATTCTAAGTCTGCTCGGATTAGTCTACAATTTTGAGATTGCGGGTCTGGAATAGTTCCAAGTAGGACTGAGCATTTGAAGGTGTGGATCTGGAAGAGTTCTTGGTGGGATGCTTGTCCAAGGCTGCTGGTCTAGAAGAGTCACTAGTGAATGAGTTTCAAGGTTGCCGGTTTGCAGAAGACATAGTATGCTTGAAGTTCTATGATTTTGAGTCTTGAAGGAATCTTTGTGATTCTAGAAGTTCTGTCAATGAGAGGTTTGGTCACCTAATTGTGCGCCAATAAGGAGAAATCCTTATCAGAAAGCCCCCTCTTTCCTGGGAATGACCTGGTTGTTAAATATTGTGAATTATAATATTAATAATGAATAAGTTCGTGTTGATTAAAGATGAATTTTATAGTTCCATTGTGTTGAAATTATTTGTGTTAGTGAAAATCGACATTTGTTTCGATAATAATTGATGTCTGGAGGTTTTATTGTTCAATCGAGTATTCGGAACACTTTTCGTGTCGGAGTACTATTCATGAGTTACTATTCACGAGTTACTATTTATGAGTTACTATTCATGAGTTACTATTCATGAGTTACTATTCACAGGATACTATTCACCCGTAAAATATATTTCTTTTCGGTCAAAATCATTTTTGGGTACAATATTATTCCATGAGGAGATGTGTTAATTTTTCAGACCGTTGGTTGAAGATATAATAGTAAATCAATATGGACCGCTGGTGGAAAGTTATAATAGTAAATCAATATGGATCGCTGGTTTGAAGTTTTAATAGTAAATCAGTATGGACTGTTGCTTTATGTTTTAATAGTAAACCAATATGGACCGTCTATTTAAAAGTAAATCAATCTGGACCATTCATGAATTAGTTACTACTTAGTCCATTCTCCTATAAATAGAAGCTTATTCCTTCATTATTTCGTACAAATTCACTGAAACTCTAGAGAGTGAAACTATAGAGAGAAAGAAGAAAAGTATTCTGCTACTTCACTACTCCAGTATTCAGTTTTCTAAGGTAAATGATATTATTTGTTGTACTCGTAAGGGGTATTATTTCTTTCGTATTCATGAAGAGAACTTCTGTTATTCCATTCTTATTATTCTGTTGGAATAACCTATTTATGCGAAGTACCGCATACATGGTGAAATTCTTTGAATATTCCGTTCTTTATTATTCTGTCAGAATATCCTGTCTGTGCGTTTACGTCGGACCTGGTTCCATTATTTATTATTCTGTCGGAATATCCTGTTTGTGCGTTTACGCCGGACCTGATTCCACTATTTATTATTTTGTTGGGAATAACCTGTCTATGCAGTCTATCGCATGCATGGTGAATCCTTCTGTTATTCCATTCTTTATTATTCTATTGGAATAACCTGTCTATGTGGATTACCACATGTATGGTGAATGATCCTTCGTATTCATTCCTTATTAAATTGTGGAAATGATCTGTCTACGTGGATAACCGCATGGCGGACAAAAATCCATTTGCAGTTTCATATATTCTATTATACTCAGTTGGTTAAAACTTTGGCTTCTATACTCCATGAAATTTGTGGAATATCCTTGATATTTGCGCTTCATCTAGTATCTTTTCATGGAAATTTTCTTCTGAGCATTCTTGAATTTTACTCTACAAAGCAGTATCATGTTGACAATTTGGACGTTATTGGTTCCTGGATAAATTAATTTATAAATCTTTAAAATTTAATCGTGAACTTGTTTTATTGAATTATTATGTCATTGTCATCATCCTCATGTTTATATTGTGATGAAAGTCATCTTTGGCTTACGTGCATAGATGGACTTGGTATGATTATGACCAGGGATTATTCGGTATAATCATGACTGTAATGTGACGAATGATGTGGTAAAAGTCCTCATTGGCCTGTAGTTCATTGGTGGACAATTGTTGGTATGATTATGACCAGGGATTATTCAGTATAGTCATGACCATTGATGATTACATGAATATCCTTGGCCGTGGAGCAGGGATGATTCGATTTTATTTATTAAGCTGAGTCTCAGCGATAAAGTTGATGAAAAACTTTTTAAATCATAGAAGATAGTAGATTTTATACCTTACTTGAATCTTCTAATGGATTGCTTGATCCGCTGCAGTTAAACTTGTTACCTATTATATTCTATCAGTTTAACATTGTTGAAGGCTAATGATAATTTATTCTGCATTATCTTAGTCATAATATTTTTTACTGGGCTAGTTGAGCTCAACCTTTCTTTCATTGTTCTCTTCAGGAAATGAGAACGTAACTGGAACTAGTCGGGGAACAGAGTGATGGTCCAAGATGGTGCATTAGTAGTCCTCATTATTATGTGAAATAGTGTGATAATAAATATAATGAGGACTCCATTGAGTATGAATATTATCTAGATGACAATATTTGTATTAAAACTAACAGCCTATGTTTTGTCGTATTTTACATGACTGTTGTATAATTAAGTTGTATTTGTATTCAGTACCTTGTATCTGGCAACTCAAGATGAGTGATGTAGACCTGTTTTGGGGGTGTCACAGTTGGTATCAAAGCTTAGAGATATGATCCCTGATTAAGATGTGAGACAAGAACTAGGAGGGAAGAGATGGGGAATTCCTTCGCTAGTATGACCTACCTAAGTTTATTTGGTATTTGACTGGTTGGTCAGAGTATAGGAATAATATCTGATATATTAATTAACCCTTGTTTTATGGAAGTATTGGAAAATGGCATCCGAAAATATTGAGATAAGCAATGAAGCAGATGAGATCGTGGAGTCACCACAAATTAATACCCAAGATAATGTGCAACAGGAAGACAATAATCCTCAGGTGAACAACAACACTGACCAAATGGTGAACGATGAAATGTTTAGGAGCTTTCTATAATTCGTACAACATCAGGCAAGAGAAACTCCTGTCCAAAATTTAGGTGGAAACACTGGAAACTCTCGAACGGTCACCGCTAAATGGTTCAAGGAGCTGGGACCATCAGAGTTTATTGGAGAGCCAAAACCACTTAAGGCGGATGCATGGATAAAGCAGATCACCAAGATATTTGATGTCTTAGGATGCTTCGAGGAGAAAAAGGTTCCTTTTGCCACCTTTATATTGCGAGGAGAGGCAGATTACTGGTGGGAATCAGTAAAGCGTACTCAATCTGCCACACTGAAGATGTCTTGGGAGAAGTTCCAAGAACTGTTCAACGACAAGTACTTTCCCAAAAGTATTTGTCATATTAAAGAGGTAGAGTTCATCAAGTTAGAGTAGAACAATATGACCATGGCACAGTACAAAGCTAAGTTTGCCGAGTTGTCCTGGTTTGCATCCCACTTGGTTGATAATGAGGAGAGAATGATGCAGATGTTTTTAAGAGGTTTGAAACCGGAGATACGTCTATATCTTTTTTCTCATAAACTGTGTTTGTATCCAGATGTTGTAAACAAGGCTCAATTATTGGAGCGCGATAAAGGGTCAACGCAACCAAGAGAAAGCAATAATAGTCATCGAAGCGGTGACAACAAACGTGGAGGGAATCAATATGCCAGAAATGGTAACCACTTCGGTGGTAATCATGGCCAAGATAATAAAAATGGGAGTTTCAAGAAGAGAAGATTTAATAATGATGGAAGGACGTCAGCACCAGCACCTGTTATTAAGGAAGGAGAACGACCGCCGGTTGTATGTTACAAATACGGAGGGGAGGGACACATCAGTCCAAACTGTACGTAGCAATCCAAAGCATGTTACAATTGTGGAAGAGAAGGTCACCTAGCCCGATTTTGTCGTGCACCGAAGTCAAGTCCAGCTGGGATGGAGACATCAAAGTCCATTTCAGACAAGATAAAACCGGTAGTTCAAGGGAGAGCGTTTATTGTAACCTCCCAGAAAGTAAGGAACCCAAACGAGGTTATCACGAGTAAGCTTATCATAAACTCTAGTGAAGTATAAACCTTATTTGATACCGACTCTACCTATTCTTTTATTTCTCCTACTTGCGATCAACGTTTAAATTTGACTCCGGAGAAATTGGACTTTGACTTATCGGTTGAAAGTCCGTTGGGAGAAACCTTCATTACATCCACGGTTTATAAAGTCTTGTTTGATTTAAATCGGTAACCGCACATTACCTGTCGATCTTATTTCTTTAAAAATACTTGTGTTTGACGTAATTCTAGGGATTGATTGGTTAACTACTCATCATGCACAAATTGATTGTTTTCGTAAGGTTGTTAGTTTTCATATTCCTAATCAACCTATTATGCGAATTCAAGAGGCCAAACAATTAAAATCAATCATGGTCATTCCAAGCCATAAAGCTATTCGTTTATTGAAAAATGGATGTCAAGCTTTCTTAGCTCATGTCACAGATTTAAACAAAAATACGTCAGTTTTAAATGATATTTCTATTGTTAATAAATTTCCTGACGTATTCCCTGAAAAACTTCCTGGCCTACCACCAGAGCGTGAAATTGAATTTTGTATCGACCTTGAACCTAGTACAAAACTCATTTCCAAAGCCCCATATCGAATGACTCCTATTGAACTTCAGGAGTTAAAGACCCAATTGCAGGAACTGTTAGACATTGGTTTCATTCGTCCTAGTACTTCTCCTTGGGGTGCTCCTATTATATTTGGTAAGAAGAAAGATGGGAGTATGCGACTTTATATTGACTACCGAGAATTGAACCATGTCACCATCAAGAATAGGTATCCGTTACCTCGCATTGATGAAGTATTTGACCAGTTGCAAGGAGCACAATTCTTTTTAAAGATAGATTTTCGTTCTGGATATCATCAGCTGAAGGTTAAAACTGAGGATATTCCGAAGACTGCCTTCAGAACTCGATACGGGCATTATGAATTCTTGGTCATGTCTTTTGGATTGACTAATGCTCCTGCTGCCTTCATGGATATTATGAACTGAGTATTCAAGGAATATTTGGATCACTTTTTGGTTGTCTTTATTGATGACATTCTCATATATTCCAAAAGCTGTGAAGATCATGAGCAACACTTGAGGCTGATACTCCAAAAGCTTCGTGAAAACAAGCTTTATGGCAAATTGAAAAAATATGAGTTCTGGCTTGGGGAAGTTGCATTCCTTGGGCATGTGATATCAAATCATGGAATATCTGTTGACCCAACGAAGATTGAAGTAATTCAAAGCTGGGAGCAACCAAAGTCAGTGACCAAAGTACGTAACTTTCTCAGTTTAGCTGGTTATTATCAGAAATTCTTGGAGGGATTTTCTTGAATCGCTACTCCATTAACTCAGCTGACTCAAAAAGATACAAAGTTCGATTAGAGTGAGGAATATGAGAAGAGTTTTCAAAAACTCATGGGAAGACTAATTTCAGCACCTATTCTGACAATACCATCTGGCTCAGAGGGATTTGTCATCTACAGTGATGCTTTGGGCAAAGGGTTAGGATGTGTTCTCATGAAACATGGGAAAGTCATAGCATATGCCTCTCGGTAACTCAAAGAATATGAGAGGAATTATCCTACTCATGATCTAGAGTTGACAGATGTTGTCTTCGTACTTAAGATTTAGAGGCATTACCTATATGTAGAGAATGTGGAGATCTATACGGATCATAAAAGCCTTAAATATTTTTTCACCCAAAAGGAACTCAACATGTGGCAATGACGTTGACTTGAACTATTGAAAGATTATGATCATACCATTCAATACCATCCTGGTAAAGCGAACGTAGTAGCTGACGCATTGAGTAGAAGATCATATGTGGGTACGAGTGCAATATTGTCAACACAAAGGCCCATTTTGTGTGACTTAGAAAGGATGGAGATAGAGTTCAAGACTCCAGGGACCCATGTGATGATGACAAATATACGAGTAGAACTGACTCTAATCGATAAAGTTAAAGCTGCTCAAGCTACAGACCTAGAACTGATACGTATGAGGAAGAAAGTGAAAGAAGGTGCTATTCCAGAAGTAAGAATCGATGAAGAAGGAATACTTCGAGTCAACTCCAGACTTTATGTTCCTAACGACCCTGATTTAAAGTATAAAATCATGATGGAGGTGCACCACACACTGTTTGTAATCCATCCTAGGAGTACCAAAATGTATCATGATCTTCGACATGCATTTTGGTGGATCAATATGAAGAGAGAGATAGCGGAGTTTATCTCAAGGTGTTTAACTTGTCAACGAGTCAAGGAGGATCATCAAGTACCAAAAGGTCCATTGTAACCACTTAAAATTCCAGAATGGAAGTGGGAGCACATTACCATGGATTTCATTACTGGTCTTCCCAAGGTTTCTCAAGGCATAAATGCAGTTTGGGTCATTGTTGATAGATTGACCAAGTTTGCTTACTTCTTACCTATACGAGAAACTTATACACTTGAACATCTTGCTCATATGTACATAAATAAGATTGTAAAACTGCATGGTATGCCAGTATCCATAGTTTTTGATCGATACTCAAGATTCACTTCACAATTTTGGGTTAGTTTACAGAAAGCTATGGGCACGGATTTATGATTTAGGTCGGCATATCATCCTCAGACGGACGGGCAGTCGGAGAGGACTATTCAAACCCTTGAAGATCTATTAAGACTCTGTGTCCTTGACTTCAAAGGAAGTTGGGACAAGTTCTTACCGTTGGTGGAGTTTTCCTACAAAAACAGTTATTAAGCAAGTATTGGCATGGCTCCATTTAAGGCGTTGTATGGGAGAAAGTGTCGTTCTCTAGTATGCTGGGATAAGGTGGGTGAAGCAATATTGTTGGGACCGGTGTTGGTACTTATGACAACAAAAAAGATTCAAACGATCCGACAACGTATAAAAACTTCACAAGATCGACAAAAGAGTTATGCTGATCTTCATCGAAAGGACGTAGACTTTGATATTGGAGATCATGTGTTGTTACGTGTTGCTCCATGGAAAAGAGTTACGAGATTTGGAAAGAGAGGAAAGCTCAATCCTCGATTCATTGTCCCATTTTTAATTCTCGAGCGAGTAGGAATTGTGGCCTATAGACTCGCCTTACCGCCAAGTATGTCTCGTGTTCATAACATCTTTCACATATCTATGTTACGTAAATATGTGAAAGACCCGAACCACATTATTGAGTTAGAACCAGACGATATAGAGGAAGATTTAACGTAAAATCTTGGATAAGAAGGATCATGTTCTATGCTCCAAGGTTATACCCTAAGTCAAAGTTTTGTGGAGAAACCACGATGTGGAGGAAATGACTTGGGAATTAGAATCTGAGATGAAGTCAAGGTATCCTCATCTCTTCGACATACCAGGTATGTACCCTAATTTCGAGGATGAAATTTCATAAGAATGGGAGGTTGTAAGACCCCAACTTTTATAAATAAAGATTAATTTTATCGAAATATATTTTTGAATAGTATGGTGTGGTTTTGATATAATGTTATAGTTGTGGGTAATATTTACAAATTTTGCAAAGTAAGTAAGTGGTTATATAATATTCGATTGGTTAGGGAATATTCGTTTTAACAGGAAATAATCGTACGATGACACAATTATTGGTGGACCCCACAATGGAAGTATTATCGTAGTTAAAAAACGACAAAATTATCTTTCTATAAAAATAACGGCGGAGGTGTTATCGTTAAAACTGTTGAACTACCTGGTAGTAAAAGTACAGTAATACGCGTGGTTGCATAGTAGTACACGGTATTGATTATTGATGCTTACGTAGGAAGTCACTCAGTTATACTCAATTATTGCTACAGTAATTGCTGCATCATATCTCTCATATTATTGATTCAATTATTGTTACAGTATCATTTACATAATATGATATATTATTAAATCAATAATTGAGACGACAAAGTTATTCATATTATTATTTGCAATATTGACAATGTCTAGAAGTTCTGTCAAGGAGAGGTTTTGTGAGACCCCAGATTTTATAAATAAAGATTTAAATTTCTCAAAATATTTTTTTTGAATATTATGGTGTGGATTTGATATAATGCTATAGTTGTGAGTAGTATTTATAAATTTTGCAAAGTATGCAAGTTGTCATATTATATTCGATTGGTCGGGGAATATTCTTTTTATCAGGAAATATCCGTACAACTGTACAATTATTGGTGGACCCCACAACAGAATTATTATCGGATTGAGAAAACGATAAAAAATATTTTTATGAAAATAACGGCGGAAGTTTTACCGTTAAAACTATTGAACTACTCGGTAGTAAAAGTACAGTAATATGCGTGGTTACATAGTAGCACACGGTATTGATTATTAATGCTTACATGATAAGTCACTCAGTTTTATTTTATTGGTATTATTATTGTAATAAAACAGAAAAGATTTTTATATAAAACAAAATACTTTTATAAAGTTATCTGTTTTATTAGACAATAATTAGAATATATTATATTTTATTATGTATAGTATTTGCATAGTGCCTGCATAGTGTTTGCATAGTAAAATATTTTATAAAATTATTCATTTTATTAGATTATAAATAGAATATATTATATTTTATTTAAAAGATTTTTCTTTAAATATGGACCGTCTGATTAAAGTAAATCAATCTAGACCGTTCATAAGTTAGTTACTATGCAGTCTATTTTTCTATAAATAGAAGCTCATTCCTTCATTATTTTCTTACGAATTCATTGAAACTCTAGAGAGATAAACTATAGAGAGAAAGAAGAAAAGTGTTCTGCTACTTCCCTACTCTTATATCCAGTTTCTTTTACGGTAAGGGGTAATAGTTCTTTGTATTCATGAAGAGAACTTCTGTTATTCTATTTTTTATTATTCTGTTGGAATAACCTGTATACGCGGGCTACCCTATACTTGGGAAAATTCTTCTGTTATTCCATTCTTTATTATTATGTTGGAATAACCTGTTTATGCGAAGTACCGCATACATGGTGAAATTCTTCTAATATTCCGTTCTTTATTATTCTGTCAGAATATCCTGTCTGTGCGTTTTATGCCGGACCTGGTTCCATCTTTATTATTATTCTGTTGGAATATCCTGTCTGTACATTTTACGCCGGACCTGGTTCTGTCTTTATTATTATTATGTTGGAATATACTGTCTGTACGATTTACGCCGGACCTGGTTCCGTCTTTATTATTATTCTGTTGGAATATCCTGTTTGTGCATTTTACGCCGGACCTGGTTCCGTCTTTATTATTATTCTGTTGGAATATCCTATCTGTGTGTTTTACGGTGGACCTGATTCTGTCTTTATTAGTATTCTGTTGGAATAACCTGTCTATGCAAAGTACCGCATGCATGGTGATTTCTGTTGTTATTCCATTCTTTATTATTCTGTTGAAACATCCTGTCGGTGTGAATTTCGCATAACCTGGTTCTGTTATTTAGTATTCTGTTGGAATAACCTGTCTATGCGAAGTACCGCATGCATGGTGATTTCTTTTGTTATTCCATTCTTTATTATACTCAGTTGGTTAAAGTTTTGACTTCTATACTCCATGAAATTAGTGGAATATCCTTGATATTTGCGCTTCATCCAGTATCTTTTCATGGAAATATTCTTCTGAGCATTCTTGAATTTTATTCTACAAGAAGTATCATGTTGACAATTTGGACGTTATTAGTTCATGGATAAATTAATTCTTGAACTTGTTTTATTGAATTCTTATATTATTGTCATCATCCTCATGTTTATATTATGTTGAAAGTCATCTATGGCCTGTAGTGCATAGATGGACTTGGTATAATTATGACCAGGGATTATTCGTTATAATCGTGATCGTAATGTTATAAATGATGTGGAAAAAGTCCTCATTGGCACGTAGTACATTGATGGACAATTTTTGGTATGATTATGGCTATGGATTCTCTTCGACCAAGGCTGAAAAGATGAATTATTTTATGGCATGATCAGGACCGTTGAGGAAAACACAATTATCTTTGGCCTGTAGTTTATGGATAAATCGTGGTCGTGATACTAAAGAATATCCTTGGCCCGTAGTTCAGGGTTGATTTAATGATGTGAATTATTTATTGAGCTGAGTCTCAGCGATAAAAGTGATGAAAAATCTTTTAAATCATAAAAGATAGTAGATTTTATTTTCTACTTGACTCTTTTAATGGATTGCTTGTTCTGCTGCAGTTAAACTTGATGTCTATTGTATTTTATCAGTTTAACATTGTTGAAGACTAATGATATTTTATTCTGCATTATCTTAGTCATAATATTTCTTACTGAGCTAGTTGAGCTCACCCTTTCTTTCACTTTTCTCTTCAGGAAATGAGAACGTAGCCGGGACTAATCGGGGAATGGAGTGACGGTCCAGATGATAGTATTAGTAGTTCTCACTATTCTGTTAAATAGTGTGACAATAAATGTAATGAGGACTTATTCTGAGAGTGGATATTGTCTAGAAGACAATATTCATATTCATGAAGAGAACTTCTGTTATTCCATTCTTATTATTCTGTTGGAATAACCTGTATATGTGAAATACCGCATACATGGAGAAATTCTTCTGTTATTCCATTCTTATTATTCTGTTGGAATAACCTATTTATGCGTAGTACCACATACATAGTGAAATTATATTAATATTTCATTCTTTATTATTCTGTCAGAATATCATGTCTGTGCGTTTACACCGGACCTAGTTCCATTATTTATTATTCTGTCGGAATATCCTGTTTGTGCATTTACGCCGGACATGGTTCCATTATTTATTATTCTATTTGGAATAACCCGTCTGTGCAGTCTATCGCACGCATGGTGAATCCTTCTGTTATTCCATTCTTTATTATCCTGTTGGAATAACCTGTCTATGTGGATTACCACATGCATGGTGAATGATCCTTCGTATTCATTCCTTATTAAATTGTGGAAATGATCTGTCTACGTGGATTACTGCATGGCTGGCGAAAATCCATTTGCAGTTTCATATATTCTATTATACTCAGTTGGTTAAAGTTTTGGCTTCTATACTCCATGAAATTTGTGAAATATCCTTGATATTTGCGCTTCATCTAGTATCTTTTCATGGAAATTTTATTCTGAGCATTCTTGAATTTTACTCTACAAAGCAGTATCATGTTGACAATTTGGACGTTATTGGTTCCTGGACAAATTAATTTATAAATCTTTAAAATTTATTCGTGAACTTGTTTTATTGAATTATTATGTCATTGCCATCATCTTCATGCTTATTTTGTGATGAAAGTCATCTTTGGCTTACGTGCATAGATGGACTTGGTATGATTATGACCAGGGATTATTCGGTATAATCATGACCGTAATGTGACGAATGATGTGGTAAAAGTCATCATTGGCATGTAGTTCATTAGTGGACAGTTGTTGGTATGATTATTACCAGGGATTATTCGGTATAGTCATGACCATTGACGATTACATGAATATCCTTGGCCGTGGAGCATGGATGATTTGATTTTATTTATTAAGCCGAGTCTCAGCGATAAAGTTGATGAAAAACTTTTTAAATCATAGAAGATAGTAGATTTTATACCTTACTTGACTCTTCTAATGGATTGCTTGATCCGCTGCAGTTAAACTTGTTGTCTATTATATTCTATCAGTTTAACATTGTTGAAGGCTAATGATAATTTATTCTGCATTATCTTAGTCATAATATTTCTTACTGGGCTAGTTGAGCTCACCCTTTTTTTCACTGTTCTCTTCAGGAAATGAGAACGTAGCTGGAACTAGTTGGAGAATAGAGTGATGATCCTAGATGGTGCATTAGTAGTCCTCAATATTCTGTGAAATAGTGTGATAATAAATTTAATGATGACTCCATTGAGTGTGGATATTGTCTAGATGACAATATTTGTATTAAAACTCACAGCCTATGTTTTGTCGTATTTTACACGACTGTTGTATAATTAAGTTGTATATGTATTCCGTACCTTGTATCTGGCGACTCAAGATGGGTGATGTAGACCTGTTTTGGGGGCGTCACATATTTAGTCTCTGAACCACTTAAAACCACTTATGTCATTTACATTCAGTATTATAACTTTTTACAACTAATCCAACATTAGAACTATGTTTAATGCTACATCCTTGAAGGGGATCTTAACCCATTTCGTTGTGCATGAATTGATTCTACTATTTGCTGATCACTTTGCAAGAAAAGAAAAGGAAAAAGTTTTAAACGATCTATTCAACCCCCCCTAAATCTCTTTTGTGCCTCCGGGAACTAACAATTACTACCCACAATTTTTTCAAAGTCACTTTTGAATCTTTATTATTTTTTCTGTTCCTTTATTTGAGAAGAAAATGGTGACAAATACGTTTGTTCTTCCTCCTCAACCTCATCCTCTTCATCATCATCCTGCAATCCCATCTCAGGAATTGCATATTCTTCCGTGCGGTCATTATCATTGTCTAGTATGTCTGTAATTGTGACAACCCAAATTTTTGTAAGTTATTAAAATAAGAATTTAATAATTAAAATTCTTATTATGAGATGTATATATTCTGAATTATGTGTTTTGGTGTGAGTAAATTAAATTTATATGAGTTTTAATAATTGATTAAACTATTAAGAAAGTGAAGAAAATTAGTTATGAAAAAGAATATGGTGGCAAAAGAAATTAACTAAATAATATTAGTTAATTAAAATGAAAATTATATTATAGAATAATATAATTTAATTTGTATACCTTGTTAGTAATGAAATTATTATGAGTTTAATCTCGTAAATGAAGCGAGTAATTCACTTAATTTAAATAATGAGTTAATGTAAATATAATTGGTTTAATAAAGTGGGAAGGTAATATATTACACGTAAGAGTAATGCGTTATATAATGGCTTAATATATTATATCTAACCAATTGAATGTAAATGGAGTATGAGAATGAGAAGAACCAATATAATTATAAATAAATATTGGTGTTAGGATTAATGAATTAAATAAATATCTAAATTTTTATTAAAAGTATAGATTAAATAAATTGTCTTGGGAAAATTTATAAAAGGAAAGAAAATTGTATAATTATACATAATAATTGTATAATTTATTAAAATAATTAGTGAAATAAATATTAATTATTTTAATGGAAATGTTTAGTTGATTAAAAGTATTTTACTTATGAATGTAATTTCACAAGTCATATGGGTAAATAGATGGGAAGAGTGTTGGCTAAATAATTTAGCAATAAAAAGAAAGAAAAATGAAGTGTGACATATTGGAGGAATTAAAGAGAAAAAAATTGTATAGTATGAAAATGAAATAAAATGAAGATAAGTCAAATGAGTTTGTTTGAGGTCAAGCCAAACATGGCCTAGACCATTTGTCTTTTATAACAGTTGGGGATTTTGGGTTTTATAACAAATACAAGTTAAGATCATGTATGTTTCATCAGTTTATTCGTCCTTCATATGAGTATAGAAAACACACAGTGAAAGATAGAGCTTAGAGAGAAATTGAGAAGAGGAAAGAGACACTCTGAGAATCAAGAGGAAAAAGAGGATTAAACAAGGATTTCCAATTATCTAACTAGAGCTTAGAAGAATCAAAGGTAAATTCCTAAGTTTCTAGTTTTTGGTTTTTATTTTCTAAAGTCTTTGTAATTAGGTTTTTGGTGGTTGAATTTGTTGAAGTATAGTTTGTATATATTTATGGGTATATATATTCAGTTATATATCATCTATAAGCAATTTTTAGGTAATTGAATTCATGAAACTATCTAAGGATGAAGAACGTGTGTTCTTAATGAAATATGTATGTTATGGCTTAATTGGAGTCAAAGTTTAGTTATGAAATCAGGACGAAAACCTTAAATTGATGATTTATTATGATAGTACTCGAAAAAACGAAAACAACCCAAGTTGAACGAGTCAAAACAGATGTAAAACGAATTCATAGTGAATGAATTTTCTAAATATGTGTAAACCATGAATAATTAGCATGAAAACTGAATTAGAACCCAAATGAATTTTTAATGTTCTTGAAGTGTTAGAATTACTATGTAGATGAGTAGTTCAGTGTTTCGTGAGTTCATAGAGTCGAAAACTAACTAATTCTGACTTAAAATGAAGAAGTTATGAAGGTTTGAAGTAAAAACATTACAAAATCTATAATCTGGGTGAAGCCAAGCAAGGCGTGCTGCCCAGGAGCGAGGACACACGGCTGGTCGCTACTAGATGGTGCTGGCATGCTAGGGTTGTGAAGGAAATGGGCGCGGGCGCACCCATAGTGTGCCATGTGTGATTATTTTGACCTAATTTGTTAAAATGGTCATAACATTTTCATAACGACTCCGGTTGAGGCAATTCAAGATGATCCGGAATAAGGACGAATAGACCTACAACTTTTATTCTTTAAGGTTTTCAATTTGAGGTCGTTAGCAGGGGTCAAAATGGCCATATTTAGGATTATTGTGATTTCGAGGACAATTGGAGGGCGCTGGGCATGCACGTATGCAAGTGTAGTGCTTCTGACAATAAAAGATGTTGTTCTAAGTTATAGAACATGAATATTATGAAGTATAATGATGTTTAACATTAATAAGTGATATATTAGATAAGTTGTATACGCATACTAAGCCCACACAAGAGAGACAAATCGGGCGTGTGACGAATGAACGTTGAAACATCGTGACAAGTGTTAATGAACGTAAAAAGTGTTTTAAATCAAATGAAATGAATATTATAAGATATTGAATGGAGTTAATATAAAACCAATAAGTAGTCCTAACAAGACTTAAATACTTGAATGAACTTCGAGTATGGCCTAAGAAGTAATATAGTGAGATGTAAGTCAAAAGTTAACACAATCAAATTGAACAATGTGTATTGATAATAGAAAAGGTTATCAGATATAGAGTAAAGTTTAAATTACAACTACTATTCATTTCTATGTGACTAATAGTTAATATGAACGATTATATAATTGTGTAGGGCACGTGAAGTGCAGATAGCTGTAAGATGTTAAACGGTTATTGGTAAACAACGATCAAGGCAAGTCTTTCAGTTCCTATTTGCTATGTGGACTTGATGATGAATTGTTTTAAATCTTTATTGCAAATAGCATGATGTGTTATATATATGTTGAGAGTATGAAACGTGAAAGTCAACTTATGACTACGTTGATTGAATAATGAATGCTGATTGAGTAAGGAACTCAATCATTACACTTGTTATATGAACTGCAATATATTTGTTATATTAGTCTAATGTTTATGAGATGTATGATAATCATGTTATTTATATGCTACGTGCTGCATTAAAACTGTTAGATTTGCTGGGATGTTGAGCTCAACCTTGCAAATAACCATTTTTGCAGGTTAAGGATTGAAGGTAACACTATGTGCTACTTGAATGACGTGGATCAGAAATAATACACGAAGATTAATATTTTAGCTAAAGTTATTATTTCTTTAAACCATGATTAGGGTTCATGAGATATACTCAATGTTTTATGATTTATATTTTATGTTGAGTTGTAAAGTTGAAGTTTGAGTTGTCCAATGTATAAAGGATATCGATTTGATGTGTAAGTATATATACATTAACTCTGATAAAGTGAATCATGGATTATATATGATTCAAAGACGTGTAGATGATAAAGGTTTTGATTTAGGAAATTAAAGTAAGAAGATAAAAAAAGTTTAAATTATTCCGCATTTCATTAAGTTTAACATCGAATAATGATGTAAAATCAAAAATTAGACGTGTTATTAACGACCGAAGTCGATTATTGAATTGTATGAATTTTGGGGTCGTGCTATTAATTGTTTTAATAAATTATACAATTATTATGTATAATTATACAATTTTCTTTCCTTTTATAAATTGTCCCAAGATAATTTATTTAATCTATACTTTTAATAAAATTAAAAGTGTGATGTATTTTATACATCATTTAGTAGTTATATTTGGTGAATCAAATAGGGTGAGACGAACCCAACGCTGGAAGGGTATTTTGACACTATCATACAAGATGTCTAATGACATAAAACCTAGTGTTATCATAAGACAGGGTTGTGCACATCCACTTGCTGAGTATATCTACGAGCACTACCTATATAATCTTGGAGTTTGGTTGAAGTATAGTTCTCAATTAGAGACAGTTGAGATAATTATATGCCAATAGAAGACTCACCATTAGAAAGAATATGATAGTAATCTTCTCATTTTTTTTGGGGTCTATTAGGTCAACCAAGGATAATTCTCCAGTCTTATAATATCTATTATAACCTAGACGCATGGCCTCCCATGTACGAATATTTCCTTGAACACTTCCCAAAGATTTTAATTTCTAAAACAGTTATTGACTGTACATTTATGTAAGGTGCCATTGTAACGGGCTATCCAAGGTTGAAACATGAGTCACAGTTAGTATACATTTGTATCAAAACTCACAACATTTGTGTTGTTGTATTTGCACGACAATTGTGATAATGAAGTTGTAGTTATTTTTTGTACCATGTATTTGGCGACTCAGAATAGGTTGGGTGAATTGAACCTATTTTGGGGGCGTCACATCCGTTATATCAAGTACCACCATATTCATGATTAGGCCTCCAAAGAAATTTTTTTAAAATTATTAAAAATCTAAAATTATAAAAAAATTTATAAATATAATATTTTAAGACCTTTAAAAAAAGTAACTAATACCGTAGAAATAAGGTATAAAATTATAAATACAATTTAAATTTATAAATACAATTTGTAAAATTTAAGTTGTGATATAATTTGGAAAATTTAAAACGTAAAATTTATAATTTATAATATAATTTATAATTTGCAAGATTTAAGATGTAAAATTTATACATACAATTTGTTAAATTTAAGACATAAAATTTATAATTTATAATTTGCAAGATTTAAGTTGTAAATTTTATACATACAATTTGTAAAATTTAAGACATAAAATTTATAATTTGCAAGATTTAAGTTGTAAAATTTATACATACAATTTGTTAAAATTTCTAAATTTGAAGGAACAAAACATTTTGAAGGATTAGAAAAGAGGGAGAGAGCAAATGGGTCATTTTTTTTATTTTTTCTTTTTCACTTTAAAATTTAAGTTGTGATATAATTTGTAAAATTTGAGATGTAAAATTTATAATTTATGATATAATTTATAATTTGTAAGATTTAAGTTGTAAAATTTATACATACAATTTTTTAATTTAAGACGTAAAATTTATAATTTATGATATAATTTATAATTTGCAAGATTTAAGTTATAAAATTTGTACATACAATTTATAAAATGTAAGGCGTAAAATTTATAATTTATGATATAATTTATAATTTGCAAGATTTAAGTTATAAATTTATACATACAATTTGTTAAAATTTCTAAATTTGAAGGAACAAAATAATTTGAAGGATTAGGGAAGAGGAAGTGAAAAGAGAGAGCATGCGTCATTTTTTTCTTTTTCAATTTTTTCCTCTTCCTTTTGTATGCTCTTCTAATATAAAAAGGGTATTATTTAATTAATTAAATTTTGGGCATTTTTGTTAATTATTTAAAAGTTTAATGTTATTCATGTTAAAAATATAATTTGTATGTTTAAAATTTTATTAATTTTTTTTTGGTAATTATGTCTTTTTTTAAATTTAAAATAAAAAAAATTATATTTGGTCATCTTTGTACTAATATTTAAGTTTAATAATTTAATATATAATAATTATTTATAAGGATATACATATTTAATACCTTCAAATAAGTATTTATATAAATTTTATACGAATTAGGTATTGGATGTAGTAAATTGTGAATTTGGTGGTACTTGATGTAACATAAGTGTTATTACCCCGTATTGTATACAATATCTAGTTGGAAAATTATGTATTTCGGCCAATTTTGGTCGGATTCTAAAATTGGGGGTTAACTTGTATCAAATTAGACACTTGATGTAGTAAAGTGCAAGCCCAAATTCACTAGGGACCTAATCATGAATATAATGGTACTTCATGTAGTAAAATGTATTTAGCCTCCATATATATATGCACTTTACAAAAAATTAATAATTTCCTAAAATATTTTGCAAATATACTGCAAATTAAGTTACCAACTTTAACATGTGTCCCTTTGTTTCAATATATTTTATAAAGTAGACTTTTAATTTAAATAAATAATATTATTATATATATATATGTGTATATATATACACATAATTCCCTTCTCAGACGGACCGTCCGTCTGCGGACATGTTAAAAAGAAAATGCAAAAGGCAGAGGCGGTCCCACTAATTGTACTTTGCATGAAGGATAGTTGACTAAAATCTTTAGTTGGACACGTTTTTGCTTTTTGAATGAAATAGTTGTGACACTCCCAAATCCAGGTACTTAGATTCCACGGGATTTGGTGTTCATTGTACAAATATCATCTATCTATCTACCCATAATAAATGCAAACCATGCAATAGATAGAAATAAATCTTCCTCTTATGGGGTTACAACATCTGAATAATAAACATAATCCCAGGTCATACTAACCTTAAACATCTGTGCGGAAACATAAACAAGTAAGTCTTAAACAACATCATTAACTTAAGTCTTAAACAGAAATACATCATCATATAAAACAACAAGTCTTCATCACTTGTTAATCTTGCCCTTGCCTTTGCTAGTAGAAGGTTCGTCGGACCTTTCGTTCTTAACTGCAATGTTATTATTACGCAAGAGTGAGCACTATTGCCCACAAGTAAAATAATGAAATAATAATGTATAATAACATGCGAGTGAATCAAAGACTTTTGAAATAAAAGCTCAACTTTTGAATCAAGAATGAATAACAAGAATCAAAAGATTTCTGAGGGTCATAAGACCTTGAACTATGTCCTAGGTTATCAAGGGTTATACTTGAAACCTTTAACAGTCATAAGACTATGGACTCTTCTTCTCGTACTTAGGGGGATCAACCCTTAGTACCATACTGTGCACAATATCTTAACGCTAAAGCATAAGTAATCCCCTTTACATGGTTGTTCATTTAAGTTTGACATTTGAGTCCGCACCAAAGGAAGTTTGGTTTGGATAATTCATCAAGGGTTCTGAAATTTAGAACACTCATCAACTATGGACTAGTTGAATCATAAAGGGTTCGCTAGTCTAACAAGGTTTAACAGTAATTGAATATATTTAACTTGAATAAAATCTCAAAAGGTATACAATAGAATAAGTATTGTATAACAGTATCATGCTTGAAAGATTAATAGGCTATAGTATAGCAAAGCAGACTTGATCAATAATAATGAAAACTTGCTCAATATAGAAAGGTGAACTCATCACTTATATAACGATAACAAGTAGGGTTAGGAAACTTGCCTCGTGCGTAGATTACACTTTAATAAACACGTTCCTTGAATTTAATCCTACATATCATTTCCATTCACAACTCTAGTTAATTATAATGTAATTAGTCATCATAAGTTCATTCTCTTTGTCTAACTTGATTATGACCATACTTAGTCAAATTACTACATTCATTGTCACATAATTTACACCCCACGAATAACAAGCTAATTATGTATTCATTAATTCAATCCACATGCAATTATGTTATTTACATGTTAAGCATCTATTTTAACATCTCATTATACTTCTAACATATTTCTACGTTCATTAAATTAGGTTAACATCACATTTCAAAAACTTGAACACTTTAAAAATTTTGCTTCTGAACATTCTGCAGAGTGGCGCTGCGGCGCCACTTTTATACTTGTCATTGGGGTTGCGGCGTGATGGCGCTGCGGCACGAGTCACAAGGCTTGGAGTCGGCGCCGCGGCGCGAGACTCCAGTTTTAGTTCTGCAATTCGCGAAAATTGCAGAATATGACCAAAAAAAACTCCAATTAAATTATTACTACACGAATTTAATCATACCTACATGTTAGAATTCGTATATAATCATTACTCAACATTTATAGAGTGATTTTAACCAATTAAAACACATAATTACAGAATTAAAATATGTAAATTTCACTGTTCTTGATGTTCTTGAAGGTTTTGAAAATAAAACATGAAAATTTCCACTACGGATTCGTTATAACACCGAATTCGTTCATTTACAGTTTGGTCTTTTCGTATCAACATGCATAATAACATACAAGTGTAAATTTTACAAAACAATTTATGTTTGACATATTAGAATCACGTATAAGGCCATATGGCCATATTCTAAACTTTGTAACTTTTGAGGCCATATCACATGTTAATATTATGAAACTGATGCTATGGTTTACATAATATATATATATATATATATATATATATATATATATATATATATATATAATCAAATACGATTTGGTAACATTTAACGCATACAAACACATAATCATACCCTTTCCCAAATACAGAGACTTTACAAAAGGTGAAGCCATTTTTATGAAAACTAAATGACGTAAAAAGAGAATTTGAGTTTTGAGAATTTACCCGAAGTATAGTTTCAGAAGAGGTGATCAATAATGATCCTTTCAGAAAGAATTGTTAATTACACACTCACAATTTTCTCTCAAACTTCTCAAATTTCTCTCTGTGAACTCTAAATTTTTGCTTTGCTTATTTTCTAGACTTAGCAATCAAATGAAAAGAAAAGTAGACGTCGTATTCAAATAAACTGACGCGTTGTGGAGGTCAGTTACCCATCATGGGTTAACTGCTGTCAACCTCCACTAGTGCCATATTTGGCTAGCCTTAAAAAGGCTTATACTCAATTAATTTAATAAACTCTTTTATCATATAGTTTAAATAATGTCACACCCTTTATAAAATAACTCAATTAATTTATTTAATTTAAATAAAATAAAATATAATAATTTCACATTAATTAATTATATCAAAATATTAAATCTCTAATTAATTATTACATTAATTAAAATAACATTAGGTTTATTAAATATTTCTTTTAATTAATAAACTCACATAATTATAAACTTTGAATAATAAAATTCTCTACATTAATTTAATAAATATAATACATATCATTAAATTAACCTATCACAATTGCATCAATTAATTATTTTATCTAATAATTAAATCATAGAAAATATTTATTTAATTCAATAAATATTAAGAATTAAATTACAAAAATCTTGTTCGTCACATCTTTCCCCCCTTAAAAGGATTTTGTACCCAGAATCACGACTCAATAAATTCAACTCGTTACATTCTCCCCCCTTACAAAGATTCTGTCCTCAGAATCGCTTACACATAAGTGAAGTAAATAAATGAGGGTAATTCTTCATCATATTCTTTCGAGTTCCCACGTAGCTTCTTCAGTTTTGTGGTTCCTCCAAATTACCTTAACAGAAGGTATTACTTTATTTCTGAGAACTTGTTCTTTTCTGTCGACAATTTGAACAGGAATTTCTTCGTAAGATAAGTCTTTTTAAAAATGTAGGGGTTCGTATTCAATTAAATGCTTGTAATCGGGTTTGTAGGGTCGTAAAACAGAAACATGGAAGACGTTGTGGACATTCTCGAGTGCTGGAGGTAGGGCTACCTCATACGCAACTTCTCTGATTCTTCGCAGTACTTCAAATGGTCCAATGAATCTTGGGCTTAATTTTCCTTTCTTTCAGAACCTGATCTTTCCCTTCCATGGAGAGACCTTTAAGAACACATAACTACCCAATTCAAACTCAATGTTTTTACGATGTGGATCAGCGTATTTCTTCTGCCTATCTTGAGCTGCTACTAGTCGTTCTCGGATCACTTTAACTATCTATGCCATCTGTTAAATCAATTCTGGCCCTAGCAACTGTCTTTAGCCAACTTCATCCCAGTAAAGTGGAGTTCTGCACTTTCTACCATATAATGCTTCATAAGGCGGCATGCCAATACTAGCGTGGTAACTGTTGTTGTAGCCGAACTCTACTAGTGGTAGGTGATCGTCCCAATTTCCTTTAAAGTCCATCACAAAGGCTCTTATCATATCTTCTAAGGTTTGAATCGTTCTTTCACTCTGTCCATCTATCTAAGGGTGATATGTCGTACTCATCCGCAATTATATACCCATTCATTCTTGTAGACGTTTCCAAAAGTTCGATATAAAGCACGGATCCCTATTTGAAATAATTGACACAGGCACTCTGTGCCTCGAAAAAATCTCTTTTACATATAGCCTGGCCAACTGATCTAAGTTGAATCTAATTTTTATCGAAGTGAAGTGTTCGGATTTCGTCAATCTGTCAACGATAACCCATACTGCGTCGTAGCCTTTCTGAGTCATCGGAAGGCCAACCACGAAGTCCATTGTAATATGTTCCCATTTCCATTCTGGGATTTCTAATGGTTGTAGCAACCCACTTGGTCTCTGATGTTTTGCTTTCACTTTCTGACAGGTCAGACACTTGGCAACACACTCTGCAACATCTCGTTTTAAATTTAACCACCAGAAATGTTGTCAAAGATCTTGGTACATCTTGGTACTACCAGGATGAATCGAATATCGTGAGCTATGAGCCTCTCTCAAAATGTCTTCCTTTATCTCTAGTACTGGCAGTACCCAAACTCTGCTCTCAAATCTCAGTATTCCTTCCTTATCCATCTTGAACCTCGGTTCAGTTCCTCCAGATATCTTCTTTATCACCTTTTTGCATTCTTCATCCTGAAGCTGAGCCTCCTTTACTTTATCTAGTAGAGTTATACCAGATTGCATCTGAAATAGCTTTTCATCAATCTCCGTAGGATACTTAACTTTCAATTCCAGTTTTTCCATTTCTGCAATTAGATCCTCCTGAGCAGTCAACATCATCAATTTCTCACGACCCTTTCTACTTAAGGCGTCGGCAACCACATTTGCCTTGCCTGGATGGTATAAAATCTCACAGTCGTAATCCTTGATTAATTCCAACCATCTTCTTTGGCGCATATTTAAGTCCTTCTGTGTAAAAATATATTTCAGACTCTTGTGGTCTGTATATATTTCACACTTCTCCCCGTAGAGATAGTGTGAAACCCTAGATTTTATGAATAAAGAATTAATTTTCTCAAAATAATTTTTTAATATTATGGTGTGAATTTGAGATAATATTATAGTTGTGGGTAGTATTTATAAATTTTGCAAAGTATGTAAGTTGGTATATTATATTCGATTGGTCAGGGAATATTCTTTGTGTCGGAGAATATTCGTACGACGACAAAATTATTGGTGGACCCCACAACAGAATTATTGTCGGATTGAAAAAACGACAAAAATATTTTATTGAAAATAACGGCGGAAGTTTTACCGTTGATATTGTTGAACTACTGGGTAGTAAAAGTACAGTAATACGCATTGTTGCATAGTAGCACACGGTATTGATTATTGATATTTATGTGAGAAGTCGCTCAGTTTGATTCAATTATTGTCGATTAATAATATGAATTATTATAGCGATGATGACGTTTTGTTTTATTCGTATTATTAACGTAATAAAACAGAAACATCTTTTTATATAAAACAGAATACTTTATTAAAGTTATTTTATAAATAGAATATATTATATTTTATTATGCATAGTGTTGCATAGTGTTTTGCATAGTGTTGCATAGTGTTTGCATAGTAAAAATCTTTTTATATAAATAGAATATATTATATTTTATTTAAAAGATTTTTCTTTAAATATGGACCGTAAGATTAAAGTAAATCAATCCGGACCGTTCATGGATTAGTTACTATGCATTCCATTTTCCTATAAATAGAAGCTCATTCCTTCATTATTTTCTTACGAATTCATTGAAACTCTAGAGAGAGAAATTATAGAGAGAAGCTATAGAGAGAAAGAAGAAGAGTATTCTGCTACTTCACTACTTCTATATCCAGTTTCTGTTACGGTAAGGGGTGTTATTCTTTCTTATTCATGAAGCGAACTATTGTTATTCCATTTCTTATTATTCTGTTGGAATAACCTGTATACGCGGCCTACCCTATACTTGGTGACATTCTTCTATCATTTTGTTGGAACATCCTGTCTGTGTGTTTTACACCGGACCTGGTTCCGTCTTTATTATTATTCCGTTGGAACATCCTGTCTGTGTGTTTTACACCGGACCTGGTTCCGTCTTTATTATTCTGTCGGAATATCCTGTCTGTGCTATACGCCGGACCTGGTTCCATCATTTATTATTCCGCATTTATTATTCTGTTGGAACATCCTGTCGGTGTGAATTTCACCTGACCTGGTTCCGTTATTTAGTATTCTGTTGGAATAACCTGCCTGTGCGAAGTTCCGCATGCATGGTGATTTATGTTGTTATTCCATTCTTTATTATACTCAGTTGGTTAAAGTTTTGACTTCTATACTCCATGAAATTAGTAGAATATCCTTGATATTTGCGCTTCATCCAGTATCTTTTCAGGAAAATATTCTTCTGAGCATTCTTGAATTTTACACCACAAAACAGTATCGTGTGGACAATTTGGAAGTTATTGGTTCATGGACAAATTAATTCTTGAACTTGTTTTATTAAATTCTTATATCATTGTCATCATCCTCATGTTTATGTTACGTTGAAAGTCATATGTGGCCTGTATTGCATAGATGGACTTGGTATGATTATGACCAGGGATTATGCGGTGTAATCATGACCGTAATATTACAAATGATGTAGAAAAAGTCCTCATTGGCCCGTAGTGCATTGATGGATAGTTTTTGGTATGATTATGGCTATGGATTCTCTTCGGCCGTAGTGCAAAGATAATTGTTTTATGGCATGATCAGGACCGTTGATGAAAACACGATTATCTTTGGCCCGTAGTGCATGGATAATTCGTGGTCGTGATACTAAAGAATATCATTGGCCTGTAGTGCAGGGATGATTTAATGATGTGGATTATTTATTGAGCTGAGTCTCAGCGATAAAAGTGATGAAAAACTTTTTAAATCATAAAAGATAGTAGATTCAATTCTCTCTACTTGACTCTTTTAATGGATTGCTTATTCCACTGCAGTTAAAATTGATGTCTATTATATTTTATCAGTTTAACATTGTTGGAGACTAATGATAATTTATTCTGCATTATCTTAGTCATAATATTTCTTACTGGGCTAGTTGAGCTCACCCTTTCTTTCACTGTTCTCTTCAGGAAATGAGAACATAGCAGGGACTAGTCGGGGAATGGAGTGACGGTCCAGAGGATAGCATTAGTAGTCCTCACTATTCTGAGAAATAGTGTATTAATAATTGTAATGAGGACTCCTTTTGAGTTTGTATGATCTCTAGTAGACAATTATTGTATTCAAACTCACAGTTGTATTTTGTCGTATTATACACGACAGTTGTATTAGTAAGTTGTATTTGAATTCTGTACCATGTATCTGACGACTCAAGATGGGTGATGTATACCTAATTTTGGGGGCGTCACAGATAGTGCCTCCAAATTTTTAAAGCAAAAACAACTGCAGCTAACTCTAAGTCGTGGGTCGGATATCCCTTATCGTAATCCTTTAATTGTCGTGATGTGATGCCCCAAAAATAGGTATACATCACCTATTCTGAGTCGTCAAATACATGGTACAGAATACAAATATAACTTAATAATACAACTGTTGTGTACAATACGACAAAACATAAGCTGTGAGTTTGAATACAAATATTGTCTACTAGAGATTATAAAAACTCAAAAGGAGTCCTCATTACAATTATTATCACACTATTTCACATAATAGTGAGGACTACTAATGATATCATCTGGCCCGTCACTTCGCTCCCCGACTAGTCCCTGTTACGTTCTCATTTCCTGAAGAGAACAATGAAAGTAAAAGGGTGAGCTCAACTATCCCAGTAGGAAATATTATAACTAAGATAATGCAGAATATATTATCGTTAGCCTTCAACAGTGTTAAACTGATACAATATAACAACCATCAAGTTTAACTGCAGCGGAACAAGCAATCCATTAAAAGAGTCAAGTAGAGAATAAAATCTATTATCTTTTATGATTTAAAAAGTTTTTCATCACTTTTATCGCTGGGACTCAGCTTATTAAATAATCCACATTATCGAATCACCCCTGCACTACGGCCAAAGATATTTTTTAGTATCACGACCACAATTATCCATGCACAACGGGCCAAGAATATTTGTGTATTCAATAATGGTTATGATCATGCCAATAACTGCCAATCCATGCTCTACGGGCCAATGAGGACTTTTTCCACATCATTTGTAACATTACGATCATGATTACATCGAATAATCCCTGGTCATAATCATACCAAGTCCATTTATGCACTATAGGCCACATATGACGTTCAACAAAATATAAATATGAGAATGATGACAATGATATAAGAATTTAATAAAACAAGTTCAAGAATTATTTTATCCAGGAACTAATAACGTCTAAATTGTCAACATGATACTGCTTTTTAGAGTAAAATTCAAGAATGCTCAGAAAAATATTTCCATGAAAAGATACTGGATGAAGCACAAATATCAAGGATATTCCACTAATTTCATGGAGTATAGAAGTAAAAACTTTAACCAATTGAGTATAATAAGGAATGGAATAACAAAAGAAATCACCAGCCATGTGATAGACCGCACAGGCAGGTTATTCTAACAGAATAATAAATAACGGAATCAAGTCCGGCGTAAAACGCACAGACAGGATATTCCAACAGAATAATAAATACGGAACCAGGTCCGACATAAAACGCACAGACATGATATTCCAACAGAATAATAAAGATGGAACCAGGTCCGGCGTAGAACACACAGACAAGATGTTCCAACTGAATGATAAATAATGGAACCAGGTCCGGCGTAAACGCACAGACAGGATGTTCCAACAGAATGATAAAGAATGGAATCACTGAAGAATTTCACCAAGTATAGGGTAGCCCGCGTATACAGGTTATTCCAACAGAATAATAAAGAATGGAATAACAGAAGTTCTCTTCATAGATAAGAAAGAAATAATACTCCCTACCTTAGAAAAACAGGATACTGGAATAATGAGGTGGCAGACTTCTCTTCTTTTTTCTATGATTTCTCTCTATAATAATTGCTCTAAAGCTTTTGTGAATTGGTGAGAAATGAAGGAAGAATGAGCTTCTATTTATAGGAGAATATAGTTTCGATAATTGCACGTTTTGGGGCTCAAAAATTACAGTACAATACCTCCAACTTTTCCTTTATTTTTATTTTAGTCATGGAAGTATTATCAAACTTGCAGCACCTCCCCTAATAGTAAATAATGTGATTCAATAGTAAATTATGTGAATCAATAGTTCTAGACATGTGAAAATACGAATTACAGTATAGCACCTCCATCTATACCTTCATTTTTAACTTAGTCATGCAAGTATTATCAATCTTGCACTAACTCCCCTAATAGTAACAAGAATGTGAAATAATAGTATACACATATGAACAAATAGTTATAATCATGTGAAATAATAGCAATCAATTGCTCATTTATCCGGTTAAATACCTGATTGGTCAATATAACCTCCAGACATCAATTATTATCGAAATAATTGTCGATTTTCACTAATACAAATAATTCCAACACAATGAAACCATTTTTATTAAAAATATAAATTTTGAAATTTCAAAGTTTGACTTTTCCCGAAAAAGTCAACTGTTGACTTTTTGACCAAATAGTGAATTCCTGAAAATTTTGTGTTTATAGACTATTTTTACTAATTTCATCGTTCCTGACTCAAATATCACGTCTGCGTCTCCAAATTCAACTCCGAACACAACTTCAATTTTAATAACATTCATCATTAATATTATAACTCACAATATTTATCAACCAGGTCGTTTCCAGGAAAGAGGGGGCTTTCCAATAAGGATTTCTCCCTATTGGCGCGCAATTAGGTGACTAAACCTCTCCTTGATAGAACTTCTAGACATTGTAAATATTGCAATTTAATAATATGAATAAATTTGTCATCTCAATTATTGATTTAATAAAATAACATATTATGCATATGATAATATTACAATAATCGAATCAATAATATGAGAGATATGATGCAGCAATAATTGAGTATAACTGAGTGACTTCTCACGTAAGCATCAATAATCAATATCGTGTGCTACTATGTAACCACACATATTACTGTACTTTTACTACCGGGTAGTTCAACAGTTAACGGTAAAACTTCCGCCGTAATTTTCATAAAGTATTTTTGTCGTTTTCTCAATCTGACAATAATTCCGTTGTGGGGAGTCCACCAATGATTGTGCCGTTGTACGAATATTCCCTGTTAAAACGAATATTCTCCGACCAATCAAATATTATATAACAACTTGCGTACTTTGCAAAATTTGTAAATATTACCCACAACTATAACATTATATCAAATCCACACCATAATATTCAAAAATATATTTCAGGAAAATTTAATCTTTATTCAAAAAGTTGGGGTCTTATAACCTCCCCTTCTTATGGAATTTCGTCCTCGAAATTAGGGTGCGTACCTGGTATGTCAAAGAGGTGAGGATACTTTGATTTCATTTTAGATTCTAACTCCCAGGTCATTTCCTCAACATCATGGTTTCTCCAAAAAACTTTGACTTGAGGTATAACCTTGGAGCGTAGAATATGTTCCTTCTTATCCAAGATTTTAACAGGAACCTCTTCATATATTAAATCTTCCTCTATTTCGTCCGGTTTTAACTCAATAATGTGGTTCGGGTCTTTCACATATTTACGTAACATGGATATGTGAAAAACGTTATGAACACGAGACATACTTGACGGTAACGCAAGTCTATAGGCCACAGTTCCTACTCGATCGAGGATTAAAAATGGGCCAATGAATCGAGGATTGAGCTTTCCTCTCTTTCCAAATCTTGTAACTCCTTTCCATGAAGCAACACGTAACAACACATGATCTCCAATATCGAATTCTACATCCTTTCGATGAAGATCAGCATAACTCTTTTGTCGATCTTGTGAGGTTTTTATACGTTGTCGGATCATTTGAATCTTTTTTGTAGTCATACATACTAACTCTGGTCCCAACAACGTTGCTTCACCCACCTCATCCCAGCATACTGGAGAACGATACTTTCTTCCATACAACGCCTCGAATGGAGCCATGCCAATACTTGCTTGATAACTATTGTTGTAGGAAAACTCCACCAATGGTAAGAACTTGTCCCAACTTCCCTTGAAGTCAAGGACATAGAGTCTTAATAGATCTTCAAGAGTTTGAATAGTCCTCTCCGACTGCCCGTCCGTCTGAGGATGATATGCCGAGCTAAATCGTAAATTCGTGCCCATAGCTTTTTACAAACTAACCCAAAATCATGAAGTGAATCTTGGGTCTCGATCAGAAACTATGGATACTGGCATACCATGCAATCTTACAACCTCGTTTATGTACATACGAACAAGACGTTCAAGTGTATAAGTTTCTCGTATCGATAAGAAATGAGCAGACTTGGTCAATCTATCAACAATGACCCAAATCGCATCTATGCCTTGAGAAACTTTGGGAAGACCAGTAACGAAATCCATGGTAATGTGCTCCCACTTCCATTCTGGAATTTTAAGTGGTTGCAATGGACCTTTTGGTACTTGATGCTACATTTTAAATCGTTGACAAATTAGACACCTTGAGATAAATAGCACTATCTCTCTCTTCATATTGCTCCACCAAAATGTATGACGAAGATTACGATACATTTTGGTACTCCCATGATGGATTAAAAACGGTGTGTTGTGCGCCTCCATCATGATTTTATACTTTAAATCAGGGTCGTTAGGAACACAAAGTCTGGAGTTGACTCGAAGTATTCCTTCTTCATCGATTCTTGCTTCCGGCATAGCACCTTCTTGTACTTTCTTCCTCACACACATCAGCTCCGAATCTGTAACTTGAGCAACTTTAACTTTATCAATTAAAGTCAGTTCTACTCGTATATTCGCCATCATCACATGGGTCCCTGGAGTCTTTAACTCTATCTCCATCCTTTGCAAGTCACACAAAATGGGCTTTTGTGTTGTGAATATTGCACTCGTACCCGCATATGATCTTCTACTCAATGCGTCAGCTACCACGTTCGCTTTTCCAGGATGGTGTTGGATGGTATGATCATAATCTTTCAATAGTTCCAGCCAACGTCGTTCTCGCAGGTTGAGTTCCTTTTGAGTGAAGAAATATTTGAGGCTTTTATGATCCGTAAAGATCTCCACTTTCTCTCCATACATGTAATGCCTCCAAATCTTTAGTACGAAGACAACAGCTGCCAACTCTAGATCATGAGTAGGATAATTCCTCTCATATTCTTTGAGTTGTCATGAGGCATAGGCTATGACTTTTCCATGTTGCATGAGAACACAGCCTAACCCTTTGCCCGAAGCATCACTGTAGATGACATATCCTTCCGAACCAAATGGTATTGTTAAAACAGGTGCTGAAATGAGTCTCCTCTTGAGTTCTTGAAAACTCTTCTCACATTCCACGCTCCAATGGAACTTTGTATCTTTTCGAGTCAGCTGAGTTAGTGGAGTAGCGATTCGAGAAAACCCTTCTACGAATCTCCGATAATAACCAGCTAAGCCGAGAAAGCTACGTACTTAGGTCACTGATTTAGGTTTCTCTCAGCTTTGAATAGTTTCAGTCTTTGCTAGGTCAACAGATATTCCATGACTTGATACCACGTGCCCAAGGAATGCTACTTCCTCAAGCCAGAACTCGCATTTCTTCAACTTGGCATAAAACTTATATTCACGAAGCTTTTGAAGTATCAGCCTCAAGTGTTGCTCATGATCTTCATGGGTTTTGGAATATATGAGGATGTCGTCAATAAAGACGACCACAAAATGATCCAAATATTCCATGAATACTCGGTTCATCATATCCATGAAGGCAGCAGGAGTATTAGTCAATCCAAAAGACATGACTAAGAATTCATAATGCCCGTACCGAGTTCTGAAGGCAGTCTTTGGAATATCGTCAGTTTTAACCTTCAGATGATGATATCCAGAATGAAAATTGATCTTTGAAAAAAATTGTGCTCCTTGTAACTGATCAAACAGGTCATCAATACGTGGCAATGGGTGCCTATTTTTGATTGTGACATGATTCAACTCCCGATAATCATTACAAAGTCGCATACTCCCATCTTTCTTCTTCACGAATAGAACAGGAGCAACCCAAGGAGACGTACTATGACGAATTAAACCAATGTCTAACAATTCCTATAATTGGGTTTTTAACTCCTGAAGTTCAATAGTAGCCATTCGATATGGGGCTTTGGAAATGGGTTTTGTATCGGGTTCAAGGTCGATACAAAATTCAACTTCACGCTCTGGGGGTAGGCCAGGAAGTTCTTCAGGGAATACGTCAGAAAATTTATTAACAATAGAAATATCCTTCAAATCTGACGTATTTTTGTTTAAATCCGTGACATGAGCTAAGAAAGCTTGACATCTGTTTTTCAATAAATGAATAACTTTATGGCTTAAGATGACCGTGATTGATTTTAATGGTTTGGTCGCTTAAATTCGCATAATAGGTTTATTAGGAATATGAAAGCTATCAACCTTACGAAAACAATCAATTTTAGCATGATGAGTAGTTAACCAATCAATCACTAGAATCACGTCAAATGCAAGTATTTTTAAGGAGATAAGATCGACAGGTAACGTGCGATTACCGATTTGAATCAAACAAGACTTATAAACAGTGGATGTAATGAAGGTTTCTCCTAATGGAGTTTCAACAGATAAGTCAAAGTCTAATTTCTCCACAGTCAAATTTAAACGTTGAGCGCAAGTAGGAGAAATAAAAGAATGGGTAGAACCGGTATAAAATAAGGTATAAACTTCACTAGAGTTTATGATAAGCTTACCCGTGATAACCTCGTTCGGGTTCCTTGCTTTCTAGGAGGTCATAACAAACGCTCTCCCTTGCACTACCAGCTTTGACTTTTCTAGGACGGCCTTTGGTGCCTCCATACTAGCTGAATTTGTCTTCGGTGAACGACAAAATTGAGCTAAGTGACCTTCTCTTCCACAATTATAACATGTTTTGGACGTCATCGCGCAGTTTGGACTGATATGTCCCTCCCCTCCGCATTTGAAGCATATGATAGGTGGTCGTTCTCTTTCCTTAACAATGGGTGCTGGTGCTGACGTCTTTCCATCATTGTTGAATCTCCTTTTCTTGAAATGTCCATTTTTATTATCTTGGCTATGATTACCACCGAAATGGTTACCATTTCTGGCATGTTGATTCCCTCCACGTTTATTGTCACCGCTTCGATGACTGTTACCACTGGTATTTTCATTCTGCCGGCTGATTTCTCTTGGTTGCGTTGACTCGTTATTGCGCTCCAACAACTGAGCCCTATTTACAACATCTGAATACAAACACAGTTGATGAGAAATAAGATATTGTCGTATCTCCGGTTTCAAACCTCTTGAAAATATTCGGGTCATTCGCTCCTCATTATCAACCAAATGGGATGCAAACTGGGATAACTCTGCAAATTTAGCCTCGTATTGCGACACGGTCATATTGTTTTGTTCCAAATTGATAAAATCCACCTCCTTCATGTGACGAATACTTTCGGGAAAGTACTTGTCGTTGAACAGCTCTTGGAACTTCTCCCAAAACATCTTGAGTGCATCAAGCTGGGTACATTTTATAGATTCCCACCAGTAATCTGCCTCTTCACGCAACATAAAGGTGACAAAGGGAGCCTTTTGTTCCTCGGAGCATCCCAAGACATCAAATATCTTGGTTATCTGCTTTATCCATGCTTCCGCCTTAAGTGATTTTGGCTCTCCAATAAACATCGGTGGTCCCATCTCTTTGAACTGTTTGGCGGTGACCGTCCGAGAGTTGCCATTGTTTCCACCTGTATTTTGGACAGGAGCCGCTCTCGCCTGATGTTACATGAATTGCATGAAGCCTCAGAACATTCCACCGTTCATCATTTGGTCAGTGTTGTTGTTTGCATGAAGATTGTCGCCTTCCTGATGCACATTGTCCTGGTTATTGATCTGTGGAGAGTCAACGGTCTCTGTGTTCCATTGATGTTCTCAACATTCTCGGATGCCATTTTCAAATACTACAACAAAACAAGGGTTAATTGACATGCAACATATTATCCATACACTCTGACTGACCAATTAAATACCAAATAAACTTCGGTAGGTCATAGTAGCGAAGGAATTCCCCGTCTCTCCCCTCCAAGTTCTAGTCTCACATCTTAGCCAGTGATCATATCCCTAAGCTTTGATACCAACTATGACGCCCCCAAAATAGGTATACATCACCTATTCTGAGTCGTCAAATACATGGTACAGAATACAAATACAACTTAATAATACAACTGTCGTGTACAATACGACAAAACATAAGCTGTGAGTTTGAATACAAATATTGTCTACTAGAGATTATACAAACTCAAAAGGAGTCCTCATTACAATTATTATCACACTATTTCACAGAATAGTGAGGACTACTAATGCTATCATTTGGCCCGTCACTCCTTTCCGTGACTAGTCCCTGCTACATTCTAATTTCCTAAAGAGAATAATGAAAGTAAAAGGGTGAGCTCAACTAGCCCAGTAGGAAATATTATAACTAAGATAATGCAGAATATATTATCGTTAGCCTTCAACAGTGTTAAACTGATAAAATATAACAACCATCAAGTTTAACTGCAGCGGAACAAGCAATCCATTAAAAGAGTCAAGTAGAGAATAAAATTTGCTATCTTTTATGATTTAAAAGGTTTTTCATCACTTTTATCGCTGGGACTCAGCTTAATAAATAATCCACATCATCAAATCACCCCTGCATTATTAATTATTTTTTTTAAATATAAAAAGGCTATAGCGTCGGTCGCTGAGCGTCGCTATATACATCAAAACACGATTTTGGCATGACCTATAGCGACTGTAACGATCGTTCCTATAGGCCAAAAGATCGTCGCTATAGGTTTTAGCGACCGCTTCTACAACGACGGTCGGCGACCGTCGCTATAGCCTATAGTGACGATCTTTTGGTCTATAGCGACGGTCGGCGACCGTTGCTATAGGTCGATTTTCTAGTAGTGTCATCACTTATATAACGATAACAAGTAGGGTTAGAAAACTTGCCTCGTGCGTAGATTACACTTTAATAAACATGTTCCTTAAATTTAATCCTACATATCATTTCCATTCACAACTCTAGTTAATTATAATGTAATTAGTCATCATAAGTTCATTCTCTTTGTCTAACTTGATTATGACCATACTTAGTCAAATTACTACATTCATTGTCACATAATTTACACTCCACGAATAACAAGCTAATTATGTATTCATTAATTCAATCCACATGCAATTATGTTATTTACATGTTAAGAATCTATTTTAACATCTCATTATACTTCTAACATATTTCTACGTTCATTAAATTAGTTTAACATCACATTTCAAAAACTTGAACACTTTAAAAATTTTGCTTCTGAACATTCTGCAGAGTGGCGCTGCGGCGCCACTTTTATACATGTCATTGGGGCTGCGGCGTGATGGCGCTGCGGCGCGGTGGCGCTGCGGCACGAGTCACAAGGCTTGGAGTCAACGCCGCGGTGCGAGACTCCAGTTTCAGTTCTGCAATTCGCAAAAATTGCAGAATATGACCAAAAAAAACTCCAATTAAATTATTACTACACGAATTTAATCATACCCACATATTAAAATTCGTATATAATCATTACTCAACATTTATAGAGTGATTTTAACCAATTAAAACACATAATTACAGAATTAAAATATGTAAATTTCACTGTTCTTGATGTTCTTGAAGGTTTTAAAAACAAAACATGAAAATTTCCACTACGGATTTGTTATAACACCGAATTCGTTCATTTACAGTTTGGTCTCTTCGTATCAACATGCATAATAACATACAAGTATAAATTTTACAAAACAATTTATGTTTGACATATTAAAATCACGTATAAGCCCATATGGCCATATTCTAAACTCTGTAACTTTTGAGGCCATATCACATGTTAATATTATGAAACTGATGCTATGGTTTACATAATATATATATATAATCAAATATGATTTGGTAACATTTAACACATATACAAACTCATAATTATACCCTTTCCCAAATACAAAGACTTTACAAAAAATGAAGCCATTTTTATGAAAACTAAATGACGTAAAAAGAGAATTTGAGTTTGGAGAATTTACCCAAAGTATAGTTTCAGAAGAGGTGATCAATTATGATCCTTTCACAAAGAATTGTTAATTACACACTCACAATTTTCTCTCAAACTTCTCAAATTTCTCTCTGTGAACTCTAAATTTTTGCTCTGCTTATTTTCTAGACTTAGCAATCAAATGAAAAGAAAAGAAGAAATCATATTCAAATAAACTGACGCGTTGTGGAGGTCAGTTACCCATCATGGATTAACTGCCCTCAACCTCCATTAGTGCCATGTTTGGCTAGCCTTAAAAAGGCTTATACTTAATTAATTTAATAAACTCTTTTATCATATAGTTTAAATAATGTCACACCCTTTATAAAATAACTCAATTAATTTATTTAATTTAAATAAAATAAAATAAAATAATTTATTATTAATTAATTATATCAAATTATTAAATCTCTAATTAATTATTACATTAATTAAAATAACATTAGGTTTATTAAATATTTCTTTTAATTAATAAACTCACATAATTACAAACTTTGAATAATAAAATTCTCTACATTAATTTAATAAATATAATACATACCATTAAATTAATCTATCACAATTGCATCAATTAATTATTTAATCTAATAATTAAATCATCTAAAATATTTATTTAATTCAATAAATATTAAGAATTAAATTACAAAAATCTTGTTCGTCACATCTTTCTCCCCTTAAAAGGATTCTATCCCCATAATCACGACTCAATAAATTCGACCCGTTACAGTAGTTGGGATAACAATTATGAGTGGTGACTAAATGTTTGTTTATTAATTGTGTTCAGAATGTGACATTAAACACACTAAAAGTGAGATATGAAGAAATACATTTGAACACAAACTGAAAAGGCTCTCTCTGTTCGTGCCCTCTCTGACGACATCTGAACACATTCTTTATGTCTATGCTCTCTCCGATGACAAGGTATTTTTTTTTTTCTCTCTCTCTCTCTCTCTCAGTATATTATAAAAAAGAATAAAAGAAAAAACAAACACACAATGTAACAGATCTAGAGATTAAATTTGTTTATTAATTTGTGATTATTATTTTTATTTGTTTATTATATATGTTCATTAGTTAGTTGTATTAATTTGTTTATTAAGTTTGTTGAATAATTTTTTTTATTAGATTGTTCATTAAAATTGCGATTAACTTTGTTCAACCTATTTATTAAATTTGTCTAAGATGAAATAAATTTGTTCAATTTTTTTTATTACAGAGTTGTTGAAAATGGACAGTGTGCGAATGGAATTTGAGAGTTGTGATAATGTTGAATTGAATGAGGAAGAAGATGGTGGAGAAAATATGGAGTTTGAAGTAGAGGGAGCACAAAATTCATCAATCTACATTCCTCAAGTGAGAGATGAACTAAAACCTAAAAAAGGACAACATTTTGAAACACTATAAGATGCTAAATTTTTTTACAATGCATATGCAAAAGAAGCCGATTTTAGTATTCGAAGTTGGTCACAAAAGAATATAGGTGGTGAAATCATTAGGAAAGAATATGTTTATTTTAAGGAAGGACAAGGTTCAATAGTGGAAGATATTGAAATACAATTGCAAAGCCATGATTGCTGTTTTGAAGTCAAAATTTGGGTTTTTTGTTGTGAGTGTTTTTGTTGAGGGGCATAGTCACCCGTTGTCCACCCCAAGAAAAGTCCACCTTTTAAGATCTCACCGTAGTATTTCTAGTGCCCAAAGATGCTTAACACAAGAACTTGGCATGGTCAATATACCACCACATCAACAATTTAGTTTTCTCGGAGTTCAAACAAGGGGGGATACAAAACATAGGTTGAATGCAACAAGACCTATATAATCAAGATAGGGATAAACGTAATGAGATGAAGGGCCATGATGGTGGGCAGCTGCTTGAGTATTTTAAATTGGAACAGAGCAAGAATTCGTCTTTCACATTTCAAATTGAATCAGATGATGAAAATTGTGACGCCCCCAAAATAGATATACATCACCTATTCTGAGTCGTCAAATACATGGTACAGAATACAAATACAACTTAATTATATAACTGTCGTGTAAAGTACGACAAAACATAAGCTGTGAATTTTAATACAAATATTGTCGTCTAGACAATATAAAAACTCAAATTCAATATTATTACATTTATTTTCCACTATTTCACTGAATAGTGAGGACTACTAATGCTATCATCTGGTCCGTAACTCCTTTCCACGACTAGTCCCTGCCACGTTCTCATTGCCTGAAGAGAACAATAAAAGTAAAAGGGTGAGCTCAACTAGCCCAATAGGAAATATTATGACTAAGATAATGCAGAATATATTATCGTTAGCCTTCAACAGTGTTAAACTAATACAATATAACAACCATCAAGTTTAACTGCAGCGAAATAAGCAATCCATTAAAAGAGTCCAGTAGAGAATAAAATCTACTATCTTTTATGATTTAGAAGGTTTTTCATCACTTTTATCGCTGGGACTCAGCTTAATAAATAATCCACATCATCGAATCACCCCAGCACTACGGCCAAGGATATTCTTTAGTATCACGACCACAATTATCCATGCACTACGGTCCAAGAATACTTGTGTATTCATTAATGGTCATGATCATGCCAACAACTGTCCATCAATGCACTACGGGCCAATGAGGACTTTTTCCACATCATTTGTAACATTACGGTCATGATTACTCCGAATAAGCCCTGGTCATAATCATACCAAGTCCATATATGCACTATAGGCCACAAATGACTTTCAAAAAAAATATAAACATGAGGATGATGACAATGATATACGAATTCAATAAAACAAGTTCAAGAATTAATTTTTCAAAAAACCAATAACGTCCAAATTGTCAACATGATACTGCTTTGTAGAGTAAAATTCAAGAATGCTCAGAAGAATATTTCCATGAAAAGATACAGGATGAAGCGCAAATATCAAGGATATTCCACTAATTTCATGGAGTATAGAAGTCAAAACTTTAATCAACTGAGTATAATAAGGAATGAAATAACAAAAGAAATCACCAGGCATGCGATAGACCGCACATGCAGGTTATTCCAGTAGAATAATAAATAACGGAATCAGGACCGGCGTAAAACGCACAGACAGGATATTCCAACAAAATAATAAAGACGGAATCATGTCCGGCGTAAAATGCACAGACATGATATTCCAACAGAATAATAAAGACGGAACCAGGTCCGGCGTAGAACGCATAGACAGGGTGTTCCAATAGAATGATGAATAATGGAACCAGGTCCGGCGTAAATGCACAGACAAGATGTTCCAACAGAATGATAAAGAATGGAATCACAGAAGAATTTCACCAAGTATAGGGTTGCCCGCATATACAGGTTATTCCAACAGAATAATAAAGAATGGAATAACAGAAGTTCTTTTTATAGATAAGAAAGAAAGAATACTCCCTACCTTAGAAAAATTGGATACTGGAATAGTGAGGTAGCAGACTTCTCTTCTTCTTTCTATGATTTCTCTCTATAATAATCGCTCTAAAGCTTTTGTGAATTGGTGAGAAATGAAGGAAATATTATCAATTTTGCACCATCTCCCCTAATAGTACAAGAATGTGAAAAAATAGTATACACATGTGAACAAATAGTTATAATCATGTGAAATAATAGTACTCAATTGCTCATTTATCCGGTTAAATACCCGATTTGTCAAAATAACCTCCAGACATCAATTTTTATCGAAATAAATGTCGATTTTCACTAACATAAATAATTCCAACATAATGAAACTATTTTTATCAAAAGTATAAAATTTGAAATTTTGAAGTTTGACTTTTCCCGAAAAAGTCAACTGTTGACTTTTTGACCAAATAGTAAAAACCGACAAATTTTGTGTTTATAGTCTATTTTTACTAATTTCATCGTTCCGGACTCAAATATCACGTTCGCGTCTCCAAATTCAACTCCGAGCACAACTTCAATATTAATAACATTCATCATTAATATTATAACTCGCAAGATTTATCAACCAGGTCGTTCCCGGGAAAGTGGGGGCTTTCCAATAAGAATTTTTCCCTACTGGCGCGCAATTAGGTGACCAAACCTCTCCTTGACAGAACTTCTAGACATTGTAAATATTGTAATTTAATAATATGAATAACTGTGTCATCTCAATTATTGACTTAATAATATAAAATATTATGCAAATGATACTGTGACAATAATTGAATCAATAATATGAGAGATATGATACAGAAATTACTGTAGCAATAATTGAGTATAACCGAGTGACTTCTCACGTAAGCATCAATAATCAATACCGTGTGCTACTATGCAACCACGCGAATTACTGTACTTTTAACACCGGGTGTTTCAACAGTTAACTGTAAAACTTCCGCCGTTATTTTCATAAAGTCTTTTTATCGTTTTCTCAATCCGACAATAATTCCATTGTTGGGGTCCACCAATGATTGTGCCGTTGTACGAATATTTCTTGTTAAAACGAATATTCCCTGGCCAATCCAATATTATATAACAACTTGTGTACTTTGCAAAATTTATAAATATTACCCACAACTATAACATTATATCAAAACCACATCATAATATTCAAAAATATATTTCGAGAAAATTATTCTATATTCATAAAAATTGGGGTCTTACAACCTCCCCTTCTTATGAAATTTCGTCCTCGAAATTAGGGTACGTACCTGGTATATCGAAGAGGTGAGGATACTTTGATTTCATTTCAGATTCTAACTCCCAGGTCATTTCCTCAACATCGTGGTTTCTCCACAAAACTTTGACTTGAGGTATAACCTTGGAGCGTAGAATATGTTCCTTCTTATCCAAGATTTTAACAAGAACCTCTTCATACATTAAATCTTCCTCTATTTCTTCCGGTTCTAACTTAATAATGTGGTTCGGGTCTTTCACATATTTACGTAATATGGATATGTGAAAAACATTATGAACACGAGATATACTTGGCGGTAACGTAAGTCTATAGGCCACAGTTCCTACTCGATCGAGAATTAAAAATGGGCCAATGAATCGAGGATTGAGCTTTCCTCTCTTTTCAAATCTTGTAACTCCTTTCCATATAGCAACACGTAACAACACATGATCTCCAATATCGAATTCTATGTCATTTCGATGAAGATCAACATAACTCTTTTGTCGATCTTGTGAGGTTTTTATACGTTGTCGGATCATTTGAATCTTTTCCGTAGTCATACGTACCAACTCTGATCCCAACAACGTTGCTTCACCAACCTCAACCCAACATACTGGAGAACGACACTTTCTTCCATACAACGCCTCGAATGGAGCCATGCCAATACTTGCTTGATAACTGTTGTTGTAGGAAAACTCCACCAATGGTAAGAACTTGTCCCAACTTCCCTTGAATTCAAGGACACAGAGTCTTAATAGATCTTCAAGAGTTTGAATCGTCCTTTTCGACTGCCCGTCCGTCTGAGGATGATATGCCGAGCTAAATCGTAAATCCTTGCCCATAGCTTTTTGCAAACTAACCCAAAATCTTGAAGTGAATCTTGGGTCTCGATCAGAAACTATGGAAACTGGCATACCATCGCGCAGTTTGGACTGATGTGTCCCTCCCCTCCGCATTTGAAGCATATGATCGGTGGTCGTTCTCATTCCTTAACAACGGGTGCTGGTACTGACGTTTTTCCATCATTGTTGAATCTCCTTTTCTTGAAATGTCCATTTTTATTGTCTTGGCTATGATTACCACCGAAGTGGTTACCATTTCTGGCATGTTGATTCCCTCCACGCTTATTGTCACCGTTTCGATGACTGTTACCACTTGTATTTTCATTCCGCTGGATGCTTTCTCTTGGTTGCGTTGACTCGTTATCACTACAAAAATAAAGGTCATTGCCGACGGCCACTACCGTCGCCAATGACTCTCTTGCCGTCGGCAATGAGGTCATTGGCGACGGCAGTTTCCGTCGCCTCTCCCGTCGCCCAGGAGGTCGTCGCCCCTGGCTCCAGTCGCTCGCCGTCGGGAAGGTGGTCATTGCCGACGGGGTCATTGTCGACGGCTCGCCGTCATAAATGAGTCATTGCCGACGGGCATAACGACGGATGTGCTGTCGCCAATAATCATTATTGAGTTTTAATTTAACAGTCATTGCCGACGGGCTGCCGTCGCCAATGAGTGTCTAGTCCCGTCGCCAATGACCTTCAGGTCATTGCCGACGGCCCCCCCGTCACCAATGACCTGCTGGGAAAAAAATTAAAAATTACAAAATTCCCCTGTTCATTTACATATATATAATTGTACCTGTTAAAAATTAAAGAAAAACAAATAAAGACAATGCACGCATATCAATAACAATCATATCTTTCACCATCAACAATCAATATAGTTAGATACAAAAGTCTAGTCTGTATAACTCAAAAGGTATATAAATACATACATAAAAGTCAAAATATAAACATAAACTAACTACAATCCAAGATCAGGAATGTCAGTGCCAGCATCACCGCCATCTATCATACGATCGCCGGTCCCATCGCCTGTCCCACCTCCGGTCCCACCCTCTATTGTCTCATCAGCTCGGCGATCATCACCATCTCCGCCACGGGCATCGCCTGTGCCGCAGCCTCCACCCCCATGAATCTCCTCAACAAGACCCTACAAAAGTAAAATATTAAAAACGAAGTCAAAAACTAAGCATATTTAAATTTTTTTAGTTTGTTTTCTACAAGTGTGGCAAACATGCTGATAACTCGGCATCCGTATATCGGAATCGAGTCTCGTAAGTTACAGCACGTGTCTAATGCCTATGCGGTGCTACATGTATGTTTGTGTGTTATTCGAACGACCGAGGCGGGTTTTGGTCTCTTTTTCGGCTTTTTGCCTAACTCTTGGCGAGTTTTGTAATTTGGGCGATAACTCGATCTCCGTATGTCAGAATCGAGTTCCGTAAGTTGCAACACGTGTCTAATTCCTATGCGGTGCTACATGTATATTTGCGTGTCGTTCGGACAACCGAGGCGGGTTTTGGTCTCTTTTTCGGCTTTTTGCCTAATTATCGGTGAGTTTTTCAATTTGGACGATAACTCAATCTCCGTATGTCAGAATCGAGTCCCATAAGTTGCAACACATGTCTAATACCAATACAGTGCTACATGTGTGTTTGCGTGTAGTTCGGACGACCGAGGCAGGTTTTGGTCTCTTTTTTGGCTTTTTGCCTAACTATTGGCGAGTTTTGTAATTTGGGCGATAACTCGATCTCCGTATGTCAGAATCGAGTTCCGTAAGTTGCAACACGTGTCTAATGCCTATGCGGTGCTACTTGTGTGTTTGTGTGTCATTCGAATGACCGAGGCATGTTTTGGTCTCTTTTTCGGCTTTTTGCCTAACTGTTGGTGAGTTTTGCAATTTGGGCAATAACTCGATCTCCGTTTATCAGAATCGAGTCCCATAAGTTGCAATATGTGTCTAATGCCTATGCGGTGCTACATGTGTGTTTACATGTCGTTCGGACGACCGAGGCGGGTTTGGGTCTCTTTTTCGGCTTTTTGTCTAACTATTGGTTAGTTATGCAATTTGGGTGATAACTCGATCTCCGCATGTCAGAATCGAGTCCTGTAAGTTGCAACACGTGTCTAATGCCTATGCGGTGTTACATGTGTGTTTGCATGTCGTTCGAACGACTGAGGCGGGTTTTGGTCTCTTTTTCGGATTTTTGCCTAACTGTTGGCGAGTTTTGCAATTTAGGCGATAACTCTATCTCCGTATGCCGGAATCGAGTCCCGTAAGTTGCAACACGTGTCTAATACCTATACGGTGCTACATGTGTGTTTGCGTGTCGCTCGAACGACCGAGGTGGGTTTTGGTCTCTTTTTCGGCTTTTTGTCTAACTGTTGGCGAGTTTTACAATTTAGGCGATAACTCTATCTCCGTATGTCGGAATCGAGTCCCGTAAGTTGCAACACGTGTCTAATACCTATTCAGTGCTACATGTGTGTTTGCGTGTCGCTCGGACGACCGAGGTGGGTTTTAGTCTCTTTTTCGGCTTTTTGCCTAACTGTTGGCGAGTTTTGCAATTTAGGCGATAACTCTATCTCCGTATGTCAGAATCGAGTCCCGTAAGTTGCAACACGTGTCTAATACCTATACGGTGCTACATGTGTGTTTGCGTGTCGCTCGGACGACCGAGGTGGGTTTTGGTCTCTTTTTCGGCTTTTTGCCTAACTGTTTGCGAGTTTTGCAATTTAGGCGATAACTCTATCTCCGTATGTCGGAATCGAGTCCCGTAAGTTTCAACACGTGTCTAATACCTATTCGGTGCTACATGTGTGTTTGCGTGTCGCTCGGACGAACGAGGTGGGTTTTAGTCTCTTTTTCAGATTTTTGCCTAATTATTGGCGAGTTTTGCAATTTAGGCGATAACTCTATCTCCGTATGTCGGAATCGAGTCCCGTAAGTTGCAACACGTATCTAATACCTATACGGTGCTACATGTGTATTTGCGTGTCGCTCGGACGACCGAGGCTGGTTTGGGTCTCTTTTTCGGCTTTTTGCCTAACTATTGGCGAGTTATGCAATTTAGGCGATAACTCGATCTCCGTATGTCAGAATCGAGTTTCGTAAGTTGCAACATGTGTCTAATGCCTATGCGGTGCTACATGTGTGTTTTCGTGTCATTCGGATGACTGAGGCAGGTTTTGGTCTCTTTTTCAGTTTTTTACCTAACTGTTGGTGTGTTTTGCAATTTGGGCGATAACTCGATCTCCGTATGTCGGAATCGATTCCCGTAAGTTGCAACACGTGCCTAATGCCTATGTGGTACTACATGTGTGTTTCCGTGCCTAAGTTTAGTAAGTTTAATGGAAGTTGGGATTTTATCTTAAGTTTATCTAAGCAATACAATTACAAATTACATAAATTAAATATTGAAATACAGAATTTAATTGTTTTTACCTGTCGAATATGTGGTGGAAAGATGTTGGCCAAGACAACTGCACTCACGCGGATGGCCTCCTCCCCGTACTACACGACATATAAGTGGCGCCTGGGGGGGATTCCCTAGCAAGCCACGTGCTAGTCCCCGCGGAGGCCTACATCGATCACCTATGTAGTGAAATACATCAATATTTATATAAACAAATATAATAACAATACAATATAAAATAAAAAAGAATAAGAAGTATCCCAATAAAATATGTAATTATACCTAACAATCCGACCTGATCATTACACATAGAATCGCCACGGCCCCCATGACCTGCACGCCCACCACGATCACGGTGTGGTGTGCGCGCCATATGTATATATCTATACCACCGAAACTAAAAAAATACTATATTGATACAACTAAAAGAATGCAACATACAGTAAAAGAGGGATAACATAGAGGATAACATACAGATACAGATAAAAGAAGATAACATATACTGTTAAATCATATGTATGTATACATACGTAAATACTATATTTGTGAACAGTAACAAAGAGGATAACATATAGATACAATTAAAAGAATGCAACATAAATAGTAACCTAAAAGGATACAACATAAATAGATGTAAAAAAAGCTACACAGACTCTTCATGATTTGCCCTAAAATACTAGTTACAGAAAATTATACGATTACTTGTGTTTGTAAAAATGATAGATGTAATAAAATTATACATTAAGTGTGATAGTAATGGTTTAAACGATACAGTGGGCAAATTTTATTTATTTGTACCTCAATTCTTTCTATATATATCAACTCCAGTAAGTTTACTTATATGGAAGTTTCATAAATAGTAAACTCTGACTTTTTCACAATGTCTTCTGTTGAGTTCGATTGCAAACACAAGAATTTTCCCAATACTCCAAACACATTTCTTCTTACAAAACGATTTACCACGTAAATTACCACCTCAATTAATCATAGGCGGGAATAGGGATGGATCCACGACCGACAATCAAAGATTTGCTAGCTTTCTTTCTTCATGAACAGAGACAAATATATATATATATATATAGTTGGATCTAACTCACAGCAAGAGCAGGAGGATCCTTAGCTTCTTTATATGATTTTAGTGTAGTTTTTTTGTAAATTAAAGCAACTTAGGTTCCAAACCTCCTTTAAGAGCCAAGACAAACATTACTTACCATTTCTATTTGGTTGAACCACTATCTTTTGATTGATGTTTCTCCACGTACTTGTTATTTAGATATATTTTTCATAACATCTATTGATTTGCTCTTGATTACTATGATTAGATATTAGTATCATTCATACCTAATTAGTCTAACATGTTGAGATTGGACTTCATATGATTAGATTGAATGTTAAGCTTCTTCATTATTAAAAAAATTCATGTTTTAATAGATCAAGTACACATAATGTCTCATATAGTTCTGAAATTTTGTATAAAAATTAAAATGGGTTTAGAATGTACAAGGCACGATCTAAGCTCAAACCAATTGCATCTCAACCTTATTCTTTATGAACTCAAGCTTAACCCAAGGCTTGAAAGCTACTAGTGATAACAAAAAACTTAACCCCCAAAGAATTAAAAATATAATAACACAATGCCCAAAAGTTTTCATACTTTGATTTAAAGAAGCTAAACACAAGCACTGTACTTTGGATTTTGGTGAAAAAAATTGGGAAATTTACCAAACTAACTTAACACAAGCATTGTCAATACCATTATAAATCAAATAATATAGACCTTAAATCAAATCTTATTCTACATTGAGATGATAACAAAGCTATTATAATGGTTCCATAAGTTAATTAGGGGAAAAAGTTGAATTGGAAAAACTTACTGAGCTCGAGGCGAGGACTGTCGAGGACAGAGGCTAGGCGGCGACGGGGACTCGACGGCGAGGTGGTATGTGGTAATCGGAAGCTGGGCGATGGCGTAACCGGAAGATGGACGATGACGAGCTACTCAGGGTGACGGCAGGAGGAAGAGGGAAAGAAGATTCGCGCGGGGGGAGAAGAAAAAGGATAAGCAAAAAATTAAAACTGATCTGTTATACAGGACTCATTCTCGACGGCATAGCCGTCGAGATTACTCCCGTCGCCAATGACTTAATACCGACGCTAAATCTCGTCGCCAATGGTAAAGCCCGTCGCCCTACACCCTTCCCGCGCGCGGGTAGTGAAAAAGATGGCGTCATATGAGTGAAAATAAGTCATTGCCGACGACATACATTAACGACGGCGTGACCGTCGCTATTGAGGTCATTACCGACGGCAATTCTCCCATCGCCATTACTCCCGTCGCCTATGACCCAGTTTTTTGTAGTGTATCGCGCTCCAATAACTGAGCCCTATTTACAACATCTGAATACAAACACAGTTTATGAGAAATAAGATATTGACGTATCTCCGGTTTCAAACCTCTTAAAAATATTCGCGTCATTCGTTCCTCATTATCGACCAAATGAGATGCAAACCGGGATAACTCCGCATATTTAGCCTCGTATTGCGACACGGTCATATTGTTTTGCTCCAACTTGATAAACTCCACCTCTTTCATGTGACGAATACTTTCGGAAAAGTACTTGTCGTTGAATAGCTCTTGGAACTTCTCCGAAGACATCTTGAGTGCGTCAGGCTAGGTACGTTTTACAGATTCTCACCAGTAATCTGCCTCTTCACGCAACTTGAAGGTGGCGAAGGGAACCTTTTGCTCCTCAGAGCATCCCAAGACATCAAATATCTCGGTGATCTGTTTTTTCCATGCTTCAGCCTTAAGTGGTTTTGGCTCTCCAATAAACTCCGGTGGTCCCAGCTCCTTGAACTGTTTAGCGGTAACCGTCCGAGAGTTGCCAGTGTTTCTACCTGTATTTTGGACAGGAGCCGCTCTCACCTGATGTTGCATGAATTGCATAAAGCCTCTGAACATTCCATCGTTCATCATTTGGTCAGTGTTGTTGTTTGCATGAGGATTGTCGCCTTCCTGATGCACATTATTCTGATTGTTGATATGTGGAGACTCAACGGTATCTTGTGCTCCATTGCTATTCTCAATATTCTCGGATGCAATTTTCAAATACTACCACAAAATAAGGGTTAATTGACATGCAACATATTATTCATATACTCTGACCAACCAATTAAATACCAAATAAACTTAGGTAGGTCATACTAGCGAAGGAATTCTTTGTCTATCCCCTCCTAGTTTTAGTCTCACATCTTAGCTGGGGATCATATCCCTAAGCTTTGATACAACCTGTGACGCCCCCAAAATAGGTATACATCACCTATTCTAAGTCGTCAAATACATGGTACAGAATACAAATACAATTTAAGTATACAACTGTCGTGTAAATTACGAAAAAACATAAGCTGTGAGTTTTAAAACAAATATTGTCGTCTAGACAATATACAAACTCAAATTCAATATTATTACATTTATTTTCCACTATTTCACTGAATAATGAGAACTACTAATGCTATCAACTGGTTCGTCACTCCGTTCCACGCTAGTCCCTGCTACGTTCTTATTGCCTGAAGAGAACAATAAAAGTAAAAGGGTGAGTTCAACTAGCCCAGTAGGAAATATTATGACTAAGATAATGCAGAATATATTATCGTTAGCCTTCAACAGTGTTAAACTGATACAATATAACAACCATCAAGTTTAACTACAGCGGAACAAGCAATCCACTAAAAGAGTCAAGTAGAGAATAAAATCTACTATCTTTTATGATTTAGAAGGTTTTTCATCACTTTTATCGCTGGGACTCAGCTTAATAAATAATCCACATCATCGAATCACCCATGCACTACGGCCAATGATATTCTTTAGTATCACAACCATAATTATCCATGCACTACGGGCCAAGAATATTTGTTTATTAATTAATGGTCATGACCATGCCAACAACTGTCCATCAATACACTACGGGCCAATGAGGACTTTTCCACGTCATTTGTAACATTACGGTCATGATTACACCGAATAATTCCTGGTCATAATCATACCAAGTCCATCTATGCACTATAGGCCATATATGACTTTCAACAAAATATAAACATAAGGATGATGACAATGATATACGAATTCAATAAAACAAGTTCAAGAATTAATTTGTCCAAGAACCAATAACGTCAAAATTGTCAACATGATACTTCTTTGTAGAGTAAAATTCAAGAATGCTCAAAAGAATATTTTCATGAAAAGATACTGGATGAAGCACAAATATCAAGGATATTCCACTAATTTCATGGAGTATAGAAGTCAAAACTTTAACCAACTGAGTATAATAAGGAATGAAATAACAAAAGAAATCACCAGGCATGCGATAGACCGCACAGGCAGGTTATTCCAACAGAATAATAAATAACGGAATCAGGTCCGGCGTAAAACGCACAGACAGGATATTCCAACAGAATAATAAATACGGAACCAGGTCCGACATAAAACGCACAGACATGATATTCCAACAGAATAATAAAGATGGAACCAGGTCCGGCGTAGAACACACAGACAAGATGTTCCAACTGAATGATAAATAATGGAACCAGGTCTGGCGTAAACGCACAGACAGGATGTTCCAACAGAATGATAAAGAATGGAATCACTGAAGAATTTCACCAAGTATAGGGTAGCCCGCGTATACAGGTTATTCCAACAGAATAATAAAGAATGGAATAACAGAAGTTCTCTTCATAGATAAGAAAGAAATAATACTCCCTACCTTAGAAAAATAGGATACTGGAATAATGAGGTAGCAGACTTCTCTTCTTCTTTCTATGATTTCTCTCTATAATAATTGCTCTAAAGCTTTTGTGAATTGGTGAGAAATGAAGGAAGAATGAGCTTCTATTTATAGGAGAATATAGTTTCGATAATTGCACGTTTTGGGGCTCAAAAATTACAGTACAATACCTCCAACTTTTCCTTTATTTTTAATTTTGTCATGGAAGTATTATCAAACTTGCAGCACCTCCCCTAATAGTAAATAATGTGATTCAATAGTAAATTATGTGAATCAATAGTTCTAGACATGTGAAAATACGAATTACAGTATAGCACCTCCATCTATACCTCCATTTTTAACTTAGTCATGCAAGTATTATCAATTTTGCACCAACTCCCCTAATAGTACAAGAATGTAAAATAATAGTATACACATGTGAACAAATAGTTATAATCATATGAAATAATAGCAATCTATTGCTCATTTATCCGGTTAAATATCCGATTAGTCAAAATAACCTCCAGACATCAATTTTTATCGAAATAAATGTCGATTTTCACTAACACAAATAATTCCAACATAATGAAACTATTTTTATCAAAAATATAAATTATGAAATTTCAAAGTTTGACTTTTCCTGAAAAAGTCAACTGTTGACTTTTTGACCAAATAGTAAAAACCGGAAAATTTTGTGTTTATAGTCTATTTTTACTAATTTCATCGTTCCGGACTCAAATATCACGTTCGCGTCTCCAAATTCAACTCCGAGCACAACTTCAATATTAATAACATTCATCATTAATATTATAACTCACAATATTTATCAACCAGGTCGTTCCCAAGAAAGAGGGGGCTTTCCAATAAGGATTTCTCCCTATTGGAGCGCAATTAGGTGACCAAACCTCTCCTTGACAAGTAATTTAATAATATGAATAACTTTGTCATCTCAATTATTGGCTTAATAATATAAAATATTATGCAAATGATACTGTGACAATAATTGAATTAATAATATGAGAGATATTATGCAGCAATTACTGTAGCAATAATTGAGTATAACTGAGTGACTTCTCACGTAAGCATCAATAATCAATACCGTGTGCTACTATGCAACCACGCGTAATACTGTAATTTTAACACCGAGTGTTTCAACAGTTAACGGTAAAACTTTCGCCGTTATTTTCATAAAGTATTTTTGTCGTTTTCTCAATCCGACAATAATTCCGTTGTGGGGGTCCACAAATGATTGTGCCGTTGTACAAATATTCCCTGTTAAAACGAATATTCCCTGACCAATCGAATATTATATAACAACTTGCGTACTTTGCAAAATTTATAAATATTACCCAAAACTATAACATTATATCAAAACCACACCAATTCAAAAATATATTTCGAGAAAATTAGTCTATATTCATAAAAGTTGGGGTCTTACAAAAATCGTATTACGTGTTGTTTTTGAGCCGATTGAACCTTTAGAAAGGCTTACAACTTTTATGGTGATGGGGTAATCTTTGATACTACATACAACACCAATCCATATGGATTGATCTTTGCACCATTGATGGGAGTTAATAATCATGGTCAAACTATTGTCTTTGAATGTGCTTTCTTATCTGATGAGACTATAAGTTCTTTTATTTGGCTTTTTGAGAAATTCCTAGAATTTATGCCAGGTGATGCCCCAAAGATGATAACTGATCAAGATCCAGCGATGACAAAGGTTATTTCTGGGACTCTTCCAAGTACTTATCATCGATTTTGTAGTTGACACATTTTGACAAAGTTTTCTAAGAAGTTAGATTCTTTTAAATATGCTCAATTCTACAAGAACTTTTCAGATTGTATATGGAATTCAAAAGGTAAGGAAGAGTTTGATTCTAAGTGGGAGGATCTTGTTCAGATAAATGGGTTAAGTGACAATAAATGGTTGAAGTCAATGTATGAAATTCGTTCGACATGGGTGCTTGCTTATGTGAATCATGTTTTTTCAGCAGGTATGTTAAGTAGCCAACGAGCCGAGAGTGCACATGCATTCTTTAAGAGATATGTTAACAAAAAAAATCTTTAGTGGATTTTATGATTCAGTGTGGTAGGGGTCTTGCACGCCAACGTGAAGAAGAATTAAAGGCTGACAACAAAGACGTGATTAAAAAGCCTAAGGTAAAAATGACCCACTCTTTTTTATTGAAAATGGTTGATGTGTATAGATGTGAATTATTTTTTGATTTTCAATATGAGTTATGGGAGAGCTTCTTGAACAGCATCGGCCATGGGCTAAAGCCCAAGGTGCTCGGGCTTTAGTCCTACTAAAATTGACAAATTTTTAGGGCCTCGAAGCGATATTTATGTTAGGATTAATTACATATTTTAGTACATTTTTAAAAATAATTACAATAATGGTGCATCTATAAAATAATTACAAAAATAATACACTTTTCTATATTTATTTATAATATTAGTGCAGTTAAGATCCCTTAATTTATGGGATTAGTATTGATGGGCTGACATGTCAAATCAATTCCTTAATTTAGAGGATTAGTATTGGTGCAATTCAGTTAATGCTTTTATGTAACGAGGGTAGAAGAACGATTATTATTTTGATCTCTTTCCTTCACTCGAAAACATCAATTATGGACAGTGCCAGTTACATAAATAGGGAAAGGAAAGGCTATAAGCATTGTAGCGTGGGAAAGTATGAAGTACCACATAACAAATTAACAAAACCTATGAAGAGAATGAGGAGGAGAGACTTCATCAATTTACTTCATTCTTGGATAGGTGGATGATCCAGTCGATAGAATTTGAAGTCCATATGTCAGGGATGTCAAGGGAAACAAGAGGAGGAGACTTCATGATATGGTAACTACGGACACTTATTAAGGTGCTTGAGGTTAATGGTGATCAAATTCTCTTCTTTAACCAATTTTGCATCAAAATACCCATCCCTTGAAAAATTTGCTTCCTTAAATTCATCTTCCTCTTTTGATTGGCCAGAAATGAAATTTAATTAGTAAATTGTTGTCGGTTGCGTAATTGGATTCTGTGGAGTTGCATTTAGAAGTGTAGGCGGTGTTGGTGGTGGTGGCATATTCGTCCCAATGCTTACCTTGATTATTGGATTTGATCTAAAATTAGTAACTGATAGAAGAAATTGATAACCAAACCTTCACACCAAGGTAATCAAACTTTCATACCAAGGTAACAAAACCTTCATACCAAGGTAACCAATCTACATCCACACCTGTAGTTTTTTCATAGTGCAGTTGGTAGCCAAATATTCATACCAAGGTAGCCAATTCAGTGTTATTAGGTTACTAATTTATTTTGAAAGTGATGCAATTGGTAGCCAAACCTTCATGCAGTAGGTATCCAAACATTCATACCAATGTAACCAATTCAATTTTATTAAATTACCAATTTATTTTGAATGTGATGCAGTTGGTAGCTAAACCTTCATGTAGTTGGTTGCCAAACTTTCAGACCAAGGTAACCAATTCATACTGCAGGTATGGAGGTAGATTGGTTACCTTGGTATAAAAGTTTGGTTACCTTGGTATAAAAGTTTGGTTATCTTGGTACGAAATTTTAGTTATCAACATTACATTATACATCACTCTCTTATCTCTTTTTTCTATGCAGTGTTCTTATTTTCCTTTGGACATGAAATTGGAATTGGAATTTCTGGACATGAAGAAATTCTAAAAAATCAAATATCCACCTCCTTTCTCTATCTCATCAACCATTTTGTGGTTGACTCTCGCTATGTCTCACCGGTGAAGGGGGAGGAGGAAGATGACGTTACCAAACCTTCAGAGCAAGGTAACCAATTTAGTTTTATTAAGTTACCAATATAGTTTGGATGTGATGCAGTTGGTAGCCAACCATTCATACAAAAGTAACCATTTTAGTTTTTGTGGGTAACCAAATTGTCATAAAAAATTTCAAAACAGTAAGAGTTACATCTATTTATTTTTAAACTTTTTGTAGGGCGAATATTCTTCTTCTTCTCATTGGTGTTTTGGACAAAGGAGATTCGCGACGGAGAGGGCTACTGTGAGGGAGATCAAGATTTGAATTTGAATAATTATTTTGAATTTGAAATTATTTTTGTTGTTAGATCCCAGATATTTGAATTTGAATTATTAGTTATGACAGTTATTTCTCATTGATTTTAGGTTTACCTATTAATGTGAATTGCATTATTTTTGTAATTATTTTGTGTATGTATTATTTTTGTAAATACTTGCTAATTATTGTATAATAGTGTTAAGGACCCTTTATGTTATGTGTGTGTATATATATATATATATATATACCAAAACAAAAGAGCCCAACCCACGTCGGTTTAAATTTAAAGGCCCACAAAAAATTTATCCAATGAAATAGGCCCAAATCTCAATGGTAGACTTGTAATTTTTGAATCAGGAAGGCCCATTTTTTTGTTGTCGCTTTAAGCCCTTAAAAACTCAGGGCCGGCCCTGTTCTTTAATTATAGATTTCACCATATTAGAGATTATGGTAATCAAAGCTTGTACAACATTCAAAAACAAGGTGATGATAAGTACAAAGTGAGGGAGATTGTTTATGAAAAGACTTTGATTATGCTTCATGTACTTGTAAGAAATTTGAGTGCTGGAATTACTTGTAGCCACCATTTAGCATATTTGAACAAATTCCATGAACTTGAGAAACTTTCAAATCAGTACATATTGAAGAGATAGACTCAATCTGCAAAATGTGGGAATGTTAGAGATGACGGTGGAATCGAGATAAGTGATGACAAACCATATCTCATGTTGCGGAGTCAATTGATTAAAGAATCCTAGGAAATAGTTGATAAGGCCATTGTGAGTGTAGAAGGAACTAAGATATATAGGGTTTCTTTGAGTTATGCACTTGTTGAAATTAATCAATTGAATCTTGGTAAAAAAAGTAAAGGAGTTACCGGCGAGAAAAGCAGTCAAATTGGTTCAATAAGATTGAGTTCAAATTATGATTATACACTGTAAGAACTGAGTCAAGTGCGGGAAAAGGGGTGCGGAAAAAGACAGAAAGGAGGAAAAGAAAAGGCATTAGAAACGGCTAAAAACCAAAAATCGAGAATGTGTCGTGGATGTGGCAATATTTGACAAACACATGATAAAAGGAATTGTCCAATGCTTCAAATTCAGTAATACATCTTCTTCTTTTTTTGTCATTTCAATTTGATTTCATATAATTCTATTTAAAATATTTTTATTGACTTTTGTGTAGGTCTTCCCAATGTGACGAAGATGACGACAATTACTTATCCACATAATTGGCGTCTCGTTCTAGTGGGCTGGAGTTTTTATTTTATTGCTACTGAATTTGGCACTTTTTTTTTCATATTAAAAACTTCTTATAGATACTGTTATGGATTTGAGACATTATTATGTGCAACATAATTTTTTTTTTGAGATTATGTTCAACACAATTTATATTGAACCCACTAATTTTATTTGTTTATTTGTGATAAACAAAGTAAATCACAAATTTTAATGAACAATCTAATAAAATAAATTATTCAACAAACTTAATAAATAAATTAATACAAATAATTAATCAACAGACGTAATAAACAAATTAATAAAAAAAATCACAAATTAATAAACAAATTGTGTTCATATGTATTTCTTCATATCTCATTTTTAGCTTGTTTAATGTCACAATCTGAACACAGTTAATAAACAAACATTTAGTCACCACTCATAATTGTTATCCCAACTACTTCAATCAAAAAGCAAAGACGTGGCCTCCTAAAGATTTTAGTCAACTATCCTTCATGCAAAGTGCAATTAGTGGGACCGCCTCTACCTTTTGCATTTTTTTAACATGTCCGCAGACGGACGGTTCGTCTGAGAAGGGGATTGTGTATGTGTGTGTGTGTGTGTATATATATATATATATATATATATATATATATATATATATATAAAAGGAAGGTTTTTGGTACATAAATATGTGTAAACTTATTAATTGTTAATTTCAACAATTAATGTTTTCTTATCTCCAGCTATTATTAACTATTAATTAGACCGTTGGCTGTATCTCAAAGTTGAAAAACATGCATATGATTACGTACGTTACAGGTTTAATAGCTCTTCTGTCCTAATTGCTAGATCGGAATATTGGACAGTGGGGGTGTGGAATACACAAGTTTTGCAATTGTTATGTGTGACTCGCAACAATATATAGCTAAGCTAGCTATTGAAATTGTAATCTACGAAATTAATCCGTGGTTTACTAATTAATAAGAGCGATTGATATTTTCAAAACAAAAATGATGTTGATAGAGCAAATATATATTTAACTATATTTTTTGAACTTCTTAACGACACTTATTATTGCTCTGCTAATATAATTTTTACTCTGACAATATCAATCACATGAGTTACACGTATAAGGGTAAATATGTAATTTGAAAGTGCGAGGGCTTATACGTAATTAAATTTTTTTGGTTTTTTTTTCCAATTGGCTACAATTACTAGTTTAGTGACGTTAGTCATGAAAAAAAAAACCCTAAGTATATAAGGTAGCATGTGACATTTGTGAAATGTGCTAGCACAAAATTCCACCAGCTGCTGCCTTCTCTTTTATACATCTATTAATTGGAGAGTTGAAAAATTGAGAGAAGGGATTGGAAGAAGTTCAAGGAAACTTGAGGTTTTCAATAGAGGATTTTGGAAGCTCAAAAAGGGTAATTATGAATTTTAATGACTTGTTATATTTTTTTTTCAATAGATATCAATAGGATGATTTTGTGAACTAGATCTAAATTTTTTGAATATCTTATGCAATAGCATCATCGATTATTGCTTGTATATTAATTTATTAGCAGATCTAAATTACCTTATAAAGTATTCCTCATTATTTATGTGGAAAAGAAGAAATGTGGTAATAAACTAAGGAAGTTGGTTTATTAGTGTTTAGAGCTAGCTAGTACAATAAAAAGTTAATTGTTGAGTGGATTATTAATATGGTCTCTTTGATTGGTATTTTTTTCTAATGAAAGGGGGCCATGGAATGTTGTACCATTATAGATCTTTTGAAAACCTCTTGTGTATCTAGTGAGCATTTAAATAAGTATTAAATTTTTGATAGATGTGAATTTAAATAAGGACCATGTCTGTTTAATAAAATTAAAAATTAAGATATGAATTATAAGCTAAATCCTTAAGTTAATCCATAAATATAATGACTGAAAACGAATATATCAGATATGATTTTAATTTTTAAATCAGGTTTTGATATTATATCATATAGAAAAAAAATGTTATGATGCACATACTTGAATTTTTGGTGGTTCAAGTTCTAAGAATAGCTTAATGTTTTAAGTGGCATACTTAAAATCTATCAAACAAGTTTAATTACTCAAATCACTTAATATTTTGAATTTTGAGACTTAAGTCGATTAACAAACAAGCTCCTTGGATTAAACCAAATTAGACTAATGTTTAAAGAGATTCCACATAGATTGAAAATATTTCTTTAAAATATAATTAATGTAATATGCAGTTGGATTTGTAAAGTAATAGATGGAAAATTTGAAGGGTAAAACCCTTATAAATATAGTCATACGTTCTTCCTTGTTCGGAAAGTAAGAAAAAGAGGATTATCTACTTTTTACGGATTAGATAATTTATGTAGTACGTACAAACTTAAAAGTTAGATTTTTAGGGGATTTTTAGGGCATTTCTCATCCTATTTATATACTTCTCTCAATTTCATGAGAGTAAATATTTTTCGACTATTGCTACACTTGTGATTTTTTTAAAATAAATTAGTTTACAAAATGATTTGTCAAAATTTAATTCGTAGATGATTCACTATATTTGAGTAGAACCAATAATTGTAACTAACAATAACCATATATATCATTTTATATTTCTTCTTTGTAACCATTCTTTTAGCCACTATAATAGTATTATTGGTAATTTTCATATCCCTACTCTTTCATAATTTCATCTTATCTACATTTTAAATTTAACTCTCTTTCTCTCCATAGAAAAATTCAAACTACATATAGTAAATCCTCTATTTAGGAATAGACTTGGAATCAAACTATTTGTATTCTAATTGAGAGGTTATTACTAAATAGAGGTATTGATACAAAATATTTTCCAAACGCCCAAAAATATCCACTTTAACAAAAATATCAATAACAAAAATAATTCAAAAAATATTTATGCAAAGTAGTCTTTTATAGAAAAATGTGGTATTTTATAGGAAATGTAATCTTTTATAAGAAAATGTAGTCTTTTATAGGAAATGTAGTCTTTTGTAGAAAAATGTAGTTCTTTATAAGAAATGTAGTCTTTTATAGAAAATATAATCTTTTAATATTAATATTGTCTCTCTCATATTCATATATATATATATATATATATATATATATATATATATATATATATATATATATATATATATATATATACGGAAAGCTTCAAGAGCATAATTCTTAAATAGCATAATGCCTTAAATAGCATAATTTTATCAAAACGACGTCGTTTTCATGGACGCGGTGATATTTTTGTAAATACGCGGTGACATGGTATTTACAAAAATGCAACCGCGTGTTTACAAAACGACGTCGTTTTGATAAAATTATACTCTTTAAGGCATTATGCTATTTAAGAATTATGCTCTTGAAGCTTCCCGTATATATATATATATATATATATATATATATATATATATATATATATATATATATATATATATAGGGTATCCATCCACAGCAACCGGTTGTTGGGAGCAACCCCTTTTGGCTCAGCCGCTACAACCTGTAGCGGCTTATAAAAAAAAATTTGTCTAAGGCCGGTACAGGTTGTAGCGGCTGGGCCAAAAGGGGTTGCTCCCCAACAACCGGTTGCTATGGATGGAATCCCATATATATATATATATATATATATATATATATATATATATATATATATATATATATGAAATTATTACTATATAGAGTTATAATTTTTTAATACGGGACTTAAAAAATATATAACATATTACAATTTAGAGGTTATTCCTATTTATAACTGGTCCAAATTGGGACCAATTTTTTTTACAATATTATAGAGGTTCTTCTTATATAGAGTATTCCTAAATAGAGGTTTTACAGTATATAGATCTAGTTATCATGAAGTAATTAAATTCATGGTAAGTTGATCAATTGACTAATACAGTGCTAACATGCACGCAGAGAGATCACCTCCCGACCTGCGTGTCGACAATGTATTGGTCAATTGACCAAAATTAACTTCATGCTCTCTACATATATGATAGACTTCCTACATATATGATAGAGTTGAAGTGAAACTTTCTCTATCAAAAAGTTGAGCACAAATCTTTCACATAAAAATTTGCAAAAAGGAGATTTGCTCCTACTCATTGGGAGTACTCCATCAGCGCTCCACTCTCACAAAGAAGAGATATAGGCTCTCACAAAGGAGAGAGAGAAACCTACATACGGGAGAAAACAAAACTCCCACAAAAGGAGAAACAACGGGGTAAAACCACAAAAAAGAGATCTAGTGGAAGGTATCTTCAAATAAGATTATGATGAAAATTTGAAGACGCTGCCTAGATTAGAAAGATAGACTAGAAGATAGAAGAATTTTAGAAAGAAGCGGCTTAGAGAAAATTTTAGAAAGAAGCGACTTGAGAGATGTTTCAAAGGCTTTAACAGATGAAGGTGATAAGTCTAGGAAAATTAGTAAAACCCTATATCGATCATATATATTGCACTTTGTGAATTATTATATTTGTTGAGATTGACTCATATTTCTGATGATTCGACGAATGACTTCTACGACAATGTAGTCGGGGGCTGGGGGGCTGGGGTTGCAAGGTACAAGGGGCAGTGCCCTGGAAGCCAAGCGCAGAGTGCAATTGGGCTTGAGAATTTATTAGTAGTCCGGTCGTGGGTTTACTAATGTATTCGGTCTCATGTGTTTGAGCTCATGTTATAGCAACTAAGGTTTTCTAGTTACTATAAAAATATTGTTTGATGTGTAGATCATTGTAGAATGTGTACGACATCTAATGAATACATTGGACAAGCAAGACTAAGAGATCACATATATGTTCTTACTTTTCCGTCTTTCATATAATATCTGTGTGATTGTAATATTATTCGTTCCTAAATTCTAACAATATTACTTCAAAATTTATCATTTAAATTAGTTAGAAACATTTTTTAAATATATAATATTTTGCTAGTTAGATATGATTATTATTAATAACTTATTAAATTCTCCAAGATCCATATCGAGTCCACTTAGATAATGGATTATTAGATAGTCAAATCAAGTATTATTGCTTTAATTTCAAATTAAATCTAAGTGGCAAGAATGCCTAGGGGTATTCTTTAAATATAGAAAACCCTCCTAGTCATATAATAGTATTGTTGAACATGTACTTTACAGGGAAAGGTATTGTCTTCATGGCTAGCTAGAAATTCATCAAGTAGGCAAAGTGCTAGTATAATCATTTCTAGGGGTTTATATATAGTTTTGGTTTAATGGTTGGAATCATGGTTATCAGAAATGCTAATCAGTTGGATAGGTGGAACGAAATTAGGTATTTACGTATGATATTTATTTTTTATACCATACCACGACTCAGAACTATAGTATCTGATTGCAGAACACTAGGCAATAAAATCTGAGTTAAGTAACCCTGTTGGGCTAGGGGATATTGAACCTTAAGGCGCACCATGGGCAAAGGTCAGTCTCATATATGGAGATGGTAGGGCTAGGAATAACAGTTTAACACAAAGAACACGAGTCAAATCACTGATCAAGGAAAATAATAAAATTACTAATGACAACAAGTAATACCTCTTTTATATTACACAACCAGTTTTAGGATTTTTTGCCTGCAGTTGTAGATTTTAGTGACACCTCTTTTATATTACACAATTCAGTTTTAGGATTTTTTTTCGCTTGTGATCATAAATTTGGATTCTCATCACATGATCCATTTCGTTAACGTCGATCTAATTTTTGTTTTTTTATTGTAAATTTAACATTCATTTGAAATGTTAGATTTGGATGGGAATATTTTTGATGTACCAAAAAGAGACACACCTTATAAATATTCTTAAACATTCATCCATCCAAAAGCAGCTCTGTAATGAGAAGGGATCCAATTCCACAAAACTGCACATAAACTGGGGAACCCTAACAACATCTAACGTGTGAAACTTTCCTAACAGAATGGTAGCAACCATAGGAAGATAAGATTTGATACACAATAATATGATCTTTAGAGAAAAAAAGAAGAAGAAGAGCATAATACAAGAAACAATAGCTCAACTATTAAATTGCATCATAAGTTCTTAAAAAACACACAAAACACAAATCTCAGAGGCAACCCGATGTATTGGAGAAAATAAATTTAAACCATCAAAATTTGGTAGTGTTACTCCAAGGGTTATCTAAATACATGAGTGCTTTCAGATAGTATTTTTTGTTTTCAGTAAAATTCTTAGCTTCCACTGTGGGATTAAATGTATTCAAGTTCAAATCTACCTCATAATTAAGTTTTACTCTTATCTTGGTCTTGGTCTCTCCTCAGTTCCTTATCAATTGCTATGATATTTTGCTTCTCAGGAAATTTATATCACATTTAAAGCTTGGATCTTTAGTTTCCTGCTACCATGGTAAGTTTCTTGCAATTCTTATATTTGTCATGTATGTAATGTATGCATTTTTTTCTTATTTTATGTCACAAGTCCTAATAATTGTTTTTTCTCATTGATAAGCGTCATTTAATTAGGTGTGCGGTTTCAGAAGTTTGTTTGTATGCTCAAGTGTATATTTTAGTACTTGTGCTTGTAGACATGTAGTTGAAATATGGAGGACTGATCAAGTTTCTTAAGTAATAAAATATTTCCTAAGGTTGAATTATAGATTTGTCCTTTAATTTGTCAACAAATTTCAAAGTGTTAAAATAACCAACTAAGCTAAAAACTTAGTTATTAAAAAAAGGTCCAACAATGTATATCATTTCAATACATAGTAACCACTCAATTATCAAAATAAATTATTGTCTCCTTATAATTGCCGCAGTGTGAATTTTTTTTGTCGATCCATACCATAAACAATAATACCTACTGTTCTATATTGAACAGAAGAAGTCATTATAAAACTTGCATCAATAGCACCTTCTATTCTGCATTTGATTGCAATTCCATCACGTTTTCTACTGGCACCAAAGCACATAGAAACATCATCATAGAAACTCATCCCAACAACATTTTAAATTCTTATTATACTAAGAACTCTTCTTCAACCACAATGATTGTGATGGTAGTCGAATCACAAAACCTATCCCAAAATATATATAGAACAATATAATGTTACGTTTGGATCGGTGAAATGGAATTTGTGAAAAAATAGAATAAAGAAGGGAATTGAATGATATGTGAAATGTTTCGTTCTATTCTTGACTGAAATGTTTCGTTCTATTCTTGACTGAAATGTTTCGATCTATACCATATTTTAAAGAATAAAATTCACAAATTTAACAAGAATAAGAACCGTTCATTTCATTTAATGAAACAACTAAATACAAATTTTATTATTTTTTATAGGAATGAATCATTTTAATCTCACTTTGATTCTTACAATTCTAAACCTAACGTAAAAAAACTCCCTCAACAAGCCTCACCCTCCCATTCACCTAAAAAAGGAATTAACCCAAAGCTAGTGAAAGCAAAATTCCATCTCTCTCTTATCTACCGAATAGAACCCCTTGAAAACTCCCTCCATGAAAAGAAACACCCACACCCCAAATAATTGCCATACAAAGTACCCCTACCAAAAAAGAAAATACAAGATCAATCAAAGCGAACCTTACCACAAACAAAATACCAGGAAAAAAACCCTCCTATATATCGTACAAATCAATGTAACCCCTGAAAATTTCCCTCGAAGAAGAAAACAACTACACCCCAGATGAGTCCCAAAACAACCTTTCAAATCCAATAACATTTGGTTTGTGCAAAAATAACATCTCAAACCAACACCATGATCCACAACAATGATGCCACCTTTAGAACTCCTCAACAAAAAAATAATAACAAGAAAAACCAACCTAACTCCCTTCCTAAATTTTATTTAATTCTTCCGGTTGCCTTTTCCTTACAAATATCCGATATAGTGAAAGAATGGGGTCTTCAAACTTCAAATTGAGTTTCTTTGACACCATTTGAACAGTATATGATCCTTATAATTCCACAAGATCTTACAAATAAATAAACTAAGAAAATCTCCACCAGATTCTTCTTAATCTAAAAGGTTTCATGTCTTATTATCAAGGAATTTTAATTGGGGCATGAGGGTCGTAACTTGTATGTGTATCTTCTTCGATATATACTTTTCTTTGGATGAGTTACAATAGTTGATATTTACAATTTGTCATGCCACAATGTATGCTGTTGCAGGAGACAATATGCCTGCAGTGCGGTGGCAAAGGTTGGAAGCATGCTTTTGTGTATTGCGTCGAGTGCCTGGAAGTTGGTATACATCGGTAAGTACTTGCCTTCAGTTGAACTTTCTGTTTATTTGTTTCATTGCTCGTTCATACAGGAAAGACACCTTTCCATTTAAAATTTATTTCGTCCTATTTAGTCCAAAAAAGAAAAATTAGAGTGTTCAATTTAAAACACATAATAAGCTAGAAAAGTGAAGCGTCATTTTGATATTTGGCATTCAAATTGCCTTTCAATTTTGAGGAGCAAACTTGGAGATTGCAAATGGTCTTTCAATTTTGAATTCATGACCGCGGTTAAGCATAATGAAGCTCAGTTTGTTTGGTTAAATTGAAGTATAGTGAAGCTCGCTTATATGGTTAGCCTTCATTTTTATACAAAAATCTAAGGTACGTGCTCAATCTGTTTCTTAAAAAAGCCTCATTCGTAAAATTTATAACCTTTAAGAATATAAGATTGTTCAATGTTTAGCCTAAATAAAATGAGATTTTAATTTAATAATATTAGTATGGTAATGAAATTGTTTGGTTATACTTGAAGACATTATATTATTTGACACTATAATCAATAAAAGAAAACTATTTTTGTAGAACAAATTTTTTTTTTCTTCAAGAGACTCTTTTGTGAAATGAACGAGTATTTTACATATTTTCAGTTAGGTGTCTTAATCGGTCTGAACTTTGAATACATGACACACCTATTATTATTAGTATCATTTAAAAACCCATATTATTACATTTTAAACTTAGGGGCATAGGAATAACAAGGGAAATTTTGTTGAAAAGACTAGGAGAAAAATTAGGAAGAACTTAAGAAAAGCTTGTATGTGCTATATAGTGCCTTGTGTTGTCCATAGATTGATTTTATTAGCTTATTAAGTTTTCTCCATTTCTCAGATACTGCTTAGACAAAATTCCAGAAACATTAGACGAATTTATTGAATGGGTTTGCGACTTCTGCAAAGAAGAAGAGCCAAACCAGCATCATGTTCTGAAAGAGAGCTCTATTCCATCCCTTGAAATGAAAACTCCAAGTCCCGAACATGTAGAGCCACTAGAAGCTCCAATTTGGAGGTGAAAATAATATTTTCCAATTTTTTTTTATTGCTATAAAACTCATGCTTCACCATAATGCATGTATAATATTAACAGTTGTAGGTTTTTGTTAATTGGTTCTTTTTAATATATATAGTGGGGAGTTTATTATACTGAAAAAAGACCAGAGTGCCTTTGATATATTTGTAGCACATCTATCAAACAAGGCAAGCCCTAAAGTGTGTGAAGAGGCAAAATTGCTTGAGCCATTGCTTCACCTTCAAAAGCCTGGAAAGTTCGATGTGTGGCCAAAAGGTTTTGATATATTGGAGCTGACTGATCAGAATATTGACCTCTATTTCTTTCCAGCAGACTTAAAGTAAGTATTATCAATTTTTTCTATTCCAAAAAAAATAGTATCATTTATATAAAAATATAGTATAAAATGATACTTCATGTTTTCGAGTTTACAATCAAAATTTTATTATTACGACAACAATATAAACAAGACTTAAACAATAAGAATAAATATGAAACAAAAGTATACTTTAAAGGCCGTATAATATTATAAAATCGTTATGGTGGTAATATGAAAGAAGATGACCTAGTTACTTATTTAAAATATTTCTTTTAGTAAATTAATGGGCCTAGCTACTCTTCACAAGACAAAATGTTTACTATATAACTTACACTAGTCCTCCCATATATTAGACTTGGTTATAGTCCATATATCACACTTAATTAGACTAATCAAGTGGCTTGATTCATATATATATATATATATATATATATACTATTTTAAAAATTTGTAAATAAATTTTTTTTGAGGAACTGATGGAGTGATGGAGTATCTTCCGATGTACTTTTTCCATATAGAAATTTTCTAATGGACTATGTGTTTTTGTTTTATTTTATCAAAGTTCGGAAAGGGCTTTTGACGAATTGGTTGAAGAGCTGATAGAAAATGAGCAAGCCCTGAAAGCCACCTTAGAAAATGTTGAGCTTTTGCTTTTCAGCTCCACCGACTTGCCAATGCGACAGTGGAGTAAGTACAAAAATTTCAATTTTTTATTAATTAAGAAGCACGCGTTTTTATTCTGGATTGATTAATTTTATTTAAAAAAATTGATTTGCAGGAATCCGGGGCAAATACTACTTGTGGGGAATGTTTAGGGCAAAGAAGAACTCGAAAAACAAGGAAGAAAAAGAAGAGGAAATTGATGAAGAAAAAGAAGAAGGTGGTGAAGCTGAAAATGTAGCAGATGTGGGGATGTTTGAAGGAAGGAGAAGATCAACAAGGATAATCAAGGAGCCTACCTGGATGTCTGACTACGAGAAAGAATAAGCGCGGGAATAGTAGTTAAAACCGTCGGGACAGCGCGCTGGCACTAGCAGTTTGCATTCGAGGGTTTAGATTGATTGTGGTGTTTTGTTTTGTGTTTCAACGGCTGAGATTCGTCTCTAGAACTCGTTTTTATATTTTGTTATCATCTAAGACGTGTATTAAGTGATTAGTCTTGAATATGGACATCAGATCTGAATTGGTTTAAGAGAGTTTGTGTTTGAATTTGAAGACTGATGAATGGTAGGCAAGCTTGTTGTTTGTTTAATGACTTGTTTGATTTTTTACCAGATTTGTTTAGGGATTACTTTCGTGCGGGTGGTTCTTTTTGTTGAGGAAGCTGAGGCAGATCATATAGGTGAGTTTTGTGAGTCTTTATTCCTCTCTTCTTTCTTCTCTTATTGGGATTTAAGATTTGGTGAGAGGGTGGTGAGTTTGTGAAGGGAATGTTTTTAGTTGTTTTATTTTGGGTGAGTTTTCTATTTCCTGGTTCCTTGTGCGTATGTATGTATGTATATATATATATATATATGGGAAATGATCCATAGCAAGTATTTGCTATGGAGCAAAATTGGGCAAATAACATCATAGCCGTTGATTCCAATAATAAAGGGCGCAGATTAAAAAAGGTCACCCCCGGTCCGCTAGTTCGTCTAGCGGATGTGAATTAAGAAATTTTCTACCGAAATTGCCCTCATGTAATACGCTTGTTGAAGTAGCGGATCTATACACTCCCTTCCAAACCCTCCTTGCGTCTTGGCATATTTCCTCCCTCCGATAGTTTTGTTGCTGCGATTTCAGAGCCCTAAACCCTCCATGCGACCGTTGAAGGCCTGTTCCCTCTCTGCGACATCGCCTAAACCCTCCCTCCGACTGTTGAAAACTTAAGCCTCCCTGCGACTGCTATTTCTGACCGATTGCAAGCCTCTCTCCTTTTTCGCCCGATTCATCTGTCAAATTGTCAAATCCCTTGAGCGATTGAACCGGTATGTTTGCTTTTGTATCTGTCTTGAACATTAACAGATTGCCCTAACGCAATTCTGTCATTTTGTTTCTTCATTTTGTGTTGTTTTGATCTTTGTTATTAGGGACATCACTGCATTGTTGTGATTCCATTTTTAATTTTTGCATTTATAATCTGAAGACTTACTTTGAAAGTTTAATGGTGCTGGAGTTCGGCTGGATGAAAATTAAGTTAGAAACCACTAATTTATATTTTTTTGGCTGATCATGTAATAGTAGGATGATAATTTTCTGAAGTTCCTTGTTTTTAATTGTGTCTATTTATGGGAGCTGCACCAAGAGTACTTTTTTGCACATGTACTCCTCATGTAGATTCTCACTGCAGCAAAGTGCTCAAACCCTACAATGTGAAATTGATTCAGTTGCTCATATCCTTTTTGATGGGAATTTTTATATATTATTTAATACTCGATTTTTGATGAATGTGTAGGAAACATATGGATATTAATCTCGGACCTGCTAATCCTATTGTGTTATGGGATCAAGAAAATCACGTATCGTCAGACTTATGGCAAAATATTGTAAGTTTATTAATGTATAACAACTTTCATTTTGGAAAACATTTCTTAGAAATATTTATGTTGTGGCCATTTATGTTTTTATGTTGTTGGACGTCTAGGATAGGGGTGTGTTGGAAATTTATCAAATGTCTGCAAAATTAACTGAATGGAACTTGACTGAACAACAAGAATATTTGCTGGAACAAGTTGGTTTTGGTATTTTTTGTCATCAAGCTATAGTGTCAAAGATTGATGCATCCCTTGTATCTGCTTTAGTTGAACGTTGGAGAAGTGAAACAAATACGTTTTACTTAAATTGTGGAGAGATTAGCATTTCTTTAGAGGATGTGGGATTTTTATTTGGGTTGCCCGTATTAGGAAAAGCTTTGACTTGCGGAGAATTAGAAAATCCCAAACGCTATTTTACAAGGCTTTTTGGGCAACAAGTTGTAGTAGAAGAGTGGGAGCAATGCTATAAAAGGGGGGGCATAAGTTTGCCATGGTTAAGACAGAGATATGGTCAAGTGCCTGGTAATGCAACTCCAGATGATGTCGTAAAACACACTAAGGCATATCTGTTGTACTTGTGTGGCACTATTTTGTTTCCAACGAAGAGTAAAAATATTGTGCATCCTAGATATTTGGTGTTATTGGAGAGATTGGAAGACGTAGTTACATATGCTTGGGGGCGGCAGTCTTAGGGAATTTGTATAGAGGTTTGCATGAGGCTACTCGTAAAACAACAAAAAAATTTGCAGGTTGTGCAACCCTTCTTATGATGTGGGCTCATGAACGATTCAACATTGGTCGTCCTACCCCTAAGCCTATGTCCCAAAAGCTGATACCTAGGGCATTATCATGGGCATACTCCTCTTTTGATCCTAATTCAAAACAATATCAGCGGCTTAAAAATCCACATCACCATCTTCAATTTTACCGAGGAGAGTTTGATAATATGTTGGAAACAGATGGGGTGTGGCGTCCATATCAGTTATTTGATAGAAATTTGTCTTGGGATTTTTTTGAGGCAAGGTTAGGTGGAGCCGCTCGTATACTATTGATACATTACGACATTGTTGAGTTCCAAATGCCTGACAGATTTATGAGGCAATTTGGATATTTGCAGTCATATCCATCTAATGCTGAAAATATGGTGGAATTGCGGAAGGAACATAAATTATTTGAAAGAATAAATTTTGAAAACCATAGGGCCAACTATATTCGATTGTGGGATGCATACATGGAGAGTTTAGAAGGATAAGTGTTGGAGGCTTTACAGCATATATCTACCGAGGATTACATGACATGGTATAGAGAAATTACTCGACGACGGATACACCATACTCGATCCTTTAGGCGTCAAGGGGAAGATTATGAGCCACGGGTATTCATTGACCAATATGTGGCTGTAAACACTGTAAGTAGATCAATTTATAATATTTATAAATGTTTTTGTTTTTTAATTGATTATCTTGTATTATTAATATACTTTATTTATTTATTTGTAGATTGAGAGTGCAAATGCTATATTTGATAAGTTGTTGTCAATTGGACATCCACCTGAGTTAAGAACCATGTATGACACATGGTTCAATACATTATACCAGTCGTTCATGAATGACTATAGAGGGGTTCCAATCAATCCAAATCTAACGCAGCCTCAAGTTGGGCAAATGGAGATTGACATGACAGAATCCCAACCTACAGCTGGGCAGATGGAGATTGACATGACAGGATCCCAACCTACAGTTCAAGTGACTGAGCCTAGTGTTGGCCCTTCTACTCGACATAGTAAGATAGTGTCAGCTAAAAGGATGGAGGGAACAAAGCACACTCATTTTTTCAAGTACTTAAAGATGGAAAAAATCAATTGGCTAAATCATCATTGGTTTAGTCCAACTCACGACCCATTAGACTTTCCTCACAGCCATCCAGAAGGTCTATACAAGTTTGAATTTAAAGATGTTCACTGTTTGAGACCCAATGGTTGGTTATGGGAACATGTCTTGGATGCTTATTTGTTGTTGTTGCGAGACAGAGAAGCTAAAATGTGTAAAGAAGGTATCCAAAGATGGGCTTGATTTTATTTCATGCCAACGTACTTTGCGTTGTTAGGTACCCAAAACTGACCAAGTATGTATGTAAAAGGTGATGTTGCACCAGTTGAGATGTTGAGATGTTGCCTAAGTGGCAGGCCCCAGGTCTCCGTGATGCACCAGTTGAGGTTTTTATAGGGATCCTTTCGGCAGGCAATCATTTTGCTGAGAGGATGACTGTGAGGAAGTCATGGATTTTAATTTTTTTTGTTTTGTAATATTATTTTATCCGTACGATTGATATTTGGAAATACAAACTCTAAAACATTCAATAATAGTGAGTAATTCATTTAATGTTACTTTCAGTAAATAATAAATCATGCTGATAAATTAAAATATATAAATAATTTTGTCATTACATAATCTTAAAATCACATATGAAGATAACTTTAAACACCCGATTTTTCTTGACCCGTCATTTTGTAGTGGTTCCGCTTATCATGATTGGTCATCATATTGCATATTGCACACTTTCTCAATTGTTTACGACTTGCAGCCTCTTCAATCCCACTCTTTATTTTTTTCGCCCCTTTGTTTGCGAACAAATAGGATCCAATAACGGCTCTTCTTCAACGGGCTGAACATCGTCTTCTGGAATATCAGGAACCTCTTTGACAATAATTTCATCAGGGTCAAATTTCTCAACGATGGGTTGATTGTCAATGCACAATTGTACGACATGCTTAAAATCATTAATTGAGCATGATCCAGTAGAAGCTAATCACAAGAGCAACGTCACCAAATAATTGTAACGCATCGTCTGAGATTCCTCGTAGTTGGACATTTCAGTCAAAATCTTTGGTAATTCAGCATTCACTTTATTACCATCTCTACACCACCGCCTTAAAACGTATTTATCAGGTATCTTTGTTATACTTTTGGCAATCATATGCCTTATAATGTGTTTACAAAGCATACCAGAATGTTCAAATTTTTTACAATCACAATTTATATCTCCAGTTTAAACATTACTAACAACAGTAACGTACCTATTTGAATTTTCGTTGTCGCTTGCCTTGAACAATGCATATGACTTTGTATCCGATGTTGTTAGATGTTGAAGCTTCTGCATTACGTACTTATGAGATTTTATTATCTCAATCTGAAAGCGTCTGAACATCTCCTTTGTATAAATATTTGCTCCATGTGTTTCCAATGGTCATTCAAGAGTCATATTTCGGGTCTGATGACAAGTAACGTAGTAAGCCGTTCTCTCTCTCATGACCTGTTTCTCAAGTGCTTTTTCTGTATTTACGATAAATTCCTTGATACTCGTTGTCGCATTCACATATTCATCGAACAAACTGTTCATTCCCTCACTCCTGGATGTAGTTGTCATTCCTGCTGCAAATAAATTCTTTGTGTACGCCTTGATCCATTTGTGCTTAACCTCATAAAGTGATTGGAGCCAATCATGATATTGCAATTTGTAATCTATCATCAACTTTTTCCATCGCTCCTCAAAATTTACAACGGTCAAAGATTTATACACACAACAGTTAAAATCATGTTTAAATAGTGGGTACTGTTCATACAATGTATGTAATTTCTTAAGAAATTTGTTGCTAATATGCCATGTGCAAAGAGCATGGTGTGTTTCTGGAAGAACCTTAGCAATCGCATTGCTCATAGCTTTGTCCTGATCAGTAATAATGGTAATCGGTGCTTTGTTGTTCATCGCTTAAAGCCAACTTTCAAAAACCCATAAAAAAGTATCCTCTGTTTCGTCCTGAATCAGTGCAAAACCAAACAAGATGGAATGATAATGATGATTTACCCCCGTGAACGGAATAAACGGCATAGAATATTTATTCGTCCGATAAGTTGTATCAAATGTCACTACATCCCCAAAATTTTTGTAAGCTATCATTGATCGATAATCAATCCACAAGATACATTCGATGCGATTATCTTCATCTCGTTTGATATAGTAAAAAAATAGAGGATTTTCCGCTGAGAGTTTTTTCAAGTACTGCAATGCTGCTTGGGCATCATTTGAATCTATTGTGTCACGTCTTATATCTCGTACAACATTCCGAATATCCTTATCACTGAAACCGACATTTTCCACCCCTCCTCCTATTTCACTAAATACATTCATCATTTTACTTGGCCCAACTCCAGCCCTTGTGAAAGTTCCGATTAAACTTCGGGCAACGGGAGTTATATTTTTCTGTGTTTGAATGAAATTTTTCTTGCTCGGAGTCACCAAATCATGATTGTGAGACAACTCAATTTTTGAAACTTTCCAAGTATCTTCTTTTTTAGATGAACACCAAACATTCTAGCTTTTGAACATTGTCCGACCTATAGAATCCCTTTTTCTTTTGACCTTACTACCATCAACTTCATCCACGTCTTGTTTCTTTCTTTCAATTGATTTTCTAGCTTTCTTACATGTAAAAAGTCGATTGGAAAAATTGTTGGAGTGAGCATATTTATGAGTTGCCCAATTTTTATTTCAAATCCACAACTACGTGCATATGTTCTATAAAATTCTTCAGCCTCTTGGATAGTAAAAAAAATCTGACCCTCATATGGACTTTTTGAAACGTTAATATGCGATTGGTTCGTGTTATGAACACCAATATTATCCATGTCAATATTATCATCAGAAGAATTTGAAGAACTTGAATTAAACATATCGTCAGCCATAATTGAAAACTTACCAGGATAATTTTGCCCTGCAAAGCCTTGCTAGATAAATTGCGCAGTTTTCTTCCTTGATATTTTAATGAGAATATCTAAAAGAAATTATAAGGAATAAATATGATAATAATATATAGTTTGTATTTTTTTACTATTCAAATTTTGTGCTATTTTTTTTTATTTTAGCATGAAGGCTATTCCATATTTTATTTCCTTCTCTAATTTGGATTTGATTTGGACTGTTGCTTGATTTGACGCATTGACTGTTGCCTTACAAAGTTTGTCTGGCTTCCTTACGCGTTACCAAGTTTTGTTTGAGTAAACAATTGTGCCTTACCAAGTTTTCAGTCTGCCAGCTGTTGCCTTACCAAGTTTTGATGATTTTATATGTTGTCTTACCAAAAGTCAGTCCGCCAGCTGTTGTTGCCTTATCATAGGTTGCCTTACCAATCGGATTGGGGGGGGGGGGTGCTTTCGGTAGTTAATTTTTTTTTTCATGGTTAGCCAATAATATTTTTCACAGCCGCTAGTTCGTCTGGCGGACGGGGAATTCCCATACTTAATCTGCACACTTGATTTATAAAATGGACGGCTATGATGCTATTTGCCCAATTTTGTTCTATAGCAAATACTTGTTATGGATCATTTGCCATATATATATATATATATATATATATATGGGACTTATCCATGTCTAATGTTTTAAGGATAATACTAAGATAATATTATCCTTACAACAGATCTCAACAAACCATCCGTCCATCGAACAGTAAGGAACAAGTCCATCCGCAGTTTAATATGGGAGAGTCCGTAATTTAGTTCTACGGATGAGAAAATTATCCAAAATACCCCTCCTTCGTCCATAGAACTAAACTTTGGTTGTTAGGTATGTCATGTGTTAATATCATTAACACGACAACATTTTGCTTATATCACTCATTCGCAAAACTAAACTACGAACACTAAATTTTGTAAACTTACACTTGATACAGACATGGAAACGATGGTGACCTACGTCAAAGTGTATGTTTTGTTTATTATTGGAAATATACTATTTACTTTATCAAATCGTGACGTTGTGCATATTAGATATCTTATAATTATAGAAGATATTGATAAAGTATGTGATTATGCATGGGGAGCTGCGATTTTGACTTGTTTATATCGAAATTTACACAAAACAACCCGCATCAATGTAAAGAGTTTTTCTGGTTGTTTAACACTTCTTCAGGTATTTTATTAATTGTAATTTGATTTTGATTTATATTGATATTGACCCTCATAATGTATTTGTAAATTTTAACTTAATAAATTTATGACACATCACTACGAGAAACAGGGTCATAGGCGACGAGGGTAATGGCAACGTCGATAGTACCGTCGAGAATGACCTTATTAGCGACGACAAAACCCTCCTTGGTCGTCCAAACGACACACAAACACATACAATAGCACCGCATAGGAAATAGAACGCGTTACAACTGACCGAACTCGATTTCGATATACGGAGCCCGAGTTCGAGTCCCGTTCGCTTAACTTGAGAAAACTTAGATAAATAGTCAAAAAAGACCAAAACTGGACGCTAAGTGTTGGTAAGTTTTGCAAACTGGGTGATAACTCGGGCTCTGAATATCGGAATCGAGTCTCGTCAATTGTAACACATGTCTATTGCCTACGCGGTGCTATTTCCTGTGTATGCGTATTAACTGGACGACCGAGGCGGGTTTTGGTATCTTTTTTGACTATTTTCCTATGTTTTCTCAAGTTAGGCGTACGAGACTCGAACTCGGGCTCCGTATATCAGAATCAAGTCCCGTCAATTGTAACGCGTGTCTATTGCCTACGCGGTGCTATTGCCTGTGTTTGCGTGTTAACTGGACGACCGAGGCGGTTTTTGGTCTCTTTTTCGACAATTTTCCTAAGTTTTCTCAAGTTAGGCGTACGGGGATCGAACTCGGGCTCCGTAGATCGGAATCGAGTCCCGTCAGTTCTAACGCGTGTCTATTATCTATGCGGTGCTATGTGTTTGTTTGCGTGTCATTCGGACGACTGATGCGGGTTTTGACCTCTTTTTCGATTTTTTGGCTAAGTGTTGGCTAGTTTTGCAAACTGGGCGATAACTCGGTCTCCGTATGTTGGAATCGAGTCCCGTCAGTTCGAACGCGTGTCTATTACCTATGCGGTGCTATGTGTGTGTTTGCATGTCATTTGGATGGCCGATGCGGGTTTTGACCTCTTTTTTGGCTTTTTGGCTAAGTGTTGGCTAGTTTTGCAAACTGGGCGATAACTCGGTCTCCGTATGTCGGAATCAAGTCTCATCAGTTCTAACGCGTGTCTATTACCTACGCAGTGCTATGTGTGTGTTTGTATGTCATTCGGACGGCCGATGCGGGTTTTGACCTCTTTTTCGGCTTTTTGGCTAAATGTTGACTACTTTTGTAAACTGGGCGATAACTCGGGCTCTGTATATCGGAATTGAGTCCCATCAATTGTAACGCATGTCTATTACCTACGCGGTTTTATTGCCTGTGTTTATGTGTTAACTGGACGACCGAGGCGGGTTTTAGTCTATTTTTTGACTATTTTCCTAAGTTTTCTCAAGTTAGGCGTACAGGGCTCGAACTCGGGCTCCGTATATCACAATCGAGTCCCATCAGTTGTAACGCGTGTCTATTTGTCTACGCAAGCTAACTAGTTATTTGACAATTTATTTAAGCAATATAATTACAAATAAGGAAATACATCAATAAAAAGTTTTACCTGTCAAATATGTGGAGGAAAGATGTTGGCCAAGACAACTGTATATACATGGATGGCCTCCTCCCGGACTACATCCATAAGGTCGTCAGCGACAGCTGTAGGATCTATGGAGCTGTGGACAACATCCTGAGCAAGCTGGTAGACTCGCTCGCGTGATGGTGTGCCTGACTGCTCGTAATGCACCCCTTTATGATCCGCCTGAAGAAGTCGTCAGATAATGAAGGGCCAGCGCCTGATCCACTCGCACCACTACCTCCGATGGGTGGGCGACGTCGAGATCTCGTAACAGGAACTATAGTGTAGGCTAGGACACGGGGAATGCCCACAACTCTCCCCTTCTTCAGCCCCCCTATAGCCTGCTGCCAGTCCTCCATCTCCTCGTCCTCACGCTCATCCTCAGCCACTTGAGTGTCACCTCTCTGGCTGCTCCTGACCACAGAAAGGTCCTCGAACCGTGTCTAAAAAAATACAGAAATGGGTGAAAAACATGTATTACACAAATAAATACAAAAGAATTTCAAAGTCATCAAATGCATACTAAATAAAATAATTAAATTATTTACCGCAATGCACTCTGCCTCATGTGAGATATAACCGCCGTCACCTTTCTTCTGGTGAGCGTGCCACCAAAACTCGAGGCGGGAAGGTCGGTGCTTTAGACTCACCTCGAGTCTTTCCCTGTAGAGGTCGTACGACAGACTCCCAGTGCAGTGTGGGAGACGACTCTGATGTCGGGAAGCTGTACGCTGTGCCGGCATCTTCTTGAACGCCTCGTCCTCCCAAATATTGCACATCTGCTCCCACACTGCATCACCAATAAAATCTGGCCCGACATCTCTAAATGTCTGTCCATCAGCCATCTTGGTCTGTGCCTTCTTTTTCCAGTCGTAGACCCACTTATGCAAATTCATCTCGAGATACTTCCCGAGAACAGTCATCCCATAGGATTCCTGCCCGTCCTCGAATCGATAATATCTTTGCAGTACAACATATGAATATCAGTAGTTACTTAGTAGACAACATAAAGCAAAGCGGTACATAAATATTCAAAAGCACAAATTAAAACTAACATATGAATTTATGACTTCTTACCCTAAACTCAGCAATAATAAGCCCACGTGTGCGGTCATCCACATCCGCCCACCTCATCCACGGGCTGGAGAATCGGTTGCGGACGATCCCAAGAAACGTGTTCCTTGGCGTCGCGTCAAGGATACTAAAATTGAAATTATTAAATTTTCAAATTATAAAGAATATATAAGAACTAAATAATTAATACAAACGTAATGTATATATTACGTAGTAGTCCCGACCCGACATATAAGCGGCGCCTGTGGGGGATTCCCTAGCAATCCACGTGCTAGTCCCCGCGGAGGCCTACGTCGATCACCTATGTAGTGAAATACAACAATATTTATATAAATGAATATAATGTCAATATTATGTAAAATTAAAAACAATAAGATGTATAACAACAAAACATGTAATTATACCTGATGATCCGGCCTGATCATCACCAGCACTACCTCTACGGCCCCCACGGCCTGAACTACTAGCACGCCCACCACGATCGCCGTATGGTGTACGTGCCATATCTGTATATATACTGTCAAATGATCATCAAGAAGATAATATGCGGATACAACTAAAAGGATACAAAAATGTAGATACAACTAAAAGGACAAAAGGATACAACATGCAGATATAACTAAAAGGAGATCACTATTACATTTGAATACAAATAAAAGAACATAAAGAGTACTTACTCCTAATCATTTATATCATCAAAGCCATCAATATCAGAATCATCATCTTCGAGCAGTAGATCTTCACTATCGTTGTCATCACCACCTTCGTCATCATCAATGACTTCTTCAATTATATCTACCTCCTCAACAACATCGTCTTCACTTTCGACAGCGACAACATCATCCTCTTCTTCACTAGACTCACTAATAATTGTCACATCAGCAGGTGTGACACTAGTAGACTCGACTTGTAAAGGTTCATCCCCTGGACGAGGAGTTGTGTCTTGAAAACCACGGGATTTGGTGGTTATAACCGCATACCATGGGCTTACAAGAGTCTTAACACTCCGCACGTAGTACACCTGTGTTGGTTGACTTGCTAAAATAAAAGGCTCGTCCATACCAGTCATCAGTCTTAGTTTTGACTTAACATTAACAGTCACCCGTCCTAATTTTTTATCTACTTTAACTCCATTCTCAAAATCAAACCAATGACAATTGAAGCAAATTAATTCTTTATGACCCCAATATTTGAGAACGACAACTTCTAGCAATCGTCCATACCAGTCATCCCAAATGTTATCGTAGCAGCTACCTTTCACCACAACACCAGAATCAGCAGAAGCGACTTCCCCAATTTCACAACACTTAAATCTATAACCATTGACAATACAGCATTTATAAGTATCTACAGATCTTTCAGGGCCGTCGGCTATAAGCTTTAGCCGATTGTTAGCTAACTCATCTATGAGGACCTAATGTACATTAACACAACATATTCTAAAGTTAATTACGCCATAAGAATAAATCTATAATGGTAGATTCATTGAACTTGTAAAGGTTAGACTTACATGATCTTTAAACCATTACACAAATTCTCCATTTCTCAAATTTTGCAAATCCCCGTCCGATATACTCGAATTCGCTTCACGTACTTCAGCATCATATTGACTGCACCACAGTTATATACTCAATGTGTTTGTAAAGGAACTTGACACAATTACACCAAACATATATAGTTATGACTACTTACTTAATGTATGACGCTACTTCATTCATGTTGACAAGTGCATACAATTTGGCAGCTGCATACTCACTATTAGTTAATAATCGCCTTTTTTTACCCACCGAATGGGCGTACAGGATGACTAAAGGCCGTTAATTCTCCATTTTCCTCGTGCGCAACAGCCTGATTCTGACGTAAGCAATTGTGCTTCGTCTGAACATTTGGCTCAAAGTACAACGAGCAAAAATTAACAAGTTCCTCCATAACATACCTTTCAGCAATTGACCCTTCTACACGGGCTCTATTCTTCACCTTTTGCTTTAGACGTCGCATATACCTATGTGATATATAGATTATCAAAAAAGAATGAACATTTTATCGTATTAAAAACATTAATGTCATTACCTCTCAAATGGATACATCCATCTATATTGTACGGGACCACCAAACTTTGCTTCGTATGGCAAGTGAATAGGCAAATGCTCAATTGAATCAAAAAACGATGGAGGGAAGATCATTTCTAACTTGCACATTATTTCCACTATCTGCATCTCCATTTTATCTATGTCTTTGAGCTGAAGCTCCGTCAAGCATAGATCTCTGAAGAAATTAGATAGCTCTTTGTCAGTGCTTCAACCACACGTTTTGGTAACAAGTCGATAAATGCCACAGGGATCAACTTATGCATGAATACGTGACAATTATGACTTTTGAGACCCCGAAACTTCAACTCTTCAAATTTACAACACCTTGCTATATTCGAAGAATATCCATCTTGGAGCTTTAGTCCACTGATCCAATTATATATCAATATCAACTATCCACTGGTAAAAGTATATTCAGCTTTAGGCGTGACCGTCTTACTACCCTCCTGATACAGCCACATATCTTCCCTAATGTTCATTTCTACCAAATCATGTCTCGACTTATTGTTGTCCTTTGTTCTACCACTGACATCTAGGACTGTATAAAAAATGTTATCAAATACGTTCTTCACAGTATGCATCGGGTCTATAAAATGACGGATGCAGAGTGTAGCAAAATAAGGCGGGTCAAAGAACATGGATCTGTGTGTCTAGTTGTGAACCTTGCCATAACCATAAGCTCGCTCCAATCTGTGATTCTTCCCTGGAGGTGGAAACTTCAAACGACTAATCCAACTCAACACTGCTGACCCAGAAAGACGGCCAGGTACTTGACATTTCTCTGTTTTTCGATTGAATTGTCGACTCATCCGTCGATAACGATGTTCAATCGGTAAAAACTGTCTGGATGTTGCAAAGAAACTTATTTTCCCCCCATGTTTGAGCCGCATAGCTTTAACTGACTCCATGCACACGGGACATGACAAGCCCCCGTGAGTCGACCATCCACTGATCATTCCTAATGCCGGGAAGTCATTTATTGTCCACAGTAAAGCTGCCCTCATGTCAAAGTTTTGCTTAAGAGATACATCATAAGTTTGAACCCCTTTTTCCCCAACATCTTCAACTCATCAACTAACGGCCTGAGGTATACATTGATGTCTTTACTCAGACTCTTATCACCCGGAATCAGTAAAGTCATGAACATGTAGGGATCTTTCATGTACATCGAAGGTGGGAGGTTATACACCACAATAATCACTGGCCAAGTTGAGTAGGGCTTTGTTTAAGGCCCGTTAAACGGATTAAACCCATCCGTAGCAAGTCCAAGCCTAACATTGCGAACCTCTTCAATAAACGAGGGGTGCTTGTTATCAAAATTTTTCCACTCAAGCCCATCTGCTGGGTGCGTCAGTTGACCTTCAACTATGTCCCGTGTAGAGTGCCACCTCATATCCTCGGCGGTATGTGTTGACATAAACAACCGCTAAAGCCTCGAGGCAATGGGAAAGTAACGTAAGATCTTTCTCAGCACGTCTTTTCCCTTTTTTTTGCACTGTTCACAGTATCTACTTGTACCACAAATATCACATGACCTCTTATCTTTATTGACATTACCGTAATATAATATACAGTCATTCTCACAAGCATCAATTTTTCATACCCTAGATTGAGCCTTTTGACCATTTTCTTCATATCATAGTACGACTTCGATAACTTATTGCCTGCAGGTAAGCACTCGTTCACAAAGCTTAACAGTTCATTAAAACCTCTCTCGCTACAGTCATGCTCAGTCTTGAAGTGTAAAAACTTAGTCACGGTAGATAAGACGGTGTGCTTTTTGTGCCCGACATACAGTGGTATCGCTGCTTCATGCAATAACTCATAGAAACCCTTTGCCCCATCATTCGGCTCTTGCTTGACGCTACTTCCATCTCTATTTGTATTCCACTGGAAGTATGAACCAGTAGCTTTGACTATCATGTTAGTACAGTCAAAGGTTTCGTCACCTCCGGATTCCGGTTCTAATTCATGTTCATCCAACCAGGTTTCCCCATGATAGATCCATGTCGTATAACCCTGCTTGAACCCATACACAAATAATTCGTACATGACATCACTCATTTCCTTCCACACTTCATTCACACACCTCTTACAAGGACATCTGATCTCATCGCCGCTGACTTGATCAAACGCGAAGTTAAGAAACTGTTCAACCCCACTACAATACTCAGAGCTAAGCACACTCCTATCAGTGGCTACCCTACGTTCCATCCAACTTCGATCAACAGACATCTCGAATAACTGTCTGCTATATATATGGAAAGTCAGACAAACACAATCAAGTCTCCAAGTTAATGTATATGTAAGCTTATGCGTTTCCTAACTTCATAACCGTGATTCTTTATAAAAATATGATGTGTTGTCAAGAGGGGATAATAGTCTACGTACATAGCAGATAATCATCACAATGTTTACTTCATGAAATGCGACAAACCTATTACATGCTTGTAAATAGGGTTGTTCATATGTTGAATTGGGAATGCATTAAGAGCGTGTTTAGATAAACTATTTTGGAATTTGTTTTGGATTCTACTTTTATAAATTGCGAACCATCAATTTCACTATCAAATTATTTCAATATTATTGGTTGTTTTTGATAACCGGGAGTTTTCCAACCCCAATCAAATTAATCTCTACGAACCCGGGTCAGCCTTCTCATACGGGCTTACGCCCGTGTCCCCGTGGCCTCATGAACCATTTTTCTGGAAAAATTATATTCAATCTCAGGACGTTTGAGTTTATGGCTCGTCCCGGAGCGTCATTTGAACCACTGTGTCAACTGTTTGGAGTTTCAATACTATTGTTTGGTTGTGACACCGAATTTGTTTTAAATTTATTAAAATTAAAAATCTTTTGTTTGGAAGTTTATTTATACTCGGAAGTTTTGTATAAATCTAAAAAGTTAGTAGTTAATGTACAACAAACTAGTATTACAATAAACTTCTTCAAAATATTACAACAAGTCATCATACAAGCTAGCACTAACATAAGTTGACATTGCAAAAAGGAAAGCAAATTGAAGCAATTATAAGATTTAATATACTAATAGAAGCTGTAATAGCACAGATTAAACCCAAATGATGTGAAGTTCCAACACACTAATATTAATCCCAATGTGCATAACAATTAATCCCAATTTTAGCAATACAATTTGTAGAAAACAAATAATTCTAATTTCAGCAATAATTCAATTAAGTTCCAATTTCAGCAACAATAAATATATCAGGAGTAATTTCAAACCCATACAGACTAAGATGCACAACACAATATAGGGCAAAAAGTTAAAAAGATTTTTAAGAACACTTAACGGAGAGGGGAGGGTCGCAGGAGGTACGACATGAGAGGGGAGTCGCCAAAAGAAATGGCAGAAGGGGAATGTCGTCGTCGGAGGTGGCGGGAGGGGGTAGAGTCGCAGAACGTGGGGAGAGAGTCGTCGGATTGATGCTCAAATTCCAAAAATTTGACTGTCTAGACTGATTAGGGGGAACGAAATTGAGAGAAAATCAAATGAGCTAAGAACAGTAAGGAGGGAGAAGAAAGTAGTCGTTCTCTTCGAGCCTAGGGCTTTTTTAAAAGACTCATTCTCGACGGCATAGCCGTCGCTCATAAGCCCCGTCGCCTATTGTTGGGTAAAATCTAGTTACGCACAACACGCAAGTATACGTGGTCAACAAGTAATAAAGTGAAAGTAGAGTATCGTTCCCATGAGGAATTGTTTAATAAAAATCACCAAATACTAACCTGTAACCAACTCAATCTTATTTAAATGAATGAATTTCAAATTATATAAATTAAACTACTATTAAATTCCACTAGTTAAATTAAGATAATAGAGATTTAAGATCACAACTTCACTTATTGCTTCATTTAAGTTAACACACTTCTCATCAATTATTCTCTATCCTGAATTGTTAATCAAGAACACTAAAGTAGATAAAACCACCTCTCGATGCATAATACCCATATTAACGTCAATCCACAATTAAGATAGAAATCCATTAAACACCTTAATCAACTAACCCACTATATCTCTATGTGAATTGCAATTGAAGAAGGTTTAAGCTTAAGTTCTCTATTCGATTACATATGATGTTAAGCATATCTCTACCTTAAAAATAATCAAAAATCTGTTATTGACAAAATTCATGACACATTATATCATAATAAGATCTAAATCAATACTTCATCTCTCGAGTTCATATAGATTATCACGGTAATGAATGGTCAATCAATTAAACAATTAAGTTCAAATCACAATAGACAATCCTCACCATAGAACATAATAATTAATAGTGAAGCATATTAAAATAAACTACACAATAAGATCCATTGTAATCTCAAACAAATAATTAGTTCATTGAATTAAAACTAAGAATCCACACTTGAAATAACATTAAAAGATAAAAATAAGAGTAGAGTAAAGAATATATCTGTTGTCAGCAAATCTCCATCTTCCTCAAGCTCCTACTCTTGATCTTCAATGGTCTCCAAGTTGCTTCAATCTCCCAATCCCGTAAGAACTAGGGTTTTGATCTAATTTACTCTAATCTAATCTAATTGAATCCTCTAAAACTAATCTAGATCTCTCTATTTTATGCCTCTCCTCATGTATTTATAGTTCTAATGGACATCCAAGCAAGTTAGGCAACTCAGAATCCTATTCTAGCTCAAATTGGACACCAAATAATCTAAAAACGCTGTCTACCCACAGCCTAGCGCGCCCCGCGCTGTCCCCAAGCCATTCTGGGCATATCCCGCACTACAATGTCAGAAAATCTGGTCACCCAGTGCCCCTGCGCTGTGTCTAGCTCGGTCCACGTTGCCCTATTTCCTGCTGCGACGTCATTCGGTAAAACGTCCATAACCTTTGATCAAGGAAGAGTTACAAGGCGTGTCACCTATCAAATTGAAGATATCGACGAGATCTACAACTTTCATTCTTTAAAAATTTAGAAATAACGGACGGATGAAGGTCGTAATTGGCCTGGAAGTGATTGATATGCAAATGACCACCCAAAACAGTGACTTTTGACGTCCGTTGGTACAAATGTCATAACTCTTGCATCCGAACTCCGATTGGGATGATTCAAGATGTTTCGGAAAGCTAATAAGAAAATCTACAATGTAATCCAAGTTTCAAACCAAGAACATGAAAGCCCAAACAATGTCGGGATTTGCTTTTCTTTGCGATTTCATCTCCCAAGCATATAATCTATAAAACGAACACCAAATGTATGAAAAGTAACTAAGAAACATGAGATTAAGCAACTAATTCAAGTAACAGATACAAAATAAGTAGGTATAAAACCTACTTATCAAATACCCCCAAACTTATACCTTTGCTTGTCCTCAAGCAAAAACACAAAACAATAATGCAATGCAATTCAATTATTCTACATGCCTAGGAATCCAGCAGTAATGACAAAAACAAGTCTATTCAACTAGCCTTAGAGAAATCAAGTAAACATGATAATACATCATATCAAAACAAATCAATAACTTCTCAACCAATCATCAAATCTTAGACTATTATCACTAATATAGCGTGTGTGTGTGTGTGCTCCACAAAAATGTTAACTGATATAAAATCAAATTTAACACATAACAGGTCTCTTCGAAGGCTTCATACAATGTAAACTCATGAAATCCAAAAAACAAGCTAGATCCAACTAAAATTAAACAATAACCAATATCGAGGGTCAACATGGGATACTTATGCTTTATTTTTTATCTACGGGGACTTTTTGCTCTTATTTTCCGTTTTATTCATTTTTTTTCTTTTGGTTGATGGATAGTGAGTGCGTTTTACGCTCCATCTCACGCTTATGTTTATGGGGAGTGCATTTCACGCTTCTTCTCGACCCACCACATGACTCTGTTTTTTCAACTCAATATCTTTTTTTTTCTTTTTTTAGAAGCATATATACCCCCACTTTTTTCCCCCAAACTTAGGTTCTTGCCTAATTCTTTGCCTTCACTGCCTATTCTTGTCATTCTCTTATTCAAACTAGCATTATCCTTTATAATCCCATTATGTATCAATTTACTCAATCAATCAGCAAGTTGTTTTTATTGTGTTATCCTTAATATACTGGTTTCAAACAAAAAAAGACTCAATTCATAACAAGAAATCACATCAAAGCTCTAATAGTCAGTACTATACTTGTCTACCCAATTCCAATCTCATCATTGGCAAAAACAAACTGTAAACTATCTAACAACTGGATTCATGCAAGATGAACATAGTAACTAACTATTATTTTTGATTATTTTTTTTAGTTATAAATAAAAACTATTATGCAATTACACTATATGAATGCAAACATAAATAAACTTAAATTATTTAACTCCCCCAAACTTAACAATTACAATGTCCTTATTTTAAGAATATAGCGATAAGTAGAAGAGAACTTCCATGTAATCAGCTAAGCGTGAAGTGATGGCAGCGACGATCATTTTCCTATCCATTGAACCTCCAATACCTATAATGAAGAGAGACAACATGGATTAAAATAACACTTGGATTCCTATCTACTAAATAAACTAGGAAAACATATAAATAAATAAAAAAATATTCATGGGTTGCCTCCCAGTTAGCGCTTGAATTATAATCTTTCAGCCTGACTTTGTTTGGTCAATGCTATCCAATTCCTCTTCGGTAATTGAGGTACTCTCCATCCATCGGAAATAATATAAGTTTTGGTAGGTTCCCATTTGTGATAGTCATTGCATTAAAGTCACCTAGCATGCTCTGATTTAGTATGCTCTCAATCGAGAACGTCCCACAGCTAGGTGTTTTCTCCATTGTGTATGTGATCACTTTGGGGCATGGAAGCTTGTCACACACAATGGGCTCTTCGTCTATATTCTCTTTCTCCTTCCACCATGGATTCAAAATTGTACTCGCTCTTATGTCATCAAGATCTTCGTCGAAGACATGACTACCAAGTGGGCATGATTTTGCAAATCTGACTAACTCTTTGATCATTGGTGGAGACCCATTTAGATTTTTGTCGACCTCTATTTCATTATCCCCAATTGTCTCCACACTTTCGATATCTTTTGGCTCATCCAGTAGTAGATTTGGCTTGGGCACTTCATCAATCTCGGAATTCTCACCATAACACCAATTGTTTCGAGGAAGGTTGCTTACGGCTTTGGTCAATTGATCTATCTTATTTTGAAGATTTTGAATTGACCTCGCTTGATTACTCATCTTCTCCTCATTTGTTGCTACGAACTTGGAAAATAATTCCTCCAACTTTGAATTATATGTCTCCTGTGACACTGGAGGTGGACATGGAAATTCTGGTGTGTATGATGGATTTAGAGCATAATGTTGGTCATCATAATTATAGCTCCATGAAAAATTCGGTTTATACCACCAATCTTGGTGATAGTTAGGATCAAAATAGTTATTGAAGTAGTCACCACTATATTGTACCGGTTCAAAACTGACGGTGCATTGATGACTTTGATGGTTGTCAGCACAATAGTCATGTATAAGTGCCATCCATCGCCTCCGTTCGGCTGCGATAACCTCCACCGTCTTCGAAGTTGCCTCAATTTATATTGGCTCTATAGAAGATGTATTAAGTCTATCAATCCCTATTTCCCTTGGTTGAGTAATGTTCGTGTATGACCATTGATACGCAAAGTCATCCATGGTACCTGAAAAGAGAGAAATATAGGAAGAGAATTAAAAATAAAAATAAAAATGTTTAAATTAAGACTAATTTGATTGAAATTAATATTGGCAAAGAGATATTAAACTAATTTCCCAGCAACGGCGCCAAAAACTTATTGGGTAAAATTTAGTTACGCACAACACGTAAGTATACGTGGTCAACAAATAATAAAGTGAAAGTAGAGTTTCGTTCCCATGAAGAATTGTTTAATAAAAATCACCAAATACTAATCCGTAACCAACGCAATCTTATTTAAAAGAATGAATTTCAAATTATATAAATTAAACTACAATTAAACTCCACTAGTTAAATTAAGATAATAGAGATTTAAGATCACAACTTCACTTATTGCTTTATTTAAGTTAACACACTTCTCATCAATTATTCTCTATCCTGGATTGTTAATCAAGAACACTAAAGTAGATAAAACCACCTCTTGATGCATAATACCCATATTAACGTCAATCCACAATTAAGATAAAAATTCGTTAAACACCTTAATCAACTAACCCACTATATCTCTATGTGAATTGCAATTGAAGAAGGTTTAAGCTTAAGTTCTCTATTCGATTACATATGATGTTAAGCATATCTCTACCTTTACAATAATCAAAAATTTGCTATTGACAAAATTCATGACACATGCTATCATAATAAGATCTAAATCAATACTTCATCTCTCGAGTTCATATAGATTATCATGGTAATTAATGGCCAATCAATTAAACAATTAAGTCTAAATCACAATAGACAATCCTCACAATAGAACATAATAATTAATAGCGAAGCATATTAAAATAAACTACACAATAAGATCCATTGTAATCTAAAACAAATAATTAGTTCATTGAATTAAAACTAAGAATCCACACTTGAAATAACATTAAAAGATAAAAATAAGAGTAGAGTAAAGAATAAATCTGTTGTCAGCAAATCTCCATCTTCCTCAAGCTCCTACTCTTGATATTCAATGGTCTCTAAGTTGCTTCAATCTCCCAATCCCGTAAGAACTAGGGTTTTGATCTAATTTACTCTAATCTAATCTAATTGAATCCTCTAAAACTAATCTAGATCTCTCTCGTTTATGCCTCTCCTCATGTATTTATAGTTCTAATGGACACCCAAGCAAGTTAGGCAACTCAGAATCCTATTCTAGCTCAAATTGGACACCAAATAACCTAAAAATGCTGTCTACCCGCCACCTATCGCGCCCCGCGCTGTCCCCAAACCATTCTGGGCGCAGCCCGCACTACAATGTTAGATAATCTGGTCACCCAGCGCGCCCTGCGCTGTGTATAGCGCGGTCCGCGCTACCCTGTTTCCTACTGCGATGTCTTTTGGTAAAACGACCATAACCTTTGATCAGGGAAGAGTTACGAGGCCTGCCACCTATCAAATCGAAGATATCGACGATATCTACAACTTTCATTCTTTAAGATTTTTGAAATAAGGGACGGATGAAGGTCGTAATTGGCCTGGAAGTGACTGCTTTGCAAATGATCACCCAAAACTGTGGCTTTCGACGTCCGTTGGTACAAATGTCATAACTCTTGCATCCGAACTCCGATTGGAAGGATTCAAGATGTTTCAGAAATCTAATAAGAAACTCTACAATGTAATCCAAGTTCCAAACCAAGAACATGAAAGCCCAAACGATGTCGGGATTTGCTTTTCTTTGCGATTTCATCTCCTAAGCATATAATCTACAAAACGAACACAAAATGCATGAAAAGTAACTAAGAAACATTTGATTAAGCAACTAATTTAAGTAACAGATACAAAATAAGTAGGTATAAAACCTACTTATCAAATACCCCCAAACTTAAACCTTTGCTTGTCCTCAGGCAAAAACACAAAGCAATAATGAAATGCAATGCAATGCAACTATTCTACATGCCTACGAATCCAGCAGTAATGACAAAAACAAGTCTATTCAACCAGCCTTAGAGAAATCAAGTAAACATGAAAATACATTATATCAAAACAAATCAATAACTTCTCAATCAATCATCAAATCTTAGACTGTTATCACTAATATAGTGTGTGTGTGCTCCACAAAAATGTTAACTGATATAAAATCAAATTTAACACATAACAGGTCTCTTCGAAGGCTTCATACAATGTAAATTCAAGAAATCCAAAAAACAAGCTATATCCAACTAAAATTATATAATAACCAATATCGAGGGTCGACATGGGATACTTATGCTTCATTTTTCATCTACGGGGGCTTTTTGCTCTTATTTCCCGTTTTATTCATTTTTTTCTTTTGGTTAATGGATAGTGAGTGTGTTTTACGCTCCATCTCACGCCTGTGTTTATGGGGAGTGCATTTCATGCTTCTTCTCGACCCACCACATGACTCAATTTATTCAACTCAATATCTTTTTTTTTTCTTTTTTAGAAGCTTATATACCCCACTTTTTTCCCCAAACTTAGGTTATTGCCTAATTCTTCGCCTTCACTGCCTATTCTAGTCATTATCTTATTCAAACTAGCATTATCCTTTAGAATCCCATTATGTATCAATTTACTCAATCAATCAACAAGTTATTTTATTGTGCTATCCTTAATATACCAGTTTCAAACATAAAAAGACTCAATTCATAACAAGAAATCACATCAAAGCTCTAATAGTCAATACTATACTTGTCTACACAATTCCAATCTCATCATTGGCAAAAATAAACTGTAAACTATCTAATAACTGGATTCATGCAAGATGAACATAATAACTAACTATTACTTTTGATTATTTTTTTTAGTTATAAATAAAAACTATTATGCAATTACACTATATAAATGCAAACATAAATAAACCTGAATTATTTAACTCCCCAAAACTTAACAATTACAATGTCCTCATTGTAAGAATATAGCGATAAGTAGAAGAGAACTTCCCTGTAATCAGCTAAGCGTGAAGTGATGGTGGCGATGGCAGTGACGATCATTTTCCTATCCATTGAACCTCCAATACTTGTAATGAAGAGAGACAACATGGATTAGAATAACACTTGGATTCCTATCTACTAAATAAACTAGGAAAGCATATAAATAAATAAAAAATATTCATGGGTTGCCTCCCAGTTAACGCTTGAATTATAGTCTTCCAGCCTGACTTTGTCTGGTCAATGCTATCCAATACCTCTTCGATAATTGAGGAACCCTCCATCCATTGGAAATAATATAGGTTTTGGTAGGTTCCTATTTGTGATAGCCATTGCATTAAAGTCTCCTAGCATGCTCTGATTTAGTATGCTCTCAATCGAGAACGTCCCACAGCTAGGTGTTTTCTCCATTGTGTATGTCATCACTTTGGGGGCATGGAAGCTTGTCACACACAATGGGATCTTCGTCTATCTTCTCTTTCTCGTCCCACCATGGATTCAAAATTGTACTCGCTCTTATGTCATCAAGAGCTTCGCTGAAGACAGGACTACCAAGTGGGCATGATTTGACAAATCTGACTAACTCTTTGATCGTTGGCGGAGACCCATTTAGATCTTCTTCGACCTCTATTTCATTATCCCCAATTGTCTCCACACTTTCGATATCTTGTGGCTCATCCAGTTGTAGATTTGGCTTGGGCACTTCATCAATCTCAGAATTCTCATCATAACACCAATTGTTTCGAGTAAGGTTGCTTACGGCTTTGGTCAATTGATCTATCTTATTTTGAAGATTTTGAATTAACCTCGCTTGATTACTCATCTTCTCCTCATTTGCTGCTACGAACTTGGAAAATAATTCCTCCAACTTTAAATTATCTGTCTCTTGTGACACTAGAGATGGACATGGAAATTCAGGTGTGTATGATGGATTTAGAGCGTAATGTTAGTCATCATAATTATAGCCCCATGAAAAATTCGGGTGATACCCCCAATCTTGGTGATAGTCAGGATCAACATAGTTATTGAAGTAGTCACCACTATATTGTACCGGTTCAAAACTGATGGTGCATTGATGACTTTGATGGTTGCCAGCACAATAGTCACGCATAACTGCCATCCTTCGTCTCCGTTGGGCTGCGATAACCTCCAACGTCTTCGAAGTTGCCTCAATTTATATTGGCTCTATAGAAGATGTATTAAGTCCATCAATCCATTTTTTCCTTGGTTGAGTCATGTTCGTGTATGACCATTGATACGCAAAGTCATCCATGGTACCTGAAAAGAGAGAAATATAGGAAGAGAATTTAAAATAAAAATAAAAATGTTTAAATTAAGAGTAATTTAATTGAAATTAATATTGGCAAAGAGATATTAAACTAATTTCCTGGCAACGGTGCCAAAAACTTATTGGGTAAAATCTAGTTACGCACAACACGCAAGTATACGTGGTCAACAAGTAATAAAGTGAAAGTAGAGTATCGTTCCCACGAAGAATTGTTTAATAAAAATCACCAAATACTAACTCGTAACCAACTCAATCTTATTTAAACGAATGAATTTCAAATTATATAAATTAAACTACTATTAAATTCCACTAGTTATATTAAGATAATAGAGATTTAAGATCACAACTTCACTTATTGCTTAATTTAAGTTAACACACTTCTCATCGATTATTCTCTATCCTGAATTGTTAATCAAGAACACTAAAGTAGATAAAACCACCTCTCGATACATAATACCCATATTAACGTCAATCCACAATTAAGATAGAAATCCGTTAAATACCTTAATCAACTAATCCACTATATCTCTATGTGACTTGCAATTGAAGAAGGTTTAAGCTTAAGTTCTCTATTCGATTACATATGATGTTAAGCATATCATTACCTTAACAATAATCAAAAATCTGTTATTGAAAAAATTCATGACACATGCTATCATAATAAAATCTAAATCAATACTTCATCTCTCGAGTTCATATAGATTATTACCGTAATTAATGGCCAATCAATTGAACAATCAAGTCTAAATCACAATAGACAATCCTCACAATAGAACATAATAATTAATAGCGAAGCATATTAAAATAAACTACACAATAAGATCCATTGTAATCTCAAACAAAGAATTAGTTCATTAAATTAAAACTAAGAATCCACACTTGAAATAACATTAAAAGATAAAAATAAGAGTAGAGTAAAGAATAAATCTATTGTCAGCAAATCTCCATCATCCTCAAGCTCCTACTCTTGATCTTCAATGGTCTCCAAGTTGCTTCAATCTCCCAATCCCATAAGAACTAGGATTTTGATCTAATTTACTCTAATCTAATCTAATTGAATCCTCTAAAACTAATCTAGATCTCTCTCTCTTTTATGCCTTTCCTCATGTATTTATAGTTCTAATTGACACCCAAGCAAGTTAGGCAACTCAGAATCCTATTCTAGCTCAAATTGGACACCAAATAACCTAAAAACACTGTCTACCCGCCGCCTAGCGCGGCCCGCGCTGTCCCCAAGCCATTCTGGGCGCAGCCCGCGCTACAATGTCAGAAAATCTGGTCACCCAGTATGCCCTGCGCTGTGTATAGAGCAGTCCGCTCTACCCTATTTCCTGTTGCGACGTCCTTTGGTAAAACAGCAATAACCTTTGATCAGGAAAGAGTTACGAGGCCTGCCACCTATCAAATCGAAGATATCGACGAGATCTACAACTTTCATTCTTAAAGAATTTAGAAATAACGGATGGATAAAGGTCGTAATTGGCCTGAAAGTGACTGCTATGCAAATGACCACCCAAAACAGTGACTTTCGACGTCCGTTGGTACAAATGTCATAACTCTTGCATCCGAACTCCGATTGAGATGATTCAAGATGTTTCAGAAAGCTAATAAGAAACTCTACAATGTAATCCAAGTTCCAAACCAAGAACATGAAAGCCCAAATGATGTCGGGATTTGCTTTTCTTTGCGATTTCATCTCCTAAGCATATAATCTACAAAACGAACACAAAATGCATGAAAAGTAACTAAGAATCATGAGATTAAGCAACTAGTTCAAGTAACAGATACAAAATAAGTAGGTATAAAACCTGATTATCAAATACCCCCAAACTTAAACCTTTGCTTGTCCTCAATAAAAAACACAAAACAATAATGCAATGCAATACAATGCAACTATTCCACATGCCTACAAATCCAACAGTAATGACAAAAACAAGTCTATTCAACCAGCCTTAGAGAAATCAAGTAAACATGAAAATACATTATATCAAAACAAATCAATAACTTCTCAATCAATCATCAAATCTTAGACTGTTATCACTAATATAGTGTGTGTGTTCTCCACAAAAATGTTAACTGATATAAAATCAAATTTAACACATAACAGGTCTCTTCGAAGGCTTCATACAATGTAAATTCAAGAAATCCAAAAAACAAGCTAGATACAACTAAAATTAAACAATAACCAATATCGAGGGTCAACATGAGATACTTATGCTTCATTTTTCATCTACGGGGGCTTTTTGCTCTTATTTCCTGTTTTATTCATTTTTTTTCTTTTGGTTAATGGATAGTGAGTGCGTTTTACGCTCCATCTCACGCCTGTGATTATGGGGAGTGCATTTCACGCTTCTTCTCGACCCACCACATGACTCAGTTTATTCAACTCAATATCTTTTTTTTCTTTTTTTTAGAAGCTTATATACCCCACTTTTTTCCCCAAACTTAGGTTCTTGCCTAATTCTTCGCCTTCACTGCCTATTCTTGTCAATTTATTATTCAAACTAGTATTATCCTTTAGAATCCCATTATGTATCAATTTACTTAATCAATTAACAAGTTGTTTTTATTGTGCTATCCTTAATATATCAGTTTCAAACAGAAAAAGACTAAATTCATAACAAGAAATCACATCAAAGCTCTAATAGTCAGTACTGTACTTGTCTACACAATTCCAATCTCATCATTGGCAAAAACAAACTGTAAACTATCTAACAACTGGATTCATGCAAGATGAACATACTAACTAACTATTATTTTTTATTATTATTTTTAGTTATAAATAAAAAACTATTATGCAATTACACTATATGAACGCAAACATAAATAAACCTAAATTATTTAACTCCCCCAAACTTAACAATTACAATGTCCTCATTGTAAAAATATAGCGATAAGTAGAAGAGAACTTCCCTGTAATCAGCTAAGCGTGAAGTGATGGTGGCGATGGCGGCGATGATCATTTTCCTATCCATTGAACCTCCAATACCTATAATGAAGAGAGACAACATGGATTAGAATAACACTTGAATTCCTATCTACTAAATAAACTAGGAAAGCATATAAATAAATAAAAAAATATTCATGGGTTGCCTCCCAGTTAGCGCTTGAATTATAGTCTTTCAGCCTGACTTTGTCTGGTCAATGCTATTGAATTCCTCTTCGGTAATTGAGGAACCCTCCATCAATCGAAAATAATATAGGTTTTGGTAAGTTCCAATTTGTGATAGCCATTGCATTAAAGTCACCTTGTATGCTCTGATTTAGTATGCTCTCAATCGAGAACGTCCCACAGCTAGGTGTTTTCTCCATTATGTATGTGTTCACTTTGGGGCATGGAAGTTTGTCACACACAATGGGCTCTTTGTCTATCTTCTCTTTCTCGTCCCACCATGGATTCAAAATTGTACTCACTCTTATGTCATCAAGAGCTTCGCCGAAGACATGACTACCAAGTGGGCATGATTTTGCAAATCTGACTAACTCTTTGATCGTTGGTGGAGACCCATTTAGATCTTCGTCTACCTCTATTTCATTATCCCCAATTGTCTCCACACTTTCGATATCTTGTGGCTCATCCAGTTGTAGATTTGGCTTGGGCACTTCATCAATCTCGGAATTCTCATCATAACACCAATTATTTCGAGTAAGGTTGCTTACGGTTTTGGTCAATTGATCTATCTTATTTTAAAGATTTTGAATTAACCTCGCTTAATTACTCATCTTCTCCTCATTTGCTGCTACGAACTTGGAAAACAATTCCTCCAACTTTAAATTATCTGTCTCTTGTGACACTGGAGGTGGACATGGAAATTCTGGCGTGTATGATGGATTTAGAGCGTAATATTGGTCATCATACTTATAGTTCCATGAAAAATTCGGGTGATACCCCCAATCTTGGTGATAGTCAGGATCAACATAGTTATTGAAGTAGTCACCACTATATTGTACCGGTTCAAAACTGACGGTGCATTGATGACTTTGATGGTTGCCAGCACAATAGTCATGCGTAACTGCCATCCTTCGCCTCCGTTGGGCTGCGATAACCTCCAACATCTTCGAAGTTGTCTCAATTTATATTGGCTCTATAGAAGATGTATTAAGACCATCAATCCTTGTTTCCCTTGGTTGAGTCATTTTCGTGTATGACCATTGATACACAAAGTCATCCATGGTACCTGAAAAGAGAAAAATATAGGAACAGAATTAAAAATAAAAATGTTTAAATTAAGACTAATTTGATAGAAATTAATATTGGCAAAGAGATATTAAACTAATTTCCTGGCAACGGCGCCAAAAACTTATTGGGTAAAATCTAGTTACGCACAACACGCAAGTATACGTGGTCAACAAGTAATAAAGTGAAAGTAGAGTATCGTTCCCACGAAGAATTATTTAATAAAAATCACCAAATACTAACCCGTAACCAACTCAATCTTATTTAAACGAATGAATTTCAAACTATATAAATTAAACTACTATTAAATTCCACTAGTTAAATTAAGTTAATAGAGATTTAAGATCACAACTTCACTTATTGCTTTATTTAAGTTAACACACTTCTCATCGATTATTCTCTATCCTGAATTCTTAATCAAGAACACTAAAGTAGATAAAACCACCTCTCGATGCATAATACCCATATTAACGTCAATCCACAATTAAGATAGAAATCGGTTAAACACCTTAATCAACTAACTCATTATATCTCTATGTGAATTGCAGTTGAAGAAGGTTTAAGCTTAAGTTCTCTATTCGATTACATATGATGTTAAGCATATCTCTACCTTAACAATAATCAAAAATCTGCTATTGACAAAATTCATGACACATGCAGTCATAATAAGATCTAAATCAATACTTCATCTCTCGAGTTCATATAGATTATCACGGTAATTAATGGCCAATCAATTAAACAATTAAGTCTAAATCACAATAGACAATCCTCACAATATAACATAATAATTAATAGCGAAGCATATTAAAATAAACTACACAATAAGATCCATTGTAATCTCAAACAGAGAATTAGTTCATTGAATTAAAACTAAGAATCCACACTTGAAATAACATTAAAAGATAAAAATAAGAGTAGAGTAAAGAATAAATCTGTTGTCAGCAAATCTCCATCTTCCTCAAGCTCCTACTCTTGATCTTCAATGGTCTCCAAGTTGCTTCAATCTCCCAATCCCATAAGAACTAGGGTTTTGATCTAATTTACTCTAATCTAATTGAATCCTCTAAAACTAATCTAGATCTCTCTCTTTTATGCCTCTCCTCATGTATTTATAGTTCTAATGGACACCAAAACAAGTTAGGCAACTCAGAATCCTATTCTAGCTCAAATTGGACACCAAATAACCTAAAAACACTGTCTACCCGCCGCCTAGCGCGCCCGGCGCTGTTCCCAAGCCATTATGGGCATAGCCCGCGCTACAATATCAGAAAATCTGGTCACCCAGCGTGCCCTACGCTGTGTATAGCGCAGTCCACGTTACTCTATTTCCTACTGCGATGTCCTTCGGTAAAACGGCCATAACCTTTGATCAGGGAAGAGTTATGAGGCCTGTCACCTATCAAATCGAAGATATCGACGAGATCTATAACTTTCATTCTTTAAGATTTTAGAAATAACGGACGAATGAAGGTCTTAATTTTCCTGAAAGTGACTGATATGCAAATGACCACCCAAAACAGTGACTTTCAACGTCCGTTGGTACAAATGTCATAACTCTTGCATCCGAACTCCGATTGGGACGATTCGAGATGTTTCGGAAAGCTAATAGGAAACTCTACAATGTAATCCAAGTTCCAAACCAAGAAAATGAAAGCCCAAACAATGTCGGGATTTGCTTTTCTTTGCGATTTCATCTCTCAAGCATATAATATACAAAACGAACACAAAATCCATGAAAAGTAACTAAGAAACATGAGATTAAGCAACTAATTCAAGTAACAGATACAAAATAAGTAGGTATAAAACCTACTTATCAAATTACCCCAAACTTAAACCTTTGCTTGTCCTCAATAAAAAAACACAAAACAATAATGCAATGCAATACAATGCAACTATTCCACATGCCTACGAATCCAACAGTAATGACAAAAACAAGTCTATTCAGCCAGCCTTAGAGAAATCAAGTAAACATGATAATACATCATATCAAAACAAATCAATAACTTCTCAATCAATCATCAAATCTTAGACTGTTATCACTAATATAGTGTGTGTGTGAGCTCCATAAAAATATTAACTGATATAAAATCAAATTTAACACATAACAGGTCTCTTCGAAGGCTTCATACAATGTAAACTCAAAAAATCCAAAAAACAAGCTAGATCCAACTAAAATTAAACAATAACCAATATCGAGGGTCAACATGGGATACATATGCTTCATTTTTCATCTACGGTGGCTTTTTGCTCTTATTTCCCATTTTATTCATTTTTTTTCTTTTGGTTAATGGATAGTGAGTGCGTTTTACATTCCATCTCATGCCTGTGTTTATGGGGAGTGCCTTTCACGCTTCTTCTCAACCCACCACATGACTCAGTTTATTCAACTTAATATCTTTTTTTTCTTTTTTTAGAAGCTTATATACCCCACTTTTTTCCATAAACTTAGGTTCTTGCCTAATTCTTCGCCTTCACTGCCTATTCTTGTCATTCTCTTATTCAAACTAGCATTATCCTTTAGAATCCCATTATGTATCAATTTACTCAATCAATCAACAAGTTGTTTTTATTGTGTTATCCTTAATATACCAGTTTCAAACAGAAAAAGACTCAATTCATAACAAGAAATCACATCAAAGCTCTAATAGTCAGTACTATACTTGTCTACCCAATTCCAATCTCATCATTGGCAAAAACAAACTGTAAACTATCTAAAAACTGGATTTATGCAAGATGAACATAATAATTAACTATTACTTTTGATTATTTTTTTTAGTTATAAATAAAAACTATTATGCAATTACACTATATGAATGCAAACATAAATAAACCTAAATTATTTAACTCCCCCAAACTTAACAATTACTGTGACGACCCCAAAATAGGTCCATTCCATCCAACCCATTTTGAGTCGCCAGATACATGGTACAGAAACAACTACAACTTTTACAACCCATAAACTGTGAGTTTAAATACAAACATTGTCATCTAGACAATATCCACATACCCAACTATGTCCTCAATACAATTATTGATATATTATTTTACAAAAATGGTGAGGACTACTAAACAACTCTCTCTAGAACCTTCATTCCATACCCCGACTCGATCCTGCTATGTTCTCACCTCCTGAGAAGAAAATGGAACAACAAGGAAAAGGGTGAGCTCAACTAGCCCAGTAAAGAATATTATGACTAAGATAATATACAACAAATTATCGTTAGTCTTCAACAGGGAAAAATCTAATAGAATACAATAGACAACAAGTTTTAGATCAACAAATGCAGCGGAAACAGCAATCCATTAGAAGAGTCACGTAGAGAATGAATTCTACTGTCTTCTAAGATTTAAAAGTCCATCATCAATATTTCATCCCTGTAACAACAATCAATATACATCTTTAATCATCTTTGCACTACAGGCCAAAGATATTCATTTGTATCACCAGTTGGTCATGTTCATCTCAACACCTGTTCATCTTTGCACTACGGTCAAAGAGATTCATAAGTTTACTCATTCATCTTTGCACTACAGGCCAAAGATATTCATCAAGTATCACCATTAAGGACTGAGGATGATGAAAAACATTTTTAAGAACGAATCCAGTGAGATAGAAGGACAAATATTAGGAATTCGTACCACAGTTTATCCAAGATCAATAATACTTCATAATAAACGATTTTGAAGCAGAACTCAAAAATAACGATCAAAACATGGATACAATCAAAGATAGTAGCCAAAATAGACATCTTGGACAAAAAGAAGAAATTTTATATTTCGATGAATAGTGTCGTATTCGTGAATAGTGCCGTACACGTGAATAGTGCCGTACACGTGAATAGTAACTCCGACACCAAAAGATAGAAATTTCACAAAAACATCATCACGCTTCGTGAATAGTACTCGTGAATAGTAACTCGTGAATAGTAACTCATGAATAGTAACTCGTGAATAGTAACTCATGAATAGTAACTCGTGAATAGTAACTCATGAATAATAACCCCGACATGAAAAAGTTCCAAATTTGATAAAAAATTTAGAATAATATTTCGGCATAATGATATTGAAGAAGATAATATCATTTAAGAAGAAACAACATCCCTTACCTCAAAATAACCGTACTTTTGACTGAATTTCGGTATAGTGCTGACAGAAACTCGCACCGTATAGCAACACTCAAAGTATACTCACAAGAACACGCTTGATATATAGAGAGAGAAGTAGAGAGAAAGCTTATATTTCTGGTGTGATTTTCAATTCTAACTTAGCCCTCTATTTATAGGAAAATGTTAGAACGCCAAAGGAGACTAAATTAATAAAATATATTATTATTTATTCAAAATTCTTACCCACATGTTTTGAAAACTCTAGCATGCCTTCTTTGGTCAAAAACAGCAGCCACCCATGTGCCAACAACCACAAAAACGTTTTTCTTATATAAAATAATTAAAACTTCCAAAAATCAATTATTTCGGAACTCCGAAACTTCAATAATTCATGATAAATAGCCCTTTTGTTAGAAAATTAGAATGTCGCGACTTTTTATAGGAAATTCAATTCTCTACAACTTTGTAGAAGAAAATTGTTTCTAAATTCCAAATAGAAATTGACCGAAATCCACAAACGGGCGATTTTACAGTCTATACTCAATTTTCGGTCAAAAATTATGTCCACCGACACACAAAACATGTGTTAAACATTTAATGCCACAAAAATACTCTACCTCCTCATATACTCATATATCCCACATTCATTGTAAAAATATCATCGTTAATATATTATTAAAATAATATATTTAAATAAATTATTTTATCAGAAAAAGATAAAATATTAATTTTCAACAATTGTCACATTAAAATTTTCCTCCATCTATATCCACATAAAAATATATTTTCTTTATCATAATAATCAATAATTAATTATTCAAAAAATAATATTACAGAATCACAGTACTGACAACCAGGCCGTTCCCAGGACAAAGGGGGCTTTCCAATAAGAATTTCTCCTTATTGGCGCGCAATTAGGTGACCAAACCTCTCCTTAGACAGAACTTTCTAGACATTGCCAATAATGTTATCTGATAATATTATTCAAATAATATGAATTATTGATCTGATAATGGAAAATACTGTGCAATGACAATTATTGAAATAATAATAATATAAATATCAACGCAGCAATTATTGAATCAATAAAGTAATGAACAGTAACTCCTGTAGCAATTATTGAGTAGTGCCTTCTTACGTAAGGATCAATAATTCAAAATACTGTGCAATACCGTGTGCTACTGTGCAACAACGCGTATTACTGTATTTTAACCACCGGATATTCCAACAGTGTAAACGGTAACAACTACGCCGTTATTTTTAAACAACTTATATTTGTCGTTTTCTTCCTCAAGTCGCTTTCCGTTATGGGGCCCACACATGGCTGCGCCGTCGTACGAATATTCCCTGACAGTACGAATATTCCACGACCAAATGAATATTCCCCGACAACAATGAATATTTTATAACCACTTGCTTATTTTGAAATATTTGCGCATTTTACCCATAACTTTCCACATTAATCAAATCAACCCTTACTATTTCAATATAATAAATAAAGGAATTTCCTTTTTATTTAAAAAAAATTCGGGGTCTTACAACCTCCCCTCCTTATGAAATTTCGTCCTCGAAATTGACATACGTACCTGGTGTATCGAAAAGATGAAGATACCTCGCTTTCATTTCCGTTTCCAACTCCCAGGTTATTTCCTCAATAGCATGGTTTCTCCACAAAACTTTAACTTGTGGTATGACCTTCGTACGTAGCACATGCTTCTTCCTATCCAAAATCTTGACAGGTACCTCCTCGTATGTTAAGTCTTCGGCTATCTCATCTGGTTCTAACTCAATAATGTGGTTCGGATCGCCCACATATTTACGTAACATCGATACGTGAAAAACGTTATGAACATGCGTCATACTTGGCGGTAAAATGAGTCTATAAGTCATAGTTCCTACTCGATCGAGGATTTCAAATAAATCAATAAATCGAAGGTTTGAGCTTTCCTCACATCGCCAATTCTTTCTTTTGGAATAACAACTTCTTGCACCTCTTTCTTCATATTCATCAGCTCCGGTGTGTAGCCTGAGGGATTTTAACTTTATCGATAAAAGTCGATTATACTCGTATATCATCACGTGGGTACTCAGAGTTTTCATCTCCATCTCTAATATTTGTAAGTTATACGAAATGAGTCTTTGACAATATCGTACTCGTACTCGTATACGATCTTCTACTCAACACGTCAGCTATCGCGTTCGCTTTTCCAGGATGGCATGGTCAGAACATGTGCTGAAATGAGTTTCCTCTTGAGTTCTTCGAAGCTCTTACCACATTCCTTGCTCCATTCGAATTTTGTATCTCTACGAGTCAGCTGAGTTAATGGAATAGCAATTCGAGAATATCCTTCAACGAATCTCCGATAATAACCAACTAAGCCTAGAAAGCTACGTATTTCGATTACCGACTTAGGTTGTTCTCAACAGTGACTCATATCCCAACCTTGGATAGCACGTTACAATGACACCTATCAATTTATTATCGCACGAATATTGTGTCCCCTACGAAGAGTCTGGCTTCGGTGAATTCCACAAAGAAAGTTACCAAATAAAGGCTCGGGTATCAACTTCTACAGTTGGGTTTTTAACTCCTGAAGTTCAATAGGAGCCATTCGATATGAGATTTTAGAAATGAGTTTTGTACCGGATTTAAAGTCGATACAAATTCAATATCACGCTCTGGGAGTAAGCCAAGAAATTCTTCAGGAAATACGTCAGGAAAAATCAATAACAACAGGAATATTATTCAAATCTGATGTATTTTTGTTCAAGTCCATGACATGGGCTAAGAAAATATGACATCCATTTTTTAATAAACGAATGACTTCATGGCTTGATATAAAAATGTTTGACTTCAATGGTTTGATTGCTTGAGTTCGAATATCAGGTTGCTTAGGAATATGAAAACTAACAACCTTACAAAAGCAATTAATTTTGGCATGATGAGTAGTTAACCTTAAAATCACATCAAAAGCAAATATCTCTATAGAAATAAGGTTAACATGTAATGTGATAATGCCAACTTGAATCAAGCAAGATTTCTAAACAACGGATGTAATGAAAGTTTCTCCTAACGGAGTTTCCACAGATAGGTCAAAGTCTAATTTCTCCGGAGTCAAGTTCAAATGTTGAACGCAAGCAAGAGAGATAAAAGAATAGGTAAAATCGGTACCTAGTAAGGTATAAACTTCGCAAGAATTATAATTAACCAACCCGTGCTAACTTCGTTCGGGTTCCTCGCATTTTGACCGGTCACGACAAACGCTCTTCCAGAAACCGCTGATTTCGACTTATCCGGGACAGCCCTGGGAATCACCACTTCCGCTGAACTTGGTTTCGCTATAGAACAATCTCGAGCTATGTGGCCTTCTTTTCCACAATTATAGCATACCTTGAACTGTTGTGGGTAGTTTGGGCTGATATGTCCCTCTTTCCCGCATTTGTAACATACGATCGGTGGTCTTTCTCATCCCTTGGAACCAGTTGTTGCTGGCACTGTCGTCTTCACATGGTCGTTGTTAAATTTTCTCTTTTTAAAATCTCCTCTCGACTCGCTTCTTCTATATTTATGGCCACGGTTACCACCAGAGTGGTTACCGCCTTTGCCCATATTCTTCTTTCTCCGCTGGTTATCGTTATTCTGATGACTGCTATCTTCGGTATGATCCTGGTTATGGTCCCTCGGTTGAACGTACTCGTTATCTCGCTCTAACAACTGAGCCCTGTTGACAACATCTGAATAGATAAAAAATTTATGAGAAATGAGATACTGACGTATGTCGGGTTTCAAACCTCTTAGAAACATCCGCGTCATACGTTCCTCATTCTCCACCAAATGAGGTGCAAACCTGGATAACTCCGCTAACTTCGCCTCGTACTGGGACACCGTCATGTTATTCTGCTCTAATCTAATAAACTCCACTTCCTTCATATGGCGAATACTTTCAGGAAAGTATTTTTCGTTAAAAAGTTTCTGAAACGTCTCCCATGACATGCTGAGTGCGGTTGGATGTGTACGCTTCACAGACTCCCACCAGTAGTCTGCCTCGCCACGGAACATAAAGGTGGCGAATGGAACCATCTGTTCCTCCGTGCATCCCAAGACATCAAATATCTTGGTAATTTGCTTGACCCATGTTTCCGCCATGATCGGATCGGGTTTTCCCTTAAATTCTGGTGGTCCCAACTCTTTGAACTGCTTGGCTGTGACCACCCGTGAATTGTTATCATTTCCTCCTGTATTTTGAACACGAGTCTCCCTCGTCTGGTTTTGCATGAACTGCAAAAAGTTCCTAAACATTGCGTCGTTCATCGTCTACTCAGTGGTGTTGTTCACAGGAGATACATTGCCAGCCTGTTGCACGTTCTCCTCGTTGGTGAGTACAGGCGTCTCCACGATCTCATTTCTACTGTTAATATTCTCAGTCGACATTCTCAAATACAGTCATAAAACAAGAGTTAATTAAGGAAATCAATATATCACATAATATCCCTATATACTGACCAACTAACAAATAAGCTTAGGTAGGACACACTAGCGAAGGATTTACTCGTCTCTCCCCTCCTAGTTCTATTCTCCGATCTCCGCCAGAGATCATATCCCTAAGCTCTGATACCAACTGTGACGACCCCAAAATAGGTCCATTCCATCTAACCCATTTTGAGTCGCCAAATACATAGTACAGAAACAACTACAACTTTTACAACCCATAAACTGTGAGTTTGAATACAAACATTGTCATCTAGACAATATCCACATACCCAACTATGTCCTCAATACAATTATTGATATATTATTTTACAAAAATGGTGAGGACTACTAAACAACTCTCTCTAGAACCTTCATTCCATACCCCGACTCGATCCTGCTATGTTCTCACCTCCTGAGAAGAAAATGGAACAACAAGGAAAAGGGTGAGCTCAACTAGCCCAGTAAAGAATATTATGACTAAGATAATATACAACAAATTATCGTTAGTCTTCAACAGGGAAAAATCTAATAGAATACAATAGACAACAAGTTTTAGATCAACAAATGCAGCGGAAACAGCAATCCATTAGAAGAGTCACGTAGAGAATGAATTCTACTGTCTTCTAAGATTTAAAAGTCCATCATCAATATTTCATCCCTGTAACAACAATCAATATACATCTTTAATCATCTTTGCACTACAGGCCAAAGATATTCATTTGTATCACCAGTTGGTCATGTTCATCTCAACACCTGTTCATCTTTGCATTACGGTCAAAGAGATTCATAAGTTTAATCATTCATCTTTGCACTACAGGCCAAAGATATTCATCAAGTATCACCATTAAGGACTGAGGATGATGAAAAACATTTTTAAGAACGAATCCAGTGAGATAGAAGGACAAATATTAGGAATTCGTACCACAGTTTATCCAAGATCAATAATACTTCATAATAAACGATTTTGAAGCAGAACTCAAAAATAACGATCAAAACATGGATACAATCAAAGATAGTAGCCAAAATAGACATCTTGGACAAAAAGAAGAAATTTCATATTTCGATGAATAGTGTCGTATTCGTGAATAGTGTCGTACACGTGAATAGTGCTGTACACGTGAATAGTAACTCCGACACCAAAAGATAGAAATTTCACAAAAACATCATCACGCTTTGTGAATAGTACTCGTGAATAGTAACTCGTGAATAGTAACTCGTGAATAGTAACTCGTGAATAGTAACTCAAGAATAATAACCCCGACATGAAAAAGTTCCAAATTTGATAAAAAATTTAGAACAATATTTCGGCATAATGATATTGAAGAAGATAATATCATTTAAGAAGAAACAACATCCCTTACCTCAAAATAACCGTACTTCTGACTGAATTTCGGTATAGTGCTGACAGAAACTCGCACCGTATAGCAACACTCAAAGTATACTCACAAGAACACGCTTGATATATAGAGAGAGAAGGAGAGAGAAAGCTTATGTTTCTGGTGTGATTTTCAATTCTAACTTAGCCCTCTATTTATAGAAAAATGTTAGAACGCCAAAGGAGACTAAATTAATAAAATATATTATTATTGATTCAAAATTCTTACCCACATGTTTTGAAAACTCTAGCATGCCTTCTTTGGTCAAAAACATCAGCCACCCATGTGCCAACAACCACAAAAACATTTTTCTTATATAAAATAATTAAAACTTCCAAAAATCAATTATTTCAGAACTCCGAAACTTCAATAATTCATGATAAATAGCCCTTTTGTCAGAAAATTCGAATCTCACGACTTTTTATAGGAAATTCAATTCTCTACAACTTTGCAGAAGAAAATTTTTTCTAAATTCCAAATAGAAATTGACCGAAATCCACAAACGGGCGATTTTACAGTCTATACTCAATTTTCGGTCAAAAATTATGTCCACCGACACACAAAACATGTGTTAAATATTTAATGCCACAAAAATACTCTACCTCCTCATATACTCATATATCCCACATTCATTGTAAAAATATCATTGTTAATATATTATTAAAATAATATATTTAAATAAATTATTTTATCAGAAAAAGATAAAATATTAATTTTTAACAATTGTCACATTAAAATTTTCCTCCATCTATATCCACATAAAATAAATATTTTCTTTATCATAATAATCAATAATTAATTATTCAAAAAATAATATTACAGAATCACAGTACTGACAACCAGGCCGTTCCCAGGACAGAGGGGGCTTTTCAATAAGAATTTCTCCTTATTGGCGAGCAATTAGGTGACCAAACCTCTCCTTAGACAGAACTTTCTAGACATTGCCAATAATGTTATCTGATAATATTATTCAAATAATATAAATTATTGATCTGATAATAGAAAATACTGTGCAATGACAATTATTGAAATAATAATAATATAAATATCAACGCAGCAATTATTGAATCAATAAAGTAATGAACAGTAACTCCTGTAGCAATTATTGAGTAGTGCCTTCTTACGTAAGGATCAATAATTCAAAATACTGTGCAATACCGTGTGCTACTATGCAACAACGCGTATTACTGTATTTTAACCACCGGGTATTCCAACAGTGTAAACGGTAACAACTACGCCGTTATTTTTAAACAACTTATATTTGTCGTTTTCTTCCTCTAGTCGCTTTCCGTTATGGGGCCCACACATGGCTGCGCCGTCGTACGAATATTCCCCGACAGTACGAATATTCCACGACCAAACGAATATTCCCCGATAACAATGAATATTTTATAACCACTTGCTTATTTTGAAATATTTGCGCATTTTACCCATAACTTTCCACATTAATCAAATCAACCCTTACTATTTCAATATAATAAATAAAGGAAATTCCTTTTTATTTAAAAAAAATTTGGGGTCTTACAATTACAATGTCCTCATTGTAAGAATATAGCGCTTGAATTATAGTCTTTCAGCCTAACTTTGTCTGGTCAATGCTATTGAATTCCTCTTCGGTAATTGAGGAACCCTCCATCCATCGAAAATAATATAGGTTTTGGTAAGTTCCAATTTGTGATAGCCATTGCATTAAAGTCACCTAGTATGCTCTGATTTAGTATGCTCTCAAACGAGAACGTCCCACAGCTAGGTGTTTTCTCCATTATATATGTGTTCACTTTAGGGCATGGAAGCTTATCACACACAATGTGCTCTTCATCAATCTTCTCTTTCTCGTCCCACCATGGTTTCAAAATTATACTCGCTCTTATGTCATCAAGAGCTTCGCCGAAGACATGACTACCAAGTAGGCATGATTTTGCAAATCTGACTAACTCTTTGATCGTTGGTGGAGACCCATTTAGATCTTCGTCTACCTCTATTTCATTATCCCCAATTGTCTCCACACTTTCGATATCTTGTGGCTCATCCAGTTGTAGATTTGGCTTGGGCACTTCATCAATCTCGGAATTCTCATCATAACACCAATTATTTCGAGTAAGGTTGCTTACGGCTTTGGTCAATTGATCTATCTTATTTTGAAGATTTTGAATTAACCTCGCTTAATTACTCATCTTCTCCTCATTTGCTGCTACGAACTTGGAAAACAATTCCTCCAACTTTAAATTATCTGTCTCTTGAGACACCAGAGGTGGTCATGGAAATTCTGGTGTGTATGATGGATTTAGAGCGTAATGTTGGTCATCATAATTATAACTCCATGAAAAATTCGGGTGATACCCCCAATCTTGGTGATAGTCAGGATCAACATAGTTATTGAAGTAGTCACCACTATATTGTACCGGTTCAAAACTGACGGTGCATTGATGACTTTTATGGTTGCCAGCACAATAGTCATGCGTAACTGCCATCCTTCGCCTCCGTTGGGCTGCGATAACCTCCAACGTCTTCGAAGTTGTCTCAATTTATATTGGCTCTATAGAAGATGTATTAAGACCATCAATCCTTGTTTCCCTTGGTTGAGTCATTTTCGTGTATGACCATTGATACACAAAGTCATCCATGGTACCTGAAAAGAGAGAAATATAGGAACAGAATTAAAAATAAAAATAAAAATGTTTAAATTAAGACTAATTTGATAGAAATTAATATTGGCAAAGAGATATTAAACTAATTTCCTGGAAACGGCGCCAAAAACTTATTGGGTAAAATCTAGTTACGCACAACACGCAAGTATACGTGGTCAACAAGTAATAAAGTGAAAGTAGAGTATCGTTCCCACGAAGAATTGTTTAATAAAAATCACCAAATACTAACCCGTAACCAACTCAATCTTATTTAAATGAATGAATTTCAAACTATATAAATTAAACTACTATTAAATTCCACTAGTTAAATTAAGTTAATAGAGATTTAAGATCACTACTTCACTTATTGCTTCATTTAAGTTAACACACTTCTCATCGATTATTCTCTATCCTGAATTCTTAATCAAGAACACTAAAGTAGATAAAACCACCTCTCGATGCATAATACCCATATTAACGTCAATCCACAATTAAGATAGAAATCCGTTAAACACCTTAATCAACTAACTCATTATATCTCTATGTGAATTGCAGTTGAAGAAGGTTTAAGCTTAAGTTCTCTATTCGATTACATATGATGTTAAGCATATCTCTACCTTAACAATAATCAAAAATCTGCTATTGACAAAATTCATGACACATGCTATCATAATAAGATATAAATTAATACTTCATCTCTCGAGTTCATATAGATTATCACAATAATTAATGGCCAATCAATTAAACAATTAAGTCTAAATCACAATAGACAATCCTCACAATAGAACATAATAATTAATAGCGAAGCATATTAAAATAAACTACACAATAAGATCCATTGTAATCTCAAACAAAGAATTAGTTTATTGAATTAAAACTAATAATCCACACTTGAAATAACATTAAAAGATAAAAATAAGATTAGAGTAAAGAATAAATCTGTTGTCAGCAAATCTCCATCTTCCTCAAGCTCCTACTCTTGATCTTCAATGGTCTCCAAGTTGCTTCAATCTCCCAATCCCAAAAGAACTAGGATTTTGATCTAATTTACTCTAATCTAATCTAATTTAATCCTTTAAAAATAATCTAGATCTCTCTCTTTTATGCCTTTCCTCGTGTATTTATAGTTCTAATGGACACCCAAGCAAGTTAGGCAACTCAGAATTCAATTCTAGCTCAAATTGGACACCAAATAACCTAAAAACACTGTCTACCCGCCGCTTAGCGCGCCCCACGCTGTCCCCAAGCCATTCTGGGCGCAGCCCGCGCTACAATGTCAGAAAATCTGGTCACCCAGCGCGCCCCGCGCTGTGTCTAGCGTGGTCCGCGCTACCATGTTTCCTACTGCGACGTCCTTTGGTAAAACGGCCATAACTTTTGATCCGGAAAGATTTACGAGACCAGCCACCTATAAAATCGAAGATATCGATGAAATCTACAATTTTCATTCTTTAAGATATTAGAAATAACAGACAGATGAAGGTCGAAATTGGCCTGGAAGTTACTACTATGCAAATGACCACCCAAAACAGTGACTTTCGACGTCCGTTGGTATAAATGTCATAACTCTTGCATCCGAACTCCGATTGGGACGATTCAAGATGTTTTGAAAAGCTAATAAGAAACTCTGAAATGTAATCCATGTTCCAAACCAAGAACATGAAAGCCCAAACGATATCGACATTTGTTTTTTTTGCGATTTCATCTCCCAAGCATATAATCTACAAAGCGAACACAAAATGCATGAAAAGTAACTAAGAAACATGAGATTAAGCAACTAATTCAAGTAACAGATACCAAATAAGTAGGTATAAAACCTACTTATCACCTATGACTCATTCTCGACGGCAATAGCGACGGTGAGGCCGTCGCCCATGACTTTTCCCACGTCCGCGAAAAATTTCCCCCCAAAATTGGACCCGGGAATGATCATTCTCGACGGGACATATTGACGACGGCTAGGCCATCGATAATGACCTTATTCTCGACGGGATTCCTTCTGTAGCTAATGAGGCCGTCGCTAATGACCTAATTTTTTGTAGTGGATTATGGTGAGACATTTGCACCTGTTGCCAGACTAGAAGCCATCAGAATCTTCCTTCCCTTTGCTGCTCACATGAAGTTCAAAGTCTTTCAGATGGATGTAAAAAGTGCATTCCTAAATGGAGAACTCTAAGAAGAAGTCTATGTAGAGCAACCTCCAGGTTTCATCAATCCATTTCTTTCCAATTATGTTTATAGATTAGACAAAGCCTTATATGTTCTTAAACAAGCACCTAGAGCATGGTATGAAACACTAACTAACTTCTTAATTAAAAATGGGTTCACTAGAGGTAGAGTAGATACCACATTATTTCTTAGAAAGCATAAATACAAAGTCTTATTGGTTCAAATATATGTTGATGATATTATTTTTGGTTCTACTGACGAAAAGTTATGCAAGAGATTCTCCAAGCTAATGTAGAGCAAGTTTGAAATGAGCATGATGGATGAGCTGAATTTCTTCCTTGGACTGCAGGTAAAGCAGACTGATGAAGAAATCTTCATAAACCAAGCCAAGTACATCAAAGACCTACTCAAGAAGTATGGCATGGAATTAGCCTCTCCCATGAAAACCATAATTGCTCCTGCAACCAAATTTGACAAAGATGAAAAAGGTTAAAGTATTGATATAACTCAATACAGAGGTATGATAGGCTCTCTTTTATATCTAACTGCCAGTAGATCAGACATAATGTTTGCAACATGCATATGTGCTAGATTTCAGGCTAACCCTAAAAAATCTCACTTATCTGCTGTAAAGAGGATTTTTCAGGTATCTTATGGGTACACCTTACTTGGGGCTTTGGAACCCCAAGGAATCCTCATTTGAATTAACAGGATACACAGATGCTGATTTTGCAAGCTGTAAAATAGATAGAAAGAGTACCAGTGGCACCTGTCAATTGCTAGGAAATAGACTTGTGTCCTGGTTTAGCAAAAATTAAAACTTAGTGTCTACTTCAACTACAGAAGATGAATACATTGATGCTAGCAGCTGTTGTGCTCAGATCCTATAGATGAAAAATCAGCTAGTTGATTATGGACTTGATTTTAAATCCATTCCCATTCACTGTGATAACACAAGTGCCATAACAATAACTCATAATCCTGTTATGCATTCTAGGATTAAGCATATAGAAATAAGGTATCACTTCATTAGGGATTATGTGCAAAATGGAACTATATCTTTACAATATATCCCTACTAAAAATTAACTTGCTAATATTTTTACAAAACCTCTAAATGAATCCAGATTTAATAAGTTAATAAGTGAACTAGGCATGCTAAATCTACAACCATAAAATATATGCTCTAGATTGTGCTAACCATAACAGATATAAAGGCTAAACTCAAAATCGTAGACATGATCAAGGGAAGTCCATGATCGTAGAGCTGAAGAGACAAAACTACCTCAACGATCGTTGCAAAGACTCAACCATCGTAGTGCAGAATCAACAATGACAAAAGCCCCATCAACAAAGCAAGAATGCATTATGTGACGATAAGCTTCATAACAAAGAAATCTCTCTAATAAGTGCCTCAGGAACAAACCTAACCCTTGACTCACTCCAAGAGTTTGGCCCTTCCTGAGCTACCTTAAAAGAATGCTATGTCAAAAACTTATCACAAGGATCCGGTCAGACTTGACGATCGTAGCTCAGACACGACGAATGCTGGACAGACTCGACGATCGTATCTCAGACACGAGGAATGTTGGACAGACTCAACGATCGTATCTCAGACACGACGAATTCTGGAGAGACACGACGATCGTATCTCAGACATAACGAATGCTGGACAGACTCGACGATCGTAGCTCATACACGACGAATGCTGGACAGACTCGAAGATCGTAGCTCAGACTCGACAAATGCAAAGCAGACTCAATGATCACAAAACTACATCAACGATCGTAGTCCTCCCTAAGGACACATCAGCTCTGCAGGAGCCAAGAGCAAATCAGTACAATCCTTATCAGTCAAACTCGTAGAGCCAAGCAAAAGTCGATACCTGTCCCACTAAGAAAAAAAGGAGAGAGGGAAGTTACAAGTACAAATTGAAATTATCTTTTTGAAATCAGAAGTTCAAAAGATTATCTCACACATCTTCCCTCAAAGAAGAAACCCTAAATCAGAAGAAAGCTCAGTCAAATCACACTTCTAGCAAGAAAATCAATGGAGGCTACCAGTGTTATCTCCGGCTACAGACTCCATTTTGACGAGTTCAAAACAGCTGAACCCAAATTTATCAAAACTCTGGCTCTACAAAAGAAGGTGGGCCTCGAAGAAGCCTTGGGCACAGACACATTGATCTATCCCAAGCTAGTGAAAGAATTCTACAAGAATAGTATGTTTGAATACAACACCATCACTAAGAGAGTAAAGGAAGTGGAAATCAGACTGTCGAAGATATCAACCTCGCCCTAGGTCTCAAAAATGAAGGGTATCCAGTCATAGATAACGTAGACTTCCAAGAGGGACTTAAAAGAATGCATCACAAGAAACTCCCCTCTGTGAAAGGATACATGAAGAAGGAGTTTTCACAGAGGTATGAATTTCTAGCTAATATTGTTGGAAAATGTATATGCTGCAAGAGCTCAGGTCATGACTCTGTGAATAAAGCACAACTCAAGTTCATGACTGCCATGTGTTATGGAATATAACTCAACTATGGAGCCTTATTGCTCGAATGGATTGGGAAGTGGATCGTCAACTCAAAGAAGTCAAAAAGCCCTCAAAAGATGCTCTACGGGCGATTCATAAGTATCATTCTACAGTCTGTTCTGGGTGACAAAATTGGGGATGAAGAAGGAGAAGTTATCAACCCAAACAGATGAATGGCCCAGCAACTATTTGAAAATCAGAAGAGGAACCCAGCTGAGTCTGTTCGCATGATGACCGAGTCCAGTGAAAGAACTGGTGATCTGAAGGATTCAGGCCTTCCAGGAAATATGTCCGTTGTCAAGGAAATCAAAGAAGAAGAAGAAGAAGAAGAAGAAACAAATAAAGAAGAGCCCTCTGTACTTGTCAGAAAAAGCAAGGGCAAGAGGAAGCCTAAGGAAAGGATGGAAGAAGAACCCCAAGGATCCACAACTAATAAACCAGTAGAGTCCTCTTACATTGAGACTCTAAGGATTCTAAGAAAGAAGCAACAGCAGGCTGAGGCTGAAAAAGATAGAGCCACCATATCTCAGCTGCTGAAGAAGAGTAAAATCAGCCACAAACCCAAAAAGCCATCCATTCCTCAATCGTAGAGTCACTACTATTCGTAGAGACTAGACCAAACATATTAGGAAAGGAAGTAACTGCATCAAGTATTTTGGCTGATCAACTGGGCAAAACTGAAGTTCAAAAAAGCCCTGAGGCTGTGGCTAAGCCTAGAAAATCAAGAAGAAAGTTGGTCAAGAAATATATCCTTGAAAATGAAAAAGTGCTCAAGAAGGAAGACAAGAGTATGGTTGTCAGAAAGGAACTGTCCAGTGCAAGCCAAGAGGACAATGCTCCAGCTGAGGGGGAGATCCCTGAAGTTCTCATGATAGAGAATACACCAGCTGAGGGGGAGATGCTTGAAGCTCTAGAAAATGCTCCAGCTAAGGGGGAGCTTTTGAGCTTACAAGAAGATGATCAAGTTGAGGGGGAGCCTCATGATATCTCCATGGCAGAAGAAGAGGTCCCTGCCAGTAATGAAGAAGAACCAGGGCAAGAACATGAAGAGACCATTGAGATAGTGGAATCCTCCAACGAGAACAGAGAAGGGGAAGAAGATGATGATGACCTTGTGATCACTGGTGTGGGCAAAGATGGGTATAGAAGCTATCTCTACAATCAGATGTTCTCTTACCTACCAATGATGCCATATCATCAAGCCCAAATCCTAAACTCTTGGAACCACATGTTCTTAAGCTTCAAAGAGTATCCGGCCATCTCAGTACTAGCCAATGGATTCACATGAAGATTCAACTTTGCCAAGAAGTTACTTACCAACAACTCTTCCTCAAAGGATAAAAACTTGAGGTACTGTCTATCCCAACCCTCTTCAGAGTTAATCACTTGCCATCATCCTCATTTAGCCAATTTTATGAATTTCCACGATGGTTGGAAGTGATACTTCATCCACTAAATCAATTTCCAGTTGTAGAATCCCAAAATTCTGTAACTGAGGAACCAAATGCAGTCAACTTCATAATGCTCCCACAAACTATCAACTCTACAATCACGGACTCTAGCCTCATTGCAGAGTCTCCACCTCAAATCGTAGAGTCACCAAACTCAAACATCCTGACCTAGCCCCTTCCATCAGACATTTCATCCTCCTCGTCAAATGAATATTTTAGCCTTGATCTTGCTCTCTACTCCCTACAAAATCAATACCAGAAAACATCCCCTCCATTCACCAATCCTCAATCCAGTGATCCACTCACAAATCTGCCCACAAAAGATGACTTGAAGGAAGTATCCAAGAACATGGTCAAGAACATAGATGAAAGCCTAGAAACTCACTCAGACCTCATTCATCTCCGACTGAATCAAATGATCACTGCTGCAAATAATCTCCCCGACACTCTGAACACTGAGCTTACAAAGAAGCTGAGGAAAATTATCAAAGAAATTCTTCGCATGAAGGACAAAGATGAGATTCACTTCCGGATAGCCACCAAACAAAGAGAGGCTGTTCTTGAAATACAGAAATCTCAAGAAGCCCAAAATAACCTTATGCTGGAGAACATCATCAACCTGAAAGCTTCTGTCAAAGAATTTTAGAAAGCTTATATAAATCAGGAACAACTGATATTGTTCTAACTGCCCTCCGAAACAAAGAAGCTAGATCTGAAGTCCTGATCAAGAAAAGTCGAGAGAACATTGCTCAAACACAAAACCAACTCAACGAGCTTGTCCAAGGAGTAAATCGACTTTCTGCAGACATTCGAACCCTTGATGCTGACATAAAGGGGGAGAATAAAGGGAAAGGAGTTCAAAGAGGCCAGGGAGGCCAGGGTAGAGGCAGAGGAGGTCAAGGAAGCCAAGAAAGGGGTAGAGGATAATTTCACACTCAAGTGTCTAGAAGCCCTCCTGCAAGAGAACTCCACCAACAGACTCCACGATCAAGCAATCAGACTCAACGATCTGATCAGCACGAAGTCTTGATGGCTCAGTCAATAAGGAGTCAAGGGCTAGCTATCAGCTCACAAAATGTGACCACCACAGGCCTAAGAATGCCAATTGGAGATCCTATATTCATGAATAGGCATGATCACAACCCAATGATAAGTCCAAGTGAGCTGGAAGAGTTAGCCAGAAGGGATGAAGCTAGCAGGAAAAGAAGGGCTTAGGAGTACGCCAATCCTCCACAGAAAATATCAAAGAAATAGAGATAAGTTGGAACTTTAAATTCTTATTGATGTAAAGCTAAACTGTAATATTCCTTGAAAATCAATAAATTCATGCTTATTCTCTAAAAATTTCAGTTACTCACTGAAATACTAAGTCATGTTTAAATTTCCTGCAAATGCATCTAGAAACTAATAATTATGACAACAAATCTCATTGGTTGTGTCAACATCAGATATGGGAATATTGTTGGGAGAATGCATATTATGATTTGATGTTTTAAATGTATATGCTCATGATTATTTATAAAGTCCTTCAAAGAATATATGTACAAGGACTTAGTGATAGATCAAATTTGTTAGGTTGATCTAAGCTCTTAACGTGTATCTTTTTGAAAATGAATGTATATATAGAAAGATCAAAGCTGTTAGATTGATCTTGAGATGTAATAGATAGGCTTCGAAGAATTCGTAGTGTATAAATCTGATCAACATTGCAGAAGTCAAGGCAGAAACATGGAGCGTTCAAGATTGTAGTGTGCCTGCCTTGAAGGGCCTCTTCAAAAATCGTAGAGTGGTCCCAACGTTTGCCGAGCCAACTCAGAGATCGTAGTGTGCTCTTGGAAATATAGAGTTTATAACTAAAGCTAGTGAAGATCGTATTGTGCAAAGATTTAAGAGAAATCGTAGTGCTCTCGGCTGATAGCATCAGACCAGGCACCAAGGCGACAAGTCACCACGATCGGAATCGTAGAAGTACCACGATCTGAATCGTAGAGTATCACGATCTGTATCGTAGAGTATCATCTGTCTTGTGTCAGAAACATCAAGCCTCATGATTTATGTGGAGACAGACATCAACATATGAGGAATGGATTCTAAACGTTACAGTACTCACCAGTCCCAAAGTCATAAGAAATATCTTTAGTATGCAACAAAGAAGCGTATTGAAGAAGCTAAGGAAAGGACCATTGGTAAGGGGGAAAACACCTTTTCAAGTGTTAAGTGAGAAAACAGTCTGCTGTGTAAGTGGGCCAGAATGAAATTCAGAAGATGTGCAAAAAAGTCTCTATTAAAGAAAAGAAAGGTCAAACGCATTTAATGCTTCCACAGATGGATCCAACGGATATTTTTAAAGATCACATATATGCAAATCAAGCAGATGAGAGAGATAATCAAGCATTGAACAAAAAACATGAAGAACTCTCAAAGCTCAATGTTAGTTCCTAGTTGGTACAATAGTTATCTAGAAGGGGGGGTTGAATATATATTTAAAAATCTTTTCGTTTTAAACTTGTTCTTTGATAATGATTAAAACTTAACGAAATAAATGTTTGTTTTAATCTTCTTTACCTAGCAATGGAGTAATAAGGGTGAGGCAGTTATGGCAGTTATAACAGATATAGTAGTTATGATATGAATGTAAATGAAACAGTCGTTTTTAAGTGGTTCAGAGCACTTAAAGCTCCTAGTCCACTTTTTTACTCAACGAGTAGGATATCCACTAAGGATATCTGTTACAACTTCTGAATCACACAGATTCCTTCTAGACTAGCAGTCTAGGAACTTCTTAGTTCACTCTTGAACTCTTCAAGTCTAGCAGACTTGGCTTTCTTATAGTTTACTACGAACTCTTCAAGTCTAGCAGACTTAGTACTCTTCTTTAGTTGGTTGATAATGTTGTGTTCTTGATGGTTGCTACTCAGTTGCTATGTAAGAACTTGTTCTAAAGAACTGAGTAGCTGAGCAAGCTTTGTAATATCTCAGATCGTAGAGTTGAGCTTGAGAGAGATGTTCACGTTGTTTGTTCAATGCTTGCTTAGTTCTCTCTCATCTGTCTGATCTGCATATATGTGATCTTGAAAACTATCTGTTGGATTCATCCGTTGAGGCATTAAATGCATTTGATTTTTCTAATCTTTGATGGAGACATTTCTGCACATCTTCTAAAACTGCATTCTAGCCTACTGACACAGCAGACTGCTTTCTCACTTAACACCTGAAAAGGTGTTTTATCCCTCTTACCCATGGTACTATCCTAAGGTTCTTTAATATGCTTCTTTGTTGCATACTAAGGATATTTCATATACTCTGGGACTGATGAGTACTGCAGCGTCTAGAATCCATTTCTCATATATTAAAATTTACCTTTACACAAATCATAAGGATCGACGTTTTATGACATAAGATAGATGCTCTACGATTAAGATCATGATACTCTACGATTCAGATTGCAGTGACTTTTTGCCTTGGTGCTTGATCTGATGCTATCATTAGAGAGCACTACGATTTCTCTTAAACCCTTGTACACTACGATCTTCACTTGCTCGTGTTGTTACTCTACGTTTTTGAGAGCATACTACGATCGTTAACTTGTAAACTCCACGTTTCCTTCAACACACCACGATCGTTGAGTTTGCTCGGCAAACATTGGGGCCACTCTACGATTTTTGAAAAGTCCCTTCAAGGCAGGCACACACTATGATCCGTTAAGCTCTTCGTTTCTTCCTTGACTTCTGCAATGTTGATCAGATGATACACTATGATTTATTTGAACCCTATCTATTACATCTCAAGATCAACCTAACAGCTTTGATCTTTCTATATATACATTCTATTAAATAATGATTGACGTTACGATCTTAGATCAACCTAAAAACTTTGATCTATCACTAAGTCCTTGTACATATCTTACTTGGAAGGACTTTACAAATAATCATGAGCATATACATTAATACAACAAATCATAATATGCATTCTCCCAACAATCTCCCCCTATTTGATGTTGCATAACCAAGGAGAATTATTGTCATGATTATTAGTGACTAGATGCATTTGCAGGAAATTTAAACATGACTTAGTATTTTAGTGAGCATCTGAAATTTCTAGAGAATAAGCATGAATTTATTAATGAACAAGAGATATTACATTTTAGCATTACATCAATAGGAAATTAAAGTTTCAACTTATCTCTATTTCTTTGACTTCTTTCATGGAGGGTTTTCATACTCCTCAGCTCTTCTCTTTCCGCAAGCTTCCTCGTTTCTGGCTAACTCTTCCAGCTCGCTTAAACTTAGTCTTGGATTTTCCTCATGCATGTACATGAATGCAGGATCTCCAGTTGGCATTCTTATGCGTACAGTAGACACATCTTGTGAGCTAGGAGTTGACTCCTGACGGCTTAATGGTATAGCCATTACAATTCCCTGTTGATCAGATCGTTGAGTCTGACTGTGGAATTGTCTTGCAGGAGGGCTTTGTGATGCTTGAGCTTGATATTGTCCTCTTCCCCTTTCTTGAGTTCCATTACCTCCTCTGCCTCTGCCTTGTCCTCCTTGAACTCATATCCCCTTATTCTCCCCCTTTATGTCAGCATCAAAGGTTTGAATATCTGTAGATATTCCATTAACTCCTTGGACAAACTCGTTCAGTTGGCTCTGTGTCTGAGAAATGTCCTCTCGACTCTCCTTGATCTGTTTTTCAGATCTAGCTTCTTTGTTTCGGAGGGCAGTGAGAACAATGTCATTCTAACGTTCCTGATTGACATAGGATTTCTGGAAGTCTTGGACTGAGGCTTTCAAGTTGATTATGTTCTCCAGCATAAGTTTATTTTGAACTTCTAGATTTTACTGCATTTCAAGAACACCTCTCTTTGCTTGGAAACTATCTGGAAGTGAATCTCATCTCTGTCCTTCATACTTTTAAGAATTTCTTGGATAATTTCCCTCAGCTTCTTTGTAAGCTCAGTGTTCATAGTGCCAGGAAATTTTTTGTTGCTGTAATCATTTGATTCAGTCGGATATGGATGAGATCGGAGTGAGATTCTAGGCTGTCTTCTATATTCTCTATCATGTTCTTGGTCGCTTCCTTCAAGTCATCCTTGGTGGGAAGGTTAGGGAGAGTATCATCGGTTTGAGGATTGTTGATTGGAGGGGTTATTTGCTGGGATTGATCTTGCAAGTTATAAAGAGAAAGATCAAGACTAAAGTAGTCATTTGATGAGGAAGATGGTATATCAGATGGAGGGGCCTGAGGTTCAGTGTGTGGACTATAGGGCTATACGATATCTATTTGGGACTCTACGACTGGGCTAGAGTCAGGGATCATAGAGATGGTGGTTTGTGGGAGCAAAGTAAGGTTGACTTCATTTGGTTCTTCAGTCACAAAATTTTGGGATTCTGTAACTGGAAATTGATTGAGTGGATGAAGAATCACTTCCAACCACCGAGGAAATTCATAGAATTGACTGAATGAAGATGATGGCAAGTGATTAACTTTGAAGAGATCAGGGATAGTCAGTACCTCAAGTTTATCCTTGGATGAAGAATGGTCAGTAAGCAGCTTCTTGGCAAAGTTGACTTTCCCTGGGAATCCATGAGCCAGAACTGAGATGGCTGGATACTCTTTGAAGCTCCAGAACATGTGATCCCATGAGTTCAGGATTTGAGCTTGATGGTATGCCATCATGGGTAGGTAAGAAAACATTTGATTATATATATAGCTTCTATATCCACCTTTACCTATTCCAGTGATTTCGAGCTCATAATCATCATCATCTTGTTCTTCTTCTTTGTTCTCTTCTGAGGATTCCATTATCTTAATGGTCTCTGAATGGTCTTGCACTGGTTAATCTTTATTTTGTGCAGGGACCTCTACTTCTGTCATGTGGATATCATGAGGCTCCCCCTCATCATGATCATCTTCTTGTAGGTTCAGAAAATCACCCTCAGCTGGAACATTTTCTTGAGAGTGCAGAAACTCCCCCTCAGCTGGAGCATCTTCTTGAGCTGCAGACTTCTCCCCCTCAGCCGGTGTATTCTTTATCATGAGAATTTCAGGGGTCTCCCCCTCAACTGGAGCACTGTCCTCTTTATTTGCTTGGGACAGTTCTTCTTCTGCAGCCACACTCTTGGCTTCCTTTTTTAGCAGCTTTTCATTTTCAAGAATGTACTTCTTGACCAGCTTTCTCCTTGATTTGCTGGATTTAGCCACAACTTCAGGACTCTCTTGAGTCTTAGCTTTGTCTTGTTGAACAACTACTATACTTGAAGCAGCTACCTCCTTTTCTGCCACACTTGGTCTTGTCTCAGTGAGCAGCAGAGACTCTACGATAGAGGTGACTGATGGTCTTTTGGACTTATGTCCAACTTTGTTCTTCTTTAGGATCTTTGATATGGTGGCTTGATCCTCAGCAGCTTCATCTTGTTGTTGCTTCCTTCTCAGCAATCTCAGAGTCTCTATATCAGAGGACTCTACAGGAATATCAATTGTAGATCCTTGAGGCTCTTCTATCTGTCTAGCCCTTAGCTTCCTCTTGCCCTTGTTTTTTCTGGAAAGGGTAGAGGTTTCTCCCTTGTCGGCTCCTCCTTCTTCTTTAACTTCCCTGACAACAGACATGTCCCCTGGAAAGCCTGCGTCCTTTAGTTCCCCAGTTCTTCCACTAGACTCTGTCATCATTCGCACATGCTCAGCAGGGTTTCTCTTCTAATTTTCAAACAACTGCTGGGTCATTCTTCGATTTGGGTTGATGGCTTCTCCCTCTTCATCCCCAATTTTGTCACCAAGTGCAGATTGCAGAATGATACTTATGAAACGCCCATACAGCATCTTTAGAGGGCTTTTTGATTTCTTTGAGTCGACGATCCACTTGCCGATCCACTCGAGTAATACAGCTCCATAGTTAAGTTGTATGTCATAAAACATGGCCGTCATAAGCTTACGTTGAGCTTCATTCACCGAGTCATGACCTGAGCTCTTGCAGCATATACATTTTCCAATAATGTTAGCCAAGAACTCGTACCTTTGTGGGAACTCCTTCTTTTTGTATCCTTTTACAAAGGGGTTTTTCTTGTGATGCATTTTCCTTAGTCCCTCTTGGAAGTTTATGCTGTCTAAGAATGGGTGCCCTTCATTCTTGAAACCTAGGGCCAGATTGAAGTCCTCTTCCCTTAGTCTCATTTCTACTCCCTTTACTCATGTAGTGATGGTGTTGTGTTCGAACACACCATTCTTATAGAACTCCTTCACTAGCTTGGGATAGATGAGTGTATCGGTGCTCAATACCTCTTTGAGACCTACCTTCTTCAGTAGTGCTAGGGTCTTGTGAAATTTTGGTGGAGCAGTTTTGAACTCGTCAAAGCAGAGTCTATAACCTGAAACCACATTGGAAGCAGCCATTGATTCTGTAGTTGGAGGTGAGATATGACTGAGCTTTCTGTTGATTTATGGTTTTTCTTTGAGAGATAGAGAGGATGAGAGAGATAATCTTTTGAACTTCAGATTTCAAAAACACAATTTCAATTAGTACTTGTAACTTCCCTCTCTCTATTTCACTTAGTGGGACAGGTGTCGCCTTTTGCTTGGTTCTACTATTTTGACTGTGTAGGAATGTACTGATTTGCCCTTTGTGTCTTCAGAGCTGAGGTGTCCTTAGGAGGACTACGATTGTTAAGATAGTCTTATGTTCTTTGAGTCTATCCTGCGATTGTCGAGTCTATCCTACGTTCATCGAGTATGTCATACGATCGTTGAGTCTGTCTGGCAGTCGTTGAGTCTGATCAGCATTCTTTGAGTCTGTCCTACGATCATTGAGTCTAGGCTACGATCGTTAAGGTAGTCGTCTTTTCAACTCTACGATCATGGACTTTCTTTAATTATATCTACGATTTTGAGTTCAGCCTTTATATCTGTCATGGTTAGCACAACCTAAAGCATATATTTCATGGTTGAAGATTTAGCATGCCTAGCTCACTTATTAACTTATTAAATCTGGATTCATCAAATGGTTTTTTAAAAACATCAGCAAGTTAATTTTCAATAGGGATATATTGTAAAGATATAGTTCCATTTTGTATATGATCCCCAATGAAGTGATACCTAATTTCTATATGCTTGGTCCTAGAATGCATAACAGGATTATGTGTTATTGTTATGGCACTTGTGTTATCACAGTGTATGGGTATAGACTTGAAATCAAAAACATAGTCAGCTAGCTGGTTTCTCATCCATAAGATATGAGCACAGCAGCTTCCAGCTGCAATATATTCAGCTTCTGCAGTTGAAGTAGACACTGAGTTTTGCTTTTTGCTAAACCAGGACACAAATCTGTTTCCTAGCAATTGACAAGTGCCACTGGTACTCTTTCTATCTATTTTGCATCCTGTAAAATCAACATCTGTGTATCCTATTAATTCAAATGAGGATTCCTTGGGGTACCACAGCCCCAAGTAGGGTGTACCGTTAAGATACCTGAAGATCCTCTTTACAGCAGACAAATGTTACTCTTTAGGGTTAGCCTAAAATCTTGCACATATGCATGTTGCAAACATTATGTCTGGTCAACTGGCAGTTAGGTATAAAAGAGAGCCTATCATACCTCAGTATTGAGTGATATCAATACTTTTACCTTTCTCATCCTTGTCAAGCTTGGTTGTAGGAGCAATTGATGTTTTCATGGGAGAGGTTGATTCCATGCCATACTTCTTCAATAAGTATTTGATGTACTGGGCTTGGTTTATGAAAATTCCTTCTTCAATCTGTTTTACTTGCAGTCCAAGGAAGAAGTTCAGCTCACCCATCATGCTCATTTCAAACTTGCTCTGCATCAGCTTAGAGAATCTCTTGCATAACTTTTCGTCAGTAGAACTAAAGATAATGTCATTAACATAGATTTAAACTAGTAAGACTTTGTCTTTATGCTTTCTAAGAAATAGTGTGGTATCTACTCTACCTCCAGTGATCCCATTTTCGATTAAGAAGTTAGTCAGTGTTTTATACCATGCTCTAGGTGTTTTTTTAAGACAATATAAAGCTTTATCTAATCTATAGACATAATTAGAATGTGATGGATTGATGTAACCTGGAGGTTGTTCTACATAGACTTCTTCTTGGAGTTCTCCATTTAGAAATGCACTCTTGACATCCATCTTGAAGACTTTGAACTTCATGTGGGCAGCAAAGGCAAGAAAGATTCTGATGGCTTCTAGCCTGGCAATAGGTGCAAATGTCTCATCGTAGTCGATACCTTCTTCTTGAGAATAGCCCTTTGCCACTAATCTTGCCTTGTTTCTGGTTATGACCCCATCTTCATCCATTTTATTTCTGAAAGATCCACTTAGTTCCTATCACAGGATGACTCTTTGGTCTTGGTTCCAATCTCCATACTTTACTTCGTTCAAATTAGTTGAGCTCTTCCTACGTTGCTTCTATCCAGTTGGAGTCTTCCATAGCATCCTCTATCTTCTTTGGCTCTATTTGTGACAGGAAGCTTAGATAAAAACATTCATTCTGAGTAACAGCTCTTGTTTTGACTCTGGCACTCGGATCTCCAATGATTAGATCCTGAGTGTGATCTCTTGCCCATCTGTTACCGGTTGGGACATATGTCCTGATGCCTTCCTGTCTTAAATCTTCAAGGTTTATCTATTCTTCTTGGAGTGGAGGCTCGCTGTTTTGCATGGACCTCTCTATGATCACATTCTCATGCTCTACGATTTCACTATCTGGCACTATGATCGTAGTGTTGAGCTCGACGACTTCATTCGTAGTGTCTGCACTAGCGGTCGTAGTGTCTTGAGGCACTATTTTGTCTAAGTCAGTTTCATCAAAGATGATGTGTATTGAGACTTCAACATTCAGTGTCTTCTTGTTGAACACCCTGTAAGCCTTGCTGTCTGTGGCATATCCAAGAAAGATCCCTTCATCTGACTTGGGCTGGAATTTTGTCAGATACTGCTTTCCATTGTTGAGAATATAGCATACACAGCCAAAGACATGGAAATAGCTGACACTTGGCTTTCTTCCTTTCCACAGTTCATAGGGCGTCTTCTTGATCATAGAGTGTATGAGTGATCTGTTCTGCGTGTAGCATGCAGTGTTGATAGTTTCTGCCCAGAAGTATTCAGGCAGATGGGCTGCAGCTAGTAGAGTTCTTCCAGCCTCTATCAAGGTTCTGTTCTTTCTTTCAGCTACTCCATTTTGTTGAGGAGTTCGTGGAGCTGAGAAGTTGTGACTGATCCCATTGTATGTGCAGAACATATCCATTTTTGAGAAATCGAATTCTCTGCCATGATCACTCCTTATGGCCTTTATTTTCTCTCCTTTCTCCTTCATCACCAGTCTGAACATCTTGATTAATTCGGAGCTCGTTTCATCCTTTAAAGTTAGGAAGAATACCCATGTGAATCTAGTGTAGTCTTCGACTACGACTAGAGAGTATCTTTTTCCTCCAAGACTGGTTGTTGGGATTGGCCCAAAGAGATCCAAATGAAGCAACTGCAGTGGCTTGTTAATAAAGTTGGCAGTCTTGCTCTTGAATGAGTTTCTGGTTTGCTTTCCAAGCTGACAGGCATTGCATGGCCTTTCCTTCACGAAGTTGAACTTGGGTAGGCCAGCTACTAGGTCTTTTGATGCCAGTTTGGACATGCTTTTGAAGTTTAAGTGAGACAACCGTCTATGCCATAGCCAGCTCATTTCTTCATATGCTTTTGCCAAAAAACATATTGTCTTATCTGAGCTTAGTTGACCAAGATCCACTGTGTAGACATTTCCTTCTCTTGTCCCGGTTAGCTTTACAGCAGAAGTCTTCAAATCTCTGACTTGACATTGGTTATTGAGGAATGTCACTTGATGACCCTTGTCACAGAGTTGGCTGATACTTAGAAGGTTGTGTTGAAGACCTTCCACATAGGCTACTTTGTTGAAAGATACTGTACCATTGCCAGCAGAGCCATATCCTCTTGTCTTGCCCGAGCCGTTATCTCCAAAGATGACTGAGAGACCCTCCTTTTCTATGTAGATAGATAGTAGAGCTTTGCTCCCTGTCATATGCCTCGAGCATCCACTGTCCAGATACCATGTTGAGGTCGTGGAGCTCTTTTCCTGTCAACATATTTGAACCTTCATTTTGGTACCCATATTTGCACGGGTCCTTCATTGTTAGTGCCTTTGGGAACCCAAATCTGTCTAATCTTGGGTCTCACATGCGTGGAGTTATAATGACATTTTGTAGCCCTACGACCGTATTTATTGCATATGAAACATCTATTATGATGCATACATGTGTGTGCGTGATGATTCATCTTCCACTTAGACTCGTGTGGTTTTTTGGTTAACCTTCTGTTAAACTGATTCTCTTTCTTCCACGTGTCCTTAGGTTTCATAAATAGTGATGAGTGTGCCTTACCTCTACTGTACCTTCCCAGTTGATTCGTAGAGTTGTTCTTGCTTGACTCTACGATTCTTCGAGGTTGGTGAGTAGAGATTGGGTTACTCTTCTTATTTATTATGCCCAGGCCAGCGTGAGATCCTTTAATTCTCTGAGTATAACTAGAAACAGTAGAACAAGGTTGAACTTGCTTTTCCAACTGTGAGGATTTCACAAAGGAAATGCCTCTACCAAAACTTGAGGCATTACTAGTGCTAGTTTCCATTGTCTTTTCCACACAAGGCTCTGAGATGAATTCCCCAAAGCCTAGACCTGTTCTGTCGAATGTGCTTCTCTGACTAGAGAGTAGACAGTCCATGGATGATGAGGATTTGTTCCATGCAGAGATAGTCTTCTCTAGATCCTCAACTTTAGAGGTTAGAATAGACTCTCTTTGTGCATTGAGTGTGTTTGTCTGTTTTAAAGTTTCATTCTCAGCCTCAAGCTTGGAAAGAAGATTAGTACTTAGAAGGGTTGTTTCAAGCTCTTCTTGAACTTTCTTCTTATCCTCTTGAAGAAGTGAATGATCTTTAGACAAGACTCTGAACCACTTCATGTATTGATGTAGATCGGTGGTTATGCCATGCAGTGCAGTTCTTAAGTCATTCACGTCTACATCAGGTGAGTTGAAATCAAATACATCATCAAGACTTACATTATATATGTTGAGGATTTGTTTATCCTTTGCATGTTTGGTCATTAAGCACATATTGGCCATTTGTGGTTCTTCTTCATCTCTGGAGTCAGCATTTGAGTCATTATCTGAATCACTCCACGATTCTCCAGCTACTAGGCCTTTGTCTCTTTTCTGAGGCCTCTTGTTTCCTTTATATTCCTTATTTGCATGTGTTTTCTTCTTTAGTTCTTGTTTGATAGGTTTGTTGAAGTTGGCGATGAAGTGGCCAGGCTTTTTACAGTTGTAGCATAGGTCATTCATTTGTTCATGACTGTTGTAATTGTTTACCTTCTTTGGCTTGCTGATTCTGTCTTGTCGCATGAACCTTCTTAGTCTCTTTACCAGCATAGCAAAGTCATCATCATCAGAGTCAATCTCAGTGTTGACCTTTGATGCACTTTCAGTTGCCTTGAGATCAACACCCTTATCTTTCCTTCTTCCTTCTGATAAGGTTTCAGCACGTTGGGTCAGCTCCAGTTCGTATGTCAGGAGATTGCCATATAGTTATTGAACTGTCATCTCGTTGAGATTCTTTGACTCTCTTATTACAGTGGTCTTGGCATCCCACCTACTTGGTAGGGCTCTCATAAACTTTATGGTCATGTCTTTGTTAGGATAGACCTTTCCATATGCTCGTAGAGAGTTGAGCAGGACGTTGAATCTTTCATAGGTGGCAGTTACATTTTCTCCTTGCACGTGAGCGAACATTTCGTATTGCTGTGTTAGAAGAGACTGTTTGTTCTCTCTAATTTCTTCAGTTCCTTCGTGCATGATCAGCAGTGCTTCCCAAACTTCCTTAGCTGTTTTTCTGTTTACAACATTTTCAAACAGGTCGTCCTCTAAGGATTGGAACAGGATGTTCTTAGCCTTCTTATCAAGTTGGACAACTTTCTTCTCTTTGTCTGTCCATTCTTCTTTAACTTTGAGTTGAAATCTGTTTGGATCGTCATTGGTTGGTGCAACATTTGTTGGTATATAAGGCTCATTTTGAACGGTCTCAAATAGATCTTCATCTATTGAGTCCATGTATGCTTGCATCCTGACTTTCCAATTAGCAAATTTATCCTTGTTGCACATTGGTGGCTTGCTGCCTCCCCCGGTCTTGGATTCGCTTGGTACGAGTGTCATTGGATTTATTAAAGTTTATAAGCTGTAAAATAGAACCTTCGCTGATACCAATTGTTAGTTCCTAGTTGGCACAATAGTTATCTAGAAGGGGGGGTTGAATAGATATTTAAAAATCTTTTCATTTTAAACTTGTTCTTTGATAATGATTAAAACTTAGCGGAATAAATGTTTGTTTTAATCTTCTTTACCTAGCAATGGAGTAATGAGGGTGAGGCAGTTATGGCAGTTATAACAGATATAGCAGTTATGATATGAATGTAAATGACACGGTCGTTTTTAAGTGGTTTAGAGCACTTAAAGCTCCTAGTCCACTTTTTTACTCAACGAGTAGGATATCTACTAAGGATATCTATTACAACTTCTGAATCACACAGATTCCTTCTAGACTAGCAGTCTAGGAACTTCTTAGTTCACTCTTGAACTCTTCAAGTCCAGCAGACTTGGCTTTCTTATAGTTCACTACGAACTCTTCAAGTCTAGCAGACTTGGTACTCTTCTTCAGTTGGTTGATAATGTTGTATTCTTGATGGTTGCTACTAAGTTGATGTGTAAGCACTTGTTCTAAAGAACTGAGTAACTGAGCAAGCTTTGCAATATCTCAGATCGTAGAGTTGATCTTGAGAGAGATGTTCACGTTGTTTGTTCAATGCTTGCTTAGTTCTCTCTCATCTGTCTGATCTGCATATATGTGATCTTGAAAACTATCCGTTGGATTCATCCGTTGAGGCATTAAATGCATTTGACTTTTCTGATCTTTTATGGAGACATTTCTGCACATCTTCTGAAACTGCATTCTGGCCTACTGACACAGCAGACTGCTTTCTCACTTAACACCTGAAAAGGTGTTTTGTCCCTCTTACCCATGTTACTATCTTTAGCTTCTTCAATACGCTTCTTTGTTGCATACTAAGGATATTTCATATACTCTGGGACTGATGAGTACTGCAGCGTCTAAAATCCATTTCTCATATGTTGAAATCTACCTTTACACAAATCATGAGGCTCGACGTTTTCTGACATAAGACATATGATCTACGATTCAGATCATGATACTCTACGATTCAGATCGCAATGACTTGTTGCCTTGGTGCTTGATCTGATGTTATCATTAGAGAGCACTACGATTTCTCTTAAATCCTTGCACACTACGATCTTCACTTGCTCGTGTTGTTACTCTACGTTTCCGAGAGCACACTACGATCATTGACTTGTGAACTCCACGTTTCCTTCAGCACACCACGATCGTTGAGTTTGCTCGGCAAACGTTGGGACCACTCTACGATTTCCAAAGAGTCCCTTCAAGACCCACGCTACGATCCATTAAGCTCTACGTTTATACCTTGACTTCTGCAATGTTGATCAGATGATACACTAGGATTTCTTCGAACCCTATCTATTACATCTCAAGATCAACCTAACAGCTTTGATCTTTCTATCTATACATTCTATTAAAGAATGATACACGTTACGATCTTAGATCAACATTACAACTTTGATCTATCACTAAGTCCTTGTACATATCTTACTTGGAAGGACTTTACAAATAATCATGAGCATATACATTAAAAAATCAAATTACAATATGCATTCTCCCAACACTCAACTATACGATCTGAGAAATAGAAAAGCTTGCTCAGCTACTCAGTTCTTTCGAACAAGTGCTTAAACAACAACTGAGTAGCAAGTCTGCTGGACTTGAAGAGTTCTAAGTGAACTATAAGAGAGCCAAGTCTGCTAGACTTGAAGAGTTCAAGAATGAACTAAGAAGTTCCTAAACTGCTGATCTAGAAGGAATCTGTGTGATTCAGAAGTTGTAAAAGACATCCTTAGTGGATTTCCTACTCGAGGAGTAGAAGAGTGGACTACAAGTCCCTTCAGTTATATTTTTTAAAAAATTCTGTTTTAAAAAAAATTGGTTTTTTAAAAAATTCAATTTTAAAAAAAAAATCTGTTTTTAAAAAAATTGTAATTTTTTAAAAATTCTATTTTTTAAAAAATTACGTTTTTTGCTAAATAATTAAGATGGTTAAATCTTTTTAGTTGAAGAAGAAATGATATTTTGATTTTTTTTGTTTTTGTTTTATTTTATTATGTTTTTGTTATTTTTAAAATGTTACTTTTTTTATTTTAAAATCTGTTTTTGATTTTTTTTGCCACATAAGCAATATTTTTTATTTTATTTTTGCCACGTCAACGCCACGTAGATAAAAAATTAATGTCTGTCAATTTTTTTTAACGGAATGACCCAATTTGAAAATAAAAATTAGTTCAGTGAGTTAATTTGAAAACTTAAAATTTCAATCGAGTATTTAATAAAACGTGCCAACTTCGGTGGCCAAATCATTAGTTTTGCAAAAAGTTTACTATTCCGTTAAGTATGTTGACTTTGGACGGAAATTGTCAAGTAAGCTGCCGACGTGTAATAATTTTCTGATGTGGCACACAACTCAGTCCCATGTGGCTTCATCATATGGAAATGGAGGAAAATTTACAAATGTAATAATATAAATGTACATAAAACACAGTTTTTTTATAATAAAAAAAAGCACAATTTTTTTTAATGAAACTGAAATATATATATATATATATATATATATATATATATATATATATTATATATATATATATGTATATTTATTAAAAAAACAAAACAACACTCTCTCTTTCCTTCTCCGTAACAATAACGCAATTTTATTTTATTTTTTATTAAAAAAGCTGCGTTTTAAATATTTTTTATTAAAAAAATTGTGCTTTTTTTTATTTTTATTAAAAAAACTGCGCATTTTTATTTTTATTAAAAAATACTGCGTTTTATTATTATTTTTATTAAAAAACTGCATTTTCAAAAAAAATTAATATCTTTATTTAAAAAATTTGTGCTTTATTTTTTTAAAAAAAAACTGTGTTTTTTTATTTAATTTTTATTAAACATAATTATTTTAATTTTAAAAAATTACGTTTTATTTTTTTTATTATTAAAAAAAATTGTGTCCTTTTTATTTTTATTAAAAAATTTCATTTTTTCTTTATTTTTATTAAAAATAATGATTTTTATTTTAAAAAGATGTGTTTTATTATTTTTTTATTAAAAAACTATGTTTTTTTAAAAAGCTACGTTTTATAAAAAATTTTATTAAAAAAATTGTGTTTTTTTTTATTAAAAATACTTCGTTTTATTTTACTTTTTTATTAAACATAATTATTTTTATTAAAAATAATTGCGCTATATTTTTTAAAAACCAAACTGCGTTGTTGTGACGGAGGAGAGAGAGCGTTATTGTTTTTTAATAAAAATAATAATTATTATTTTTATTATTAAAAAAACTGCGTTTTTGTTATTTTTATTAAAAAAAAAGTTGCGCTTTTTTTTTATTATAAAAAACTGCCCTTTCTTATTATTATAAAAAAACTTCCCTCTTTTTATTATTAAAAAAACTGCGTTTTATGTACATTTATATTATTACATTTGTAAATTTTCCTCCATTTCCACTTCATGAAAACCACATGGGACTGATATGTGGCACATCAGAAATTTATTACACGTCAGCAGCTTACGTGGCAAATTCTGTCCAAAGTCAACATACTTAATTAACAGAATAGTAAACTTTTTGTTAGTAAACTAAAGTTCAGTGAGTTGACTGTAAGAAAAAAAAGTTCAGTGACCCATTTATAAATCGACCTATAGTATAGTGACCTAGAAAACATTTAACCCCTAATAGCTTAAATAGTAAAACTAATGCTTCAAGAATGCTTCTATGCTCAACTGTAATAGGTTTTAATATAACTTATAAATCATGATGGAATCTATAGGAGCAAAATCAGTTCATTGTGACTAATACAAAGAGATGATTATGATTGGTTAATCATGCTTCTAATGATGTTTGCATACTAAAATTGGTGTCTAAAAGACCAAACCTTGAAGACTAAATATAGAAAGTATAAAATAGCATTTTTCAAGATGAAAAATAACTTAAAATAGGGCAGATGGACCTGTTTGAAACATGCCAGAACATGCCACAGTTTTAAGAGTTTGAATGGCTAGTTTAAAGGCTTTGTTGTGAACTGTCAATGTGTAAAATGAGCTATGCCATCCGGATGCAAGCTATACATATGAAATGTTATGTAAATAACTAGTCCATGTCTATATGTTGCATAATCATGCTAACCTTGTGAACCATGTTGTTAAACCATGTTTTTATGGAATTTAAAGCCTATTAAGGGCTATTTTGAACAAATAATTTAAAATCTTGCACCCTTGAGTTTTAAGCCATGAATATAAAGTATATAGCAATTAGATGATGTGATAATGTTTAAAATTGAAGGCTTGGGGACTGTTATGATAATTTAGTGTTAAACCATGCTCAAAATGCTTTTAATGGACTGTTTTAGGTACTAGAAGGACAATTAACTGTTACAAGTATGTAATGTATGGAATGATTATGTTATAATGGTATTTTAAGGATTGCTTAAAGGCCTAGAAGTTGCATTAGTCTTGTTATGGAACTGTTTGAGATTTAATAGCCAAAACTGTGTTCATAAAGAACTATTATGGTCAAATTTGGCCACTAATGTTATAAGTCAGTAAAGGCTACTTACACTGCCTATAAATGACATTTGAAAGTTGACATGTAAGTTAGTTGAGATCTAACTTATGTGTGGCTCCAATTCATATCTAAAGACCAATGAAAGTAAGCTTTAAAATAGTAATTAACACCTAAATGAAGAACCATCACACCTGGACTATGTAGACATGTTTCAATAGTTATAATATGGCATAAGTAAGTTTCACAAGCTAAAGAAATCAAGTCTAAACTACTTTGAGCATTAGACTTGTTAGAAATCACCTTTTAAGCCAAAAATGGACTATTTTGTGTAATTTTGAATACATTGTGACGCCCCCAAAATTAGGTATACATCACCCATTCTGAGTCGCCAGATACATGGTTCAAAATTCAAATACAACTTCATTTATACAACTGTTAAACTGTCGTATAGAATACGACCACAGTTAACTGTGAGTTTTAATACAAATGTATGTAACTCTCATGGTGCCTCGACCACAACCTTACAATGGTACTTTATATAAAAGTATAGTCAAAAACTATTTTAGAAATTAAAATCTTTGGGAAGTGCTCAAGGAAACCTTCGTACATGGGAGGCCATGCGTCTAGGTTATGATAGATATCATATGTCCACAGAATTATCCTTGGTTGTCCCAAAAGTCCCCAAAGAAAAATAAGATGATTACTATCATCTTCTTTCCAATGGTGAGTCTTCTCTTGACATAAAAATTTATCTGTTGTCTCCAAGTGAAAATTATATTTCAAATAAACTCTAAGATCATATAGGTAGTGCTCGTAGATATATTCAGCAAGTGAATGTGCACAACCATGTCTTATGAGAACACGAGGTTGTATGTCATTAGACATCTTGTATGATAGTGGCAAAACAACCTTCTAAAGTTGGGTTCGCCTTACCCTATTTGATTTACCAAATATAACTACTAAATGATGTATAGAATATAACACACTTTTCTATACTGTTTAGAGAGAACCTCCACAGCTAGAGACCACCGTTCTATTCCCCTGTTATGCCCGCTCGACCCGGCAACACTCTTATTACCTGAAAGGAATTGTGAAATAGAAAGGGTGAGCACAACTAGTCCAGTAAAGAATATCATAACTAAAGCTAATTTACATCATCAATAGCCTTCATCATTAATAAATCAGAGATTTAGAACATATGGTAGATGATAAAACTTTTCAACCATAGTTGCAGCAGAACGAACAATCCATTAGAAGAGTCAAATAGACTATAAGGTCTATTATCTTCTCCATGTTAAAAGTTCACCAACAATGTTTTATCCCTATAAAATAAATCAACAGTTTCTGTCCACAATCATATGAATAACTCATTATCATAATTGTGGTTCTAAATTTCTCTTCGCAACCAGGACGAAGATAATTTTCATCACCTATCTTCACCTGAAACATCAAAAATCATGGTTATACCAAATCAGAATTACTACTCATAATCATACTAATAAATTCATCTTTGCACTACGGCCAAAGATATTCATTAACAATTCATCTTTGCACTATATGCCAAAGACATACAACTGTATTTTAGAAGAGTCAAGTAGAACATGATATCTATTATCTTCTACGAATTAAAAGTGTATAATAAATATTTTATCGCTGAGACTCAGCTTAATAAATAATCCACATCATCGAATCACCCCTGCACTACGGCCAGGGATATTCGTTAATATCACATCCATGAATTTATATTTAATCGTTGAGACTCAGCTCGATAATCAATCCATATCACTAAATTATCCATGCACTACGGCTAATGATATTCGTTAATATCACGATCACGAATTATCCATGCACTACGGGCTAAAAGATAATCGTGTTTTTATCAACGGTCATGATCATGCCATAAAACAATTCATCTTTGCACGCTTGGCCGAAGAGAATCCATAGCCATAATCATACCAAAAACTGTCCATCAATGCACTACGGGCCAATGAGGACTTTTTCTACATCATTAGTAATATTACGGTCATGACTATACCGAATAATTTCTGGTCATAATCATACCAAGTCCATCTATGCACTACGGCCAAAGATGACTTTCAACACAATATGAGCATGAGGATGATGACAATGATATAAGAATCAATCAAATGAGATAAATGATAAATTTTAAACATTTATAATACAATTTATCTAGCGTTCAATAATAACCAATTGTTATCAATCACTTAATAATTTCATAATCTAATATCATTAATATTATAACAATATTTTAATCATTTCTTAAACTTATAAATAATTTAATTCAATTGTTTACCCTTTATCAAATAATGCATTTAATCATTCAAAAATGATATACTCATAAGATTTCATCATCAATGATCAAATCCTTCATCAAAAATCTGCACATACCCTATATAGAATTCCCAAGCCATAAAATCCTATTTTCCAATTTTATTACTTCACATAACATATTTAATTTATTTACTCATAACTAGTTCATTTTCATGAAAAATACCAAATCAGTCCCAAAAATATTTCTTTTCTGAGATTTAGCAGAATATAGTCCCATCTTGAACATATATTTTTCTCAGAAATTTTAAATTTCATTTACTATTTTTCATATGGCTAAAACTACCGAATATTTAGACATTTATCATAAATTGTACTTTTGTCCAAAAATTTTGATATTTACAGGGTATACACCTGTTATATACATGTACTCCCAATAAAAATTTCACCAATTTTGGAGTTAACCACAAGGAGTTATAAGAGTTTACTTTTAAAATAGTCTTTTCCCATAAAATTCATAACTCTTAATCTATACATCCAAAAATCGCCATTTTTGGACACAATCTAGAAAACTCATCAAATTATAATTTCAAATTTTTCCAGAATTTTTGAGGGTAAGAAAAATTATGAAACTGCCCCTGGCAGAAACCCATTTTAATGAAAATACTATTCGTATGAATACGAAGGACCATTTACCATGCATGCAGTAATCGACATAGACAGGTTATTTCAACAGAATAATAAAGAATGGAACAAGGTCATGCGTAAACGCACAAACAGGATATTCCAATAGAATACTAAATAATGGAATAACAGAAGAATGCACCAGGCATGCGATAGATCACACAGACAGGTTATTCCAACAGAATAATAAATAATGGAACCAGGTCATTCGGAAACGCACAGACATGATATTCCGACAGAATAATAAAGAATGGAATAATAGAAGAATTTCAGCATATATGCAGTACTTCGCATAGACAGGTTATTCCAATATAATAATAAAGAATGGGATAACAGAAGAATTTCACCATGTATACGGTAGTCCGCGTATACATGTTATTCCAACAGAATAATGAAGAATGGAATAACATAAGTTCTCTTCATGAATAAGAAAGAAAGAATACCCCTTACGAGTACAACAAATAATATCTCTTACAAGTACAACAAATAATATCTCTTACGAGTACAACAAATAATATCCCCTACTTTAAAAAGAAAAGTATTCCAACTGGTAGGGCGGGAATATACTTGAAGAAAACTTGCACTATCTTCTACGCTTAAAGCTTTCTTAAACTCTAAAGAAATACGCTCGAGATTACAGAAGAAGAACTTTCTCTATAGTTTCTCTCTCTAGAGTTTTAGTGAAATCGTAAGAAATAATGAAGGAATGAGCTTCTATTTATAGAAGAATGGACTAAATAGTAACTAATTCATGAACAATCTATATTGATTTACTTTTAATCAGACGGTCCATATTGATTTAATAAAATATTCTAATAAAACAAAAAATTTTAAATAAAATATAATATATTCTATTTATAATCTAATAAAACGAATAACTTTATAAAAGTATTCTGTTTTTATATAAAAAGATTTTACTATGCAGGCACTATGCAAACACTATGCATAATAGAATATTATATATTCTATTTATAGTCTAATAAAATAAATAACTTTATAAACGTATTCTGTTTTATATAAAAAGATTTTACTATACAAATACTATACAGACACTATACAAACACTATGCATAATAGAATATCATATATTCTATTTATAGTCTAATAAAACAAATAACTTTATAAAAGTATTCTGATTTATATAAAAATCTTTTCTGTTTTATTACATTAATAATACTAATAAAGCAAAACTCATCATCATTATTATTATTCACACTATTAATCGACCAGGTCGTTCCCAGGAAAGAGGGGGCTTTCCAATAAGGATTTCTCCCTATTGGCGCGCAATTAGGTGACCAAACCTCTCCTTGGCAGAACTTCTAGACATCGTTAATATTGCAAATGTGACGCCCCAAAAATAGGTATACAACACCCATTCTGAGTCGTCAAATACATGGTATAAAAAGCAAACCGCAACTTCAATAATATAATTGTCGTACAAAATACGACAACACATACTTTGAGTTTAAATACAAATATTGTCTTCTAGACAATATCCACACTCAAATAAGTCCTCATTACAATTATTCAAATAATATTTTACATAAATAGTGAGGACTGCTAAAACATCATTCTAGAACCATCACTCCATACCCCGACTAGATCATGTTATGTTCTCACCTCCTGAGAAGAAAATGGAACAAAAAGAAAAAGGGTGAGCTCAACTAGCCCAGTAAAGAATATTATGACTAAGATAATATACAACAAATTATCATTAGTTTTAAACAGGGAAAAATCTGATAAAATATAATAGATAACAAGTTTTAGATCAACAACTGCAGCGGAAACAACAATCCATTAGAAGAGTCAAGTAGAGAATGAGTTCTACTATCTTCTAAGATTTAAAAGTCCATCATCAATATTTTATCCCTGTAACAACAATCAATTTACATCTTTAATCAAATATTCATCTTTGCACTATAGGCCAAAGATATTCATTTGTATCACCAGTTGGTCATGTTCATCTCAACACCTGTTCATCTTTGCATTACGGGCCAAAGATATTCATCAGTTAATCATTCATCTTTGCACTACAGGCCAAAAATATTCAGTAATATCATCATTTAGGACTAAAGATGATGAAAAATATTTTAAAGAAAACGAATCAAGTGAGATAGAAGGAAAAATAGTAAGGATCTGTATAACAGTTTATCCAAGATCAATAATACTTCATAATAACCAATTGTGAACCAGAATTCAAAAATAAAGATCAAAACATGGATACAATCAAAGATAGTAACCATAATAGACATCTTGGACAAAAAGAAAAATTTTCATTTTTCGGTGAATCCGTATACGTGAATAGTGCCGTATACGTGAATAGTAATCCCGACACAAAAAGTTCCAAATTTGATAAAAAGTTCAAACCAATATTTCGGCATAATGATATTGAAAAAAATAATATCATTTAAGAAGAAATAACATCACTTACCTCAAAATAACGGGACTTCTGATCGGAATATCAGATAGAAAGCCGAAGGAAACTTTAACCGAACAGCAACTCTCAAAGTATATAAATACTCACAAAAATACGCTCGATAATCTAGAAAGAAAGAAAACTTATTTCTGGTGTGATTTTTAATTCTAACCTAAGCGTCTATTTATAGGAAAATGCTAGAACGCCATAGGAGACTAAAATAATAAAATATATTATTTCTTTTTCTTTCTTCCACGCATGTGTTAAGTTGCAAATCTAGACCAGCCACCTTTGAACCAATTTCCAGCAGCCCATGTGTATTCAACACAAGTGGGTCCTACCAATAATTTAATAAAAATTATTTTATTTTTTGAAATTTCAGTAATTCATAGAAAATAGCCCGTTTATCAGAAAAATACGAATTTTATGTCCATTCTGCCTGAAATCGAATTCTCTACAACTTTACAGAAGAAAGTTTTTCCAAATTCTAAACCAAAAATATCCAAAATCCATAAACGGGTGATTTTTAATACCTCCCTTCCGATAAAATACTGATAAAACACCTCAGTATTAATTCCTTCATTTTTAACCACAATAAATATATCCAATATTTATATTCACATAAAATAAATATTTTCTTATCATATGAATCAATAATTAATTATTCACAAATAATATTACAGAATCACATTTATGACAACCAGGCCGTTCCCAAGAAAGAGGGGGCTATCCAATAAAGATTTCTCCTTACTGGCGTGCAATTAGGTGACCAATCCTCTCCTTGACAGAACTTTCTAGACATTGCCAATAATGCTATCTAATAATATTATTCAAATAATATGAATTATTGATCTGATAATGGGAAATAATGTGCAGTGACAATTATTGATACAACAATAATATAAAATATCAACGCATCAATTATTGAATCAATAAAATAAAATATTGAACAGTAACTACTGTAACAATTATTGAGTAATGCCTTCTTACGTAAGGATCAATAATTCATCAATACTGTGCAATACCACGTGCTACTGTGCAACAACACGTATTACTGTATTTTAACCACCAGGTATTCCAACAGTGTTAACGGTAACAATTACACCGTTATTTATAAAACTCAAAATTTGTCATTTTCTTCATCCGACAGTTATCCGTTATGGGGCCCACGAATGGATGCACCGTCGTACGAATATTCCCCGACAGAAAGAATATTCCACGACCAAACGAATATTCCCCGACACAATGAATATTTTATAACCACTTGCTTATTTTGCAAATTTTTCACATTTCACCCATAACCAAAGTATTATATCAAATTATCACTTTATTATTCACAATAATAAATAGAGAAAATTTGATTTTTATTTATAATAAGTTGGGGTTTTACATCAAATAATAATCTTAATAATTTTGTCATCTCAATTATTGATATAATAATATATAAAATATCGACAATAATTGAATCAAATAACGTGAGATACTATACAACAGATACTATACAGAAGTGAGTTAGATGTATTCTAGGCTATTCCATGTGTTGGAATGTTAATGTATACAAGAACTTGAAAAATTAGTATGTAAAAGCTTAATTAAGGCTAGGTTTAGAGAGTTAAAGCCATATCTATGCATAGATAAGTCAAGGGAATGCTAAAACTAGTCTTAACAAGTAATAATTCAAGTGTTGGAATGAATTCAAGTGGCCAAAAATTAAATTGGCAAGAATTGACCAAAGTTATATAGTAAAACTAGAAACTCTGATAAACAGACTAGTTTGGGCATCAAGAGGCATAAAAGGGTTGCTTAAGAACCTAAACCATTACAAAAATACCTTGGTATATATTCTAAAAGTGTGTCCAGAATTCATGTTCAAAAGCCTAATACAAAAATTCATAAAAATCATCAAAATAGCCTTGAAAATCATAAAAACTGCAGTTTTAAAATGTGTAAAACAACCCATTTGGGGCATGTTTTTGAATTAATTAACTTGATAGTTGTAAAGACCTAAACCATGGATAAAATAATTTGCTATGAGGTCTATAATATTTCATAAATGAGAAACTAAAAAGGTTACTATAGAAATTATTAAAAAACTCCAAAAGTACCTTAAAAATCATATTTTTGTGTTTTTGAGTTATGTTGTAAAAGTGAAGTTTTAAAGCTTATAAATGTCATAGAATGACTTAAGATGGAAATTAAAGTGTATAACGATCAAGTGGTTGTATCATGCCATGTTTAGACAAAAATGAGTATGTTTGTGAATGTATAGAAACCAAGTATGTGATGTATACTAGGTGTGTGTGGTTATAAAGTGATGAACGAGTGTTATATGCATAATCAAAGTCTAAGGAATTTAGATGAACAATGTTTTATCAAGTGTGGTATGTTGAAATGGTGTGATACAATCAAAGTACGTAGAATACAAGTGTGATAAGTTAGCACATGTGGTGATGTAAGAGAAATAAGACTAAGTTATATAAATAACGAAGTTGAACGTCTATATTATTAGATATAAAGAGGATACAAGGAAGATAATAAGTTAAGATAAGTTTTTAAAATAAGATCACACTAATAGTCAAACTTTGACTGATAATATATTTTGTTATCAATCCCACATACAATGTAGGTTATGTAAGGAACATGGAAGTTGGTGTAATGGTACAGTCAAGTTTTTCTAAATTTGATCCTATATGTAAAATGTTGTTATGTGCTAATGTGATCATATGCTATAATATGTTATAAACTATTGATGTTAATTAGTTGCTATATTTAGCTAAATTGTTCTTCCTGAACTTTGTACTATGAAATGAGAATCATGATAGAATGAATTATGTTTCATGTGTGAGGTATGTATTACATACGAATTATATGATGCATGTTCTAAATATCCAGTATGTATATAACTGTGATACATGGATTTAAGGGGCGGTGCATATGAAAGCTATGAACTATATGTTATGTGTTAACTGTTAAACTTGTTGGGCCATTGGACGTGCCCACCCCTTCTTAAACAAATGTTTTTAGCCATGTGTGAATCTGAGTTTTCGATAAAGATCAAGGAACGTAGAATGATTGTTGAATAACATAGGATTAGAAATATCATGTTAAAACCTTTTGGGGGTAAACAGGTTATTAAAAGAGTATGGGTTGTAAGGAAATGTTAGAATAATATTTAAAGAAGATAGGTACCACAATAATGTGCTGAACATTTATGTATATGAGTTATATGTTGGTACGGACTATTATTGTAATCAAATGGATCATAGAACAATATACATTGTTGGGCCCTCCATCTAACAGCTTAAGATTTTAGATGAGTTGGTTACTTAACATGGTATCAAAGCTCTGGGGTGCAAGGTCTTGGGTTCAAATCTTCCCAGCTGCACAATTATCTTTCTATTAATTTAATAGTGCAAATGCACTTTAATTTCTCCCTTCTCTATAACAAAAAGTTGCATTTGAGGGGGAGTGTTAGAACAATATACATTATTGGGCCCTCCATCTAACAACTTAATCTTTTAGATGAGTTGGTTACTTAACATGGTATCAAAGCCAACTTCAATTTCCTTTCTACTTCCATAGGAATCGAAACCTTTTTTTTCTGTGCTTTCTTTGATCCTATTGGTACCATTTGGTGAAATGATTTCTTCATCAAACCAAGGGTTCTTTGAATTTTTTTTAATCTGCTTGATTGCTCTTTTTTTTGGGCTGATCTTATTCTCTATTCGCTTTCTATATCATGACTGATTCATCCTCTAGTAATCTAAAAACTCAAACAGGGAAAGAAAAGGTTGATCCCGCTGTCTTGCCGCCATTCCATCTACAAGATATGTCCTCTTTGATTACTCCAGAACGACTTGATGGTACTAACTACATTGAGTGGTCTTTGAATGCCCAGAATAAAATCTGGGGTAGGAAACGTTGGGGTTTTATTTCTGGTAGTAAGGTGGCACCAAAAGGAAACACTTCTGAGGAATAAGAAACATGGGAGGACAAGAATTGTATGGTCAAATCTTGGCTCCTTGAAGCAATGACTAAGGACATCAAGTCATTTTTCCTCCGCTTATCGACTGCCAAGGAGATTTGGGAGGCTACAAAACAAACTTACTCTGTCAGCCAAGATGCTTCAAAGGCATATCAATTATATTGTGAGGTAATTTCTGTCCGCCAAAATGGAGGTTCTGTTATTTCTTAATTTGGAAAACTACTAAAATTATGGCAGGAGTTTGACACTATTGAGCCTTGCACTATGGAGTGTACCAAGGATATTGAGTGGTTTACCACAATGGTTAATTCTCAACGTCTGTATGTTTTCTTGGCTGGTCTCGATTCCCATTTGGATGGCGTTCGTGGTCGT